>WOVY01010571.1:0-407500 GCA_013436015.1 Rhipicephalus annulatus
TTTCCCGGGGCTCTCTTTGCGATGAGTCGGCCACCACAGGGATTAGAATGATACGCCATTAATCCTGCATCTAGCTGTATTCCACTTAGTAGCTCTATCGCTTGGTGACAAATCGAGCGCGGGGCGCGACGCTATTGCGCACGACCATGCCTCGCGTAGCGGCGATGTCAGGCTGATTGCGCCGGCCGGCTTGCTTCGATTTGCTTCAGAGCAAAGAAATGTCATACCTTGAAAGATGCGTACTGCACTGCACTATGTCAAAATGTTACTGCTTTGTAGCCATCCTATGATTCATTGAGAGTTGATACTCTGATATCACTACTGTAGAGCTTTGCGTCGGCGACACGCACCGAACGTGAAACCGCACTACTTTAGTCGTAGAAGCAGTAGGAGGCTGTCGTCTGCTAGAACAAAAACAAAACAGACCTTTGAAATATTCATAAGTTGTAACTTGTTTTTTGAATAACCGTTTATCACTTTTAAAGTTATTTTGCCAGATAACGTACTTTTTTTTCAGTTTATAGCAGCGACAGATGTTTTTTTTATTTTCCTCACACAGATATCCAAGTCAAATCCATTCACAGCTAAAGCCACATTTTTTGTCTTCTTTGTTAACGTAGGCATACCGTTTCGTTGCATCTCTCATGTGTCACGTTCACGACGCCCTACACACGAGGCACGAAATGTTAATTTACGCAAGGAAGGGCCGTTCCTCGTTCGTGAGATGTGCTAAGATTGCGCCCATTCCCGCGTTTGTTCGAGTGCGGAATCAATGTGCGAGTCGTCCAAGGAATCGGCGGGTTGGGCGGGCGCTCGAAGGACTCCGAGGTGACGGCTGGACGCCTGTGGTTGCTTCCCTCAGACAGTGTGAAAGAAACTAAAGGTAAGAGGACACTTTTTTTATGTAGACAAGTATGCCACTCAGTGCAAGTGTGTGTTACTACTGCACTCGAACGAGGCGTCGTGAAACGGCAACCTTACCGCCCTTTGCGAGGGCGGTTACCGATTCGCTTCGACAACGCTACGCCAGCAGAGCCATGGCGCATCGGCGCGGCCTTACTGGAGCTAATTCGAGACAACTGCGGCAACATACATGTGTATGGTGATCGTTTTTTCATATGTGCAATGTAGTGAGGAGACGGCACATGGCGCTTGCTACGTTGTTGATTAAGACGAAGCCTGCAGTGCCATTTGATGCAAAGCAGCATTTTGTTTACGTTCGCGGGCGATACAATTTGTAACTTGCTAGATTCACCTAGCCAACCGCCTAAGTGGGTTGATTAGCATACGTTTCACGGTAGAGCGTTATTATGCCCCGAAACAGTGGCGTGTGCTGTTGAAAGATATAATGTGTGTGCCTAGTGTAGAGAGAGAGAGAGGTGTTCGTGCAATCTGCATGTTGTACCTGCAAGACGCTGTTTGCTTGTAACTAATAATGTACCGGCCAGCACCTACATTGTACGCCTGACTTTGAAGAAAACTTGCATGCACAATGTGAGATTTTGTAATCTGCCAGAGTTGCTTTTTATAAAATAATACACTGCCAGCATGTTCAAAATATGTTTCGCTGCTGTGTGGCAGGGGTGCGGTTATCACGCTGTTGTGTAGTTGCTGATGCAAGCACTTATAGTTTTGATGCGTTAATATTTCTCATCTAACTCATCAGCTGTTTGGCTGTTTCAGCACAAACAAGGTATCTTCCAGCCCGGTGACCATGCAATTTTTTTCTGCACACAGCGTAAACACCGAGATGTACCCACTCGCAGATGGTCGCGTCAAGTGCATATTTAGCTTGACTAAAATGTCGAATCAACTTTTTTCATCGACCGGTCCCTGCCCTGAGTGCTAACGTCTTGGCAAACAAGACACATTGTTATGGACACTGCACACACCACACACAATATTCTCAGTTGAACCGATATTCTCAATACCTTTCAATGCACACTACATGCCGCAATCAACAGTGCACATTTCTGAAGACTATGCCGCTGTTCCTCGCACAGGCCATTACGTGTGTTCACTTCTTCAAGATAAACAGACAGCGTGGCAAATATTTTACCACACAGTTTACCACACAGCTAGACGTTTGCTGACACATACTACAGCTAATGTCGACATTGTAACGTGAAGTGTAAGCTTTGAAAAATTAAAACTTGCCCCAAACACCGCACGACTGTACCGGGCTGAGCCACCAGCGGGAGTGTTTTTCCAGCCACACCTTTTACATGTGCCAGTGACATCATGCTGTGACGTACCTTGGTAGGGGCCTATCGCTGCATACTTTATGTGAATGAGGGTCCTGTTAGTGAAAGCAGGCATTGTTGATTTCGTAACTTGTTCATTCCCAACTGGACCTTCATTTGCACGAGTTGTCGGACTGATAATCAGGTGAACTTCTGTGCAATAAATTGTACAGTTGGGAGTCTGTGCTTGCCCCATACTGTTGTTACTGGTGTTTCTTGTTGTTACTTTGCATTGCTCATTACTGCTCACCTACAGAAACTAGCCTATCTTGCCACTGTTTTGGACAAGATGCAGCTGGCAAGTGCGATAGTGTTCATAACTCTAAATTCTCAAGCAAAAATTATCAATTCATATTCAGTTAGTTGCATTCATATCAGTACATTATAAGAAATCATTGATTAAACATGAATCCATGTTCCTTCACATAATGCTCACAACTTTTATATCAAATTGAATGGTGTTTATAAAAAACATGGGTTTTAGCTAAACTTCATGCTCTTTTCTCGAACAGCTGACAAATCACTATTGCCATGCTTACTTGCCATGAATTGGATCGTGTTTGAAATACATTGCAATTCTTCACCGGACTGCCAGTACACTTCCCATTGGGGGAACATTTATTAACAATGGATTGATTAATTAAGAACGGAAAGAAAGAAGCGGCAGGCCTGGATACTTGATAATGGCATCCGTTTTGCTACCCAGCGCATTATCATGCAAACTTCCTATAGAGTGGTTATGCGTCTTGCATGTGTGTCTGTAAACCAAGAACTTTGGGTAGAACTATATTTATCTTACAAATGGTTGCAGGACTGTGGAGGCTGTAGGGCTGCTTAGGAATGGTGGAATCCCTGGACATGTGTTCAACCTTGCTGCATCAGCTCCTTGGTGTTTTCACGGCATCTTCACAGATGTGTTGGGTGAGTAAAACAAGCAGGTTTCAACACAAGGAAAAGTATAATATGGCAGCACCTCTTGTGCGTGCCTTACATCCCAAGTGTGTCAAATATTTATCTTGCACCTTGTGGCCTGTAATTTTTAAAGAGACACTTCTTTTTGTTTTATATTTGAGTCTTGATGCTTCGACAGCAATGTATATTTGTGCTTGAAAGCAAGTGTTCTTGAACAAATAACTGATCTCAATAATGACGAAACATTCTTCATACTTGGTGCTTAGCATAAACTAGCACATATCTGTAGCAGATTCAATCATTCATTTTTTGCTGGGATGATAATGGGCAAGTAGCAAAGGCAAGTTCAGATTGGAGTTGTCAGTGACATCTGTTTAGGCTCTGCCATATTGCTTTGCAGCCAGAGTTACTTGTGGCCACATATACAATGAAGCCACATGACATGCATTCTAAATGAGATTACCATATCGCATTTCACTGCATCTTAATATGTGCCAAACAAATGCAGATATTATTAGCTTGCCACTATAAAGGGATTCTAACCCAACACAAGGTTGAAATTTAGTCGTGGTGTTGCAGCTGTGTACGACTCTACAATGGATGCATAGCCGTGATAATTTGTCTATATGTTGTCTCAATAGTAATGTTACACACATTGTACGATACAAAAGAGATACTCGCTTATTTCGCTTTTTTTCGCTATGCTTCTTTCTTTTCTCTTCTTCCCATGTGCTCCTCCTCACTGTACAAGGAGCAAGAGCAGTGGGCACACAAACACGTATTTAAAAAAAATGTTGTAAGGTGAGCACTGAGAAGCTGAACACTTTCAAAAGGCTCAAAGAGGTAAAGGTATTGTTTCTAGCTACTTTTTGGGCACCCATAGCTAGTTGTGCTGCTGCAGTTAAAAAAAAAGTTAAATGTTAAAAATTATTTGGAGGTGGTTTGGCACCTATAATTGCAGTTACATACAGAACTAGGTTTCAATGCGTAAGCAAAATCTGTTCACTCTAAATCAATCCTAATGATATCTGAAATTCAGGAAATATTCACAGAAAAGCTCAGGAAAAGGCTAAGTGGTTGCCCCTTGAACGTGAAGGAGATACCCTTCTTCTAAAAGGTCAATAGATGGTCTAGTAGTCTCGATATTACATGCACTATAAAATATTCTGGTGTGGTGCTTTTCATGCATGTTATAATGAGAGAGGTTTTTAATAGAACTGTTGTCACTTTGCCCTGCGTTGCTGAAATTGTTCACATAGTTATAATACATGAATGACTTTATGCCTTTTGATTTTATGCAAATGGTTGGCTTACCCAGTCGGTTTAACTTGATTTGGATAAAATCATAAATGCTCTAAAAATTTTTTTACTATACAGCAGGTTTATTTTTAAAATACGCGACCATTGATGTGAACGCAGTTGGTGGCGTGCTTGATTAATCCTTCACTATCACCACTCTAACTACACCTGCTACAGTGCATAGTGTGACAAAAGTAATGGTACTTAACATTACTGGCAGCATACACTTTTATGTCTCAAAATAGGTTAAAAAGCCTGGTAAAAATGTGTGTACGTTTTTTTTTTCGCTCCAACTAAATATTCTGGTCTACTCAAAGTAGCTTCCACTCTTTTAAGTTCCTCAAACTTTTAGGTGTTCAAAAGAAGTATCAATGCCATATACTTTCTTTGTCAGCCTACTCACCACTCTAATAATGAGAATTACCAGACAACATTACCCAGTAAAATAAAGGGATGCTATAAAAAGTAATGTCAATTCAATTGTCAAAAAAGGTTGCCAAGTTACGTTTTTGTTCACTTTTCTTTTGACAATTTTGTTAAAGTTACTTTTGATAACATCCCCTATAGTTTGTTTGGCATCATTTTCTGCTAGTTCTCATTATAATGTGTTCAACAAAGACAACAAACCCTTAAATTTATAGTTCTTTCCTTTACTCAAGAATCTGAAACAGTGAATCTCAGTAATCTTAGCGGTGTGTGATTTGTTTTTTTTTTGATCAGTTGTGCATGTGTTCAAGTACATGCATTTAGGTGGGAGGGCGAACTATTGCCTCCTCCTGTGACTAGCAGATTTTCTGAGAACGGACAGATGCATAATGCTGCCAAAGAAGTATAGGGATATTGGAAGTAATCTTTACGTAATTGCAATCGTAATGGAGTTGCCAGTAGGCAAAAAAAAGGTGTCCCACACTCGCCATAATGGTAACAGGCAGCGCTGACTGACTCTTCTATGTATAAATGCACATATATACCGTACAAAATGGAAGAGGGATAGCCGCCATGGTAGCTCAGTTGATAGAGCATCGGACATGTTATTCGAAGTTCGCAGGCTCGGTCCCTGTACAGGGCAGGTTATCTTTTTTTTTTCCTGCCCCTCCACGGTGGTCTAGTGGCTAAGGTACTTGGCTGCTGACCCGCATATCGCGGGTTCCGATCCCGGCTGTGGCGGCTGCATTTCCGATAGAGGCGGAAATGTTGTAGGCCCGTGTACTCAGATTTGGGTGCACGTTAAAGAACCCCAGGTGGTCAAAACTTCCGGAGCCCTCCACTACGGCGTCTCTCATAATCATATGGTGGTTTGGGGACGTTAAACCCCACAAATCAATCAATATCTTTTTTCCTTCTACTTTTACTTCTTCACAATTACAACACTTCTATTCTTCTTGAAGATTTTCTGATGTAAAAAAGGTACCTTATAATCTGAAGAGGCAAACAGAATGTGCCAGTGTACGAGTTAGCTCTTGTAGTGGTTACAAGTAAGATATGTTTTGAAGAATAAATCATTCTGCCACTTGCCTGAAGAATGGCTACAGGACATGGCGCTGGATGCGCTTTGTTGTTTTTGAATCAAGCTATCTTGTATTCTATTTTTATAAATTACATAGGATACACATGACGGTATCACACACTTTAACGCCACAAAGATTATGCAGCGAACAATGTTATAAATGCGAAATTGCATAAGGATAAGGTGAAAACTGCACCCTCAACGAGAACGTACAGAAAGCACAGGGTGCAGGCGTCATTCCTTCTGCCTGTGCTTTTCAAGTGCGAGCTGTTTTCACCTCGTTCTGACCAACTAACTAGATTGAGATGTGTTGTTATAGTGCAAGAAGTTGCTCCACGGGAAACTAGGTTTGTCTCAAAGTCTGTGTGTGTCTTTCAACCTATATGGTGCCCGGTTCAAGAGTTCATGCAGACCAGATCGCGTAAAACAGGACCGTGTAAAATGGACCGTGTAAATAAAATGGACCGAGTAAATAAACAGGATCGTGTAAAATGTCGTTTTCGTGTGCAACTGTAGTTGTGGTTGTGCTGAATGACCTTTCTTTATATACACTACATAACAAACTTGCTTCTTTAGAGTCGAGTGCATCTTCGGATCGATTGTAAATGTTTGCATATACGAGGCCTTAAGTTTTATAAGAAATTCCTCAGTGTGCCACGAGGAAATGTGTGTTCAGCGAAAATTTGTATATCATTATATACAACTCTTAAAGCCTCGTCTACAACTTTATGCAGGTTGACCTTGAGCAGAAAACGAGGAGCGGCAGCAGCCCCCAAAAAAGAGCAAGCACCCTCCAAGCTCCCGAAGCTCTCTTCGACAGGAACAGCAAGGTCACTGTGTGGCATTGAAAACCATTGCAAGGAGTGCCTTATCAGTACACTGTGCTGCTCTTTCATCGCAGAAGACGAAGTTGACCACTCCAGAGGAACTTCACGCTGTGTATTGTGAGTACTTCAGTGGTTTTGTTTTTGTCCAGCCAGCAGTTAAAAAATCATGTGTCAGATTCAGCCAGGATGGCTAGAGGGAGTCGGGCAGGCGTGTTTGGACATTTGTCTAGCCAAGTAGTGCCAATTTTCGCACTGGTCCTGTTGGAGTTACTGCCACAATCACAGAAGCTACGTCACCTCTCTAAATGTACAGATGTGTCGGGGAAGATTAGCTGCAATAGGTTTTTCTATAACTGATAGCTGCCAACATTCTTCATTATACAGGAGTTTTGTTCCTCACTTATGGGTGTAAAGCCCTCTACAGAAAAAAATGCAACACGTCTACTTCCAGAAGACTCCAAGGCCCTACTTGTAGGTTTTTTCGGCTTGTATCATAAGCACCTCGTTTGGGGTACATGAACGTTTTATAAACATGTACAGCGAAAATTTTGGGTGTCTGGTCGTTTTGTCGTTATCTTGTTCCTCGCAGTATTCTTAAGCATGTTGTGCATTACGTTGTCAATCTGGTTCATGTGCATAGAAGACATTACGAAGTTTCAGGCTACAGTATAAAAAGCCTGGAAGCAAGCTATCAATAATTTTTTAACAGAGTTGCTTAATCTGATATATGATACATCACTAAACTTTCGTGCGTATTCATCAATGTAAGCTCGTCTTAGTGTTATCCAAAATGAAGATGTGAGTCGACAGATGGAAACATCTAGTGGGGTAATCAGGGTGAATAGTAGAAGTGCTTCAGACAGGCTGGCCGATGTTGCGATAAGAGGACCTATTTTTTAGAAGTCACCTTGTCATCCTTGGCGTGTTAGTTTAAATGGGGTCAGTAATGACATCATCTTTGGGTATAGGCGTGTGTGCCCCTTTGGAAATGTTTGTCTGAAAAAAAAAACCTATAACGCAGAAGAGTGCAGCCCTTGCTTAATTTCAAGTTAGGTTGCGCTGATACAAAGTGTTCTCCTGTCGGAGGTTGGGGGTAAGGGAAGCAAAAAAAAGATAAATGATAGAAAAGAAGAAAAAAGAAGAAAGAAAAGGGGAATGCAAAGTAAAAGTAGTGCTACACTGCTCCTACTTTGCATCCCCCCTTTTCTTCTTTTTTTTTCCCTTGTTTTCTTTTTTCACCTTTTTTGTTACATTTGCATTGTCTCATCTAGTGCATGAATCAATGACACATGGCTTTGCTATAGCAAAGATGCCTATGTGGTGTTGGATTGAACAGTGCATTGTACTTCATTTAGTTAATTACAGACTGATCAGTCTTGCAATAAGTGCTTCCTGTCTATCACCACACACGTTCAATTGAAAAGTTTGTGCTTGGCTCTCAGTATGCTGGTATATAGCTTGTGTCTTGGACTACTCAAAATGAATTTTATTTTGCTGCTGTTTATGGTAATGAATTTATCCAACATAAAAATATCTTGCCTTGTGAACTTTGTCGGACCTGCCTTTCTTTTTCTTTCCTATGCAGGCATTGTATGTGAGGGAGGCAGTAACAGAGAGGTGATAGCTTGAGCTTCGGAAGAATAAATGCTGGCAGTGAGGCAATTATGCATCAAACATCCCAGCCATTTTGCCAACCGTCCTAAATGTGTTTTGAAAAAAAAATATTGTGCTCGTTTACTGTATTTTTCTGAAAACAGCAAAATGCTAAAGTATATCGCAGAGAACAAAATATTAGGCCACGTGGGTGCCTTCTGGACTTCCCAGGATGTCGTCTGGGTGTTGTTTGTAAAAAGTAAAGTGTTTCAAAAATACTGCCTCTTCTACACCAAATTCGGTCTTGGTATTAAGTAAAGGTGATTGTGTGTAATGCATGAAGCTCAGTAATATTAGTGCAATTTTTTCATCACATCAAAAGCAAGGAAGCAGTTCTCTTTATATGGCAAGTTATATGATTACACTTTGTCTTAAAGTAGAAATGAATTTTTGAAGGTTTCTTATGATGGCTGTTTTCTGCATTTGATGTACGACAGCTTCTGTTCCGAAGTTCCCCATGGCCCTCAATAGGAGACTTCAAAAATCATTTTCCTCATTTAAACAAAAATTGTAATGATAACACTTGCCATGTAACAAGAACTGTTTATTTGCTTTCAACTTACATATAAAAGTAATTTTCAATGAGACAAACACACAGCTCAAATTGCATCGCAATGTGGACAAAAACGATTATATAGTGATATTTGTAATCTGGACCTAACATTATTTTTTTTCGTAAAATATAACTTCTGTGCAGTGAGTATTTGTGGCTCAAATATTCATACAAATGCAGTATTGCCATACAAGAAATGCAAACGATAAACAGTTTGGCTGAATTCTTCAAAGCCTATGTAGCAGAAAAATTGCACTAATATTACTTGACTTCAAATACTTTAAGAAGCATCTTTACTTAATATGTAGATCAAATTTGATATTGCAAGAAAAAGCGGTACTTTGAAATTTTTCTCACAAATAACACCCGCACGACATTCTGCGAAATTCTGAAGGTACCCACGTGACCACTACTCTTTTCTCTTCAAAACATTTCTGCAAATAACTATTTTCAGAAGAGTAAATTACCATCATTTTTTAAACTATACATCTGTGATGGTCGCCAGGCAGTATGGTTTGTATGTTTGGTGTAGAATAGCCCAGTGCAAAACACAACAAATGGCTGAGCATCCTTTGACGCTCGGGCAATTTCGAAAGCATTTGTTTGTTAGTAGCAATTCAGTTAAGCCCTTGTCTTTATGCTTAGGCCCAGAAACAAAACACAAGTAACTAAAGTAGTCCTAAGAGTCATGTAGTCTCACTGTTCCAAGGCTTGTGGAGCCTAATTTAGTGCAAGCTTCACCATTTTTTAAAAATTCAGATTCAACCAACAGGTTTTGAAGGCACAGTGCATTTTCAGCTAACTTGTTTCACACCAGTTACTTAGATAAAAAGCGGAAAGTAGAGGTAAAAATACCAATTTAAAGGCATTGTAGGTAATAACAAAAGGGACTGCTTTCTTTTTTTGTGTGGTGCTTTGCCTGAACGCTGTGCTTTTTGTAGTATAGTTCATTGTCTAGTGAACATAGGCATTAAAAACTAACATTAGCCATGTTGAGGTCGATTTCTTGGTTATAGTCATAGTAGCCATATAAATAATTATGCCTTCAAACTTGATTGTTCTTTTGAAGATTTTTTCCTTGCATAATGATATTTGAGAGTCTTAGTCAATTTTGTTATAAGAAAACGTGATGTCATAATAGGGTCACTTTTTGTAGAGTCGTTCAGTTCTACCTTACCTTTTACATTCCTAATAGAGCAGTTATTTTCAATATCGGTATTTAAAATGGAATGAGCATGCTGTATGTAGTAAGGTGTACAGATAGCACATGCACCCAACTTTTCTGTTGGCAGTTTATTTCTGTTATTCTTGATTTATATGTGGGGTTTCACGTCCGAAAACCACTATATGATTATGAGAGACGTCGTAGTGGAGGGCACTAGAAACTTCGACCACTTAGGGTTCTTTAACGTACACCCAAATCTGAGCACACGTGCCTACAGCATTTCTGCCTCCATCGGAAATGGAGCCGGGGTTTGATACCGCGACATGCCGGTCAGCAGCCGAATTTCTGTTACTCTTGCTCTCCTATATGTGTGCAGTTCGGTTATAGTTATCTGGCTTGCACAGATTTTTAATGGCACCTGCCTGGTCCTGCTTGCTGTCATGGTGATTTTAACCTTCATAAGTTGCATAGGTTTAACTCTCAAAATTGTTCCAAATGCCAATTTTGTGCACAAACTGTGTAGTATAAAGGCAGCAGATGTACATGCACACACTAATAAATGAACATTGAGAGCTTTCACTTGCAGTTCCTAAAGTTTTACTGTGCAGGAAGCGTTCAAATCATAATTTCATAAGGACATAATAATCGATTATCTCTACCATTGAAAATCATGACAACCTAGTTATTTTCACTGTGATAAGCATGCTGTTTTTTTTGATGTGGCAGAACTAATTTATACACTCATTCCTTCTATTATTCACATATGCATAACATGTAGGATTGTGTGCCTTAAATTTTCAGTTTCATTCTGTGTGTTATATTTCTTGTGCATGTAAACAATTGTGCTAACATGTGTCTCTGACATTATTTGTGCCAATTATTTTCATTTCCAGGTGCCTATGAAGGACACATAAGTTCTATCGCAGTGACCTTCGAAATTTACAGTGGTGCCGGAGCCTCAAGCAGCATTTCGCCGATCTCCACAAGGCATTCATGAGATAAACACAGCGCCACACTTTCACAGTGCTATGATTATTATTTATGTTTAAACATTTCGTTTGAAAATTGCTGTTACATTGTGCCACCATCCCGTGGCTTAGGTGGAGCTCATGAAATTGCGGTGCAGTCACCTCATTTGTGTATTATCAACACTGCAATGTCACTATTCACAGCTGGAGCATACAGACAAATAAAAAACATATTGATTGTAGCAGGGCTGATGTGTATATTAATGCTTCTCTATTGATAATAATAACTTTATAAGTTCTTTAAGTCTTGCATAGAACACTGCATTAATGTGTTGCAATGTAACCACCATTTTTGATCGCTAGAATGTTAATTTAGTAGTTTTGTAATGTATTTTATTTAAAAGGTAATTTTGCTTCCGCATCACGACAATTAGTAAGATGCCGATGATTCAATCCCTCATCATGCACGTTTAAGAAATATTGTGATTTGTACACAGTATTGCATATACTCAAGATGTGGACGTCTATTCAATTTACACATTATATTGCTTTGCACTAGATTCAGACGTAACATGCATACATTTCAGTAATTTCCGCATGATACGTCTTTCCATAAGATGCGGAGGCCGCATCATACGTCTTATGCGGAGTCCGCAACATACGTCTTATGCGGAGTCCGCATCATACGTCTTCCATATTCCAATAATTCCGTATGTGAGGTCTCCGCATCTTACGGAACGTTTCAGTAGGGCGAAGACTAGGCAAATGTGTGTACTACCCATCATTCCCACCGTCGCTGAACAATCGCAGTGCCAGAGTTCCCTCTAGTTAATTTTAGGAAACTCTAGGGGTCTGTCTATTTCCACTGTGTCATCTACTACACCGTACTCAAGCGGTATTTGTTTACATATGTGAATCTGGCCCCCTTCATCTGGCGCTCATCACGTGGTGCTCCCAGTCCCCGCACCGTGCCGGTACAGCGGCTGGAATGAGAAAGTGTGATGAGCGGCAAGCAGCGCCAATAAAGCGCCCTGAAGTCTCTAAGGAGGAGCCGCATGGGGGCGTGCGCAATCGTTTTTACGTTGTTTGCACGTTTCCGACAGTTTCGTGGGGTGCATTCATCCTCGTTTGTTTAATTGCGGTGGCACACTGACACCAATGCTTCTGTATGCACTCTCATGGTACGAAAACAAAGCCATTGCTTCGTCCGGGGTGCACTACAGGCTACAAGTCAGCCTAAAAACAGGATTTCAAAGGACGAAGCTTTGTTAGCACAGTGGCAGAGAGCGATCCCGAGCGCTGCTTCAAAAAAACTCGGATGTGTGCGACCTGCACTTCAGTGAGAGGTACATCTTGCGGCACTTACAGCACACTGGTATTTGCTAAATTGTCCGCACTGAAGGGGGTAGACCCATGGGAATTCGTGCTGTTCAGGGGGAGGGAGAGAAGGTGCATTGCAGGGAGCCTCCTCCCTAATAAATCAGTGTATGAGGCAGATTTTACGTCCCCTTTCTAGATGACTAAATGAGTGCCCCGCTGCCTAGTCAATATATAAGACAGCGTTAGCGCCTCTCCTCCCGGGTGGCCAGCCCCCTTCGCCCCCCTGTCACAAACGAGCGCTCAAAAAAGGCGCGCCGCTGAATTCTGGTGACCAAGAGCCAGAGAGGCGCCTCAAGGTCAACGATAAAGAAGAAAACAAGCATCGAAAGACTCCACGGGTGCTCCGTCTCTCCCTCTTGGAAGCACAGTTTAGCCGACCAACATCATCACATTGGCGGCCGAGCAAGTCCTGGAAGGTTCTCGAAGGAAAGGGGCATGGTGATGCAGAGTTGCGTAAGGTATCCCGGATGGCCCTCGAAGCATCTCGCTCTTTTGCCAGCCTTCGCTGTGCTTCGCGCCGATGAAAAGATTAGAATTTTCGGGAATATAGCACGAAAGGTATTTAGGCGAGCAGCGGAGATGATAGATCAGGGGAAGAAGAAAGTTTGCGCACGTGTGCGTAGGCAGAAGAAGGAATGTTGTGCTAGTGTGTGCGTAGGGTCTTTTCACCGTGTGGGCGAAGCCTTTTGTCCTCAGGGACAAAAGAGGAGAAGAAGAGCATTTCTACCCGAGTGGTGAAGACTTGTGCTACAAGCCCAAAAGTGGGTCTACCGCCAGAGAGCCAAGGCGAGTTGCAACAGCTGCGCGTGGGTAGCCGACATGGTACTGGCGAAGAAGTTTGGTGCTTGGGGAGCGGCCAATTGAAGATGCGAGGTTTCCTGGAGGAGAAAGTTCGGGGGCAGCGGAACGGCAACAGCGCTGAACTTTGAGTGAGTGATTCTTGGAAGAGTATCATTCAGACTTTGTTCCAATGACTTTGGACTGAATAAGTTTCGAACTGTTTAGTATTTAGATGTCTTGGTTGTTCAATGCATGTGATCGCATTGCAGTGCGTATTGTTGTTTGAGTCCGTTGTTTCGAGTGTTTCTGATCTTACTGTGCAGTACGTTGTTTGACAGTTGACATACCGCATTCAACTATTGTCGAATGTGCATATTTGTGTATCGTTTTGTCTGCTATATTCGAGAATAGAATTTTGTTTTGTTTATCAACTCTCGACTCTGACTTGTTCTTTGGGCCCCAGCTGGCGTGCTCTGGCACGCCAAATAGGACCACTTCTAAATTGTCCGTGCTTTCAAAGTGAAGATCAGGGCGCCAGTACTCATGCCCTTGGAATTAGCTCAGCGATAGGCTTCCTAACTAACGGGACCGGTCACATGCCCGCGTGCGGACGCCTATAGAGGCCTTTCGAAGAAGCTTATTCGCATTTGTACACGCCTTTGAAATCACTTTTTCAAAGTGATTAAGCTACAACAAGCTTCACAGTGACAGCTTAGAACAGCTTGTTTTCTTCTTGAAAAAAAATGTCGCACCGGGCTGCACACAACAAGGTCCGAGCTTCACCAACCAAGTAAACACGTATCTTTCTGCTCACCCATTTGCGCTTTTACACATAGGTCCTCCGCAAGGAGCGAGCATCTGCCTGTGAAAGAGGAAGAACCTGAAGCTCAGGCGCATCACCTAGGCTTGCAACCTAAAGTTTTGTGGGGCGCCTAATTGTTAACTATAAAATTTTTTTCTGGGCGATAAAAAAGGAGACGTGACAAATCATTCTGAATGCATTCTTGTAAACAGATAGTGACTCACTACTCGGAAATGCATTTTGTGACTACTTAGCAGAAAATAAAAGCTTTACATCCCGATACCGCTCGTGATTGTCGTCTTTGAGTATGACGTTTTGAATAATTGGGCTTTATTTATGGATTAGTGCTTCAGGAAAAGATGATTCGCTATGGAAAGTGTTGCAAGCAAAGGATCACAAGTGATTTCATCGTTTCACTCTTCTTCCTCTTTACATCGATAAAATGCTTCAGTGCCGTCACGCGCTCACTTAAGGCATTCGTCAACCGTACGATATTTCAGTTCAGTCGCGCACCCGCGTAGGCATCCTGTTTTCCAGGATCTAATTAACATATGTTCTTGATCGCCATTTGCTACCATTCACGAACAAAAAATACATTTTAAATGCTTTACATTGCCCGCGCGCGTGATTGATAGCCAACTCTGGCCAGCACATCGCCGCTTTGGGTGACGTTTTCCGCCGGGGAAAGCCTTTCACCTTTTGACACACGTATGAATGGGTGGATTGATATGGCTGTACCCTTTAGATCTGGTGGTGGCTAATGCCACCAAGCCGCAATACTTAATGATCCAAAAACAAGATGAACTTTTTTCTTTAGAAATTGAGGTTGAGGACTGGTACTTTGCAGTGAAGGGTATAATTTTCACCCGTGCTTTGACTTTAGCCACCAATCAGATCGCCTCTTTCTAGTTAATTCTACCCGCTTAAAGTCTATTTGGCCCTCCCTGTCCCTAAACCCTAGTGCTTTCATTTCATTTCACTCTATTTTCAATTCCAACGTGATAGATCAAACAATTGTTTGGACCCATAGCCAAAGGCTAGAATAGGGTCCAATGATGCGATACAAAACGGCACAGTATCCAAACGATAACACAAGGCAACAATAGCGCATGTAGGAAAACAATAGAACAGGGCATTGAACCATGATACAAGGTGCTAAACATGGCGGATATAAACAAGATGGATAAGCATTGTACAGATATATATATTCAGATACTCGAACTTGGGTAAGATAACAGAAACTTGCAATTTTAATACACAAACAAAAGTAAGGCAATGAGTAATAACTACTACACAGTAAACTTTCACTGAATGTAGTGGTACTTATATACAAGAATTGAACGATTTCGTTACTATCAGGAGGGTAACGGAGACACATTAGGGATTGCAAGGAAGTGCTTTTTTTATTTTCAGAGGAAAGTTAACAGCCGATCTTATATCCCTGGGCAATCTATTCCAGATTTTGGTACCGATGAACTGCAGACGCCGTTCTCCATAGACGTTGTTCGTGGGAGGAAGGTTAAAATTACCGGCAGCAATATTCCTTGTAGGGCGGGATTAGGAGCCAAGAATGCGAAAAAGTATGCGCCATAATATTGAACTATAGGGTGAAGCCGTTTGCTGAACCTTACCAAGTGTTCGGCAGTTTCCTCTTCCTCTTTACATGCACTGCATACCGTGTCTACCCCTTCGTATTTGGCCCGATATGTCTTGGTTCGCAGTACTCCCGTCCTGGCCTCTCACAGTAGAGAACAACCCCGAGTATTATCATAGATCCTTTCCTTCGCAATGTCCTGCTTAAATGTTCATTATATCTACAAGGTCTTCCTGATAGATTCTTCATAATCGTGCTGATTCTCCACATATCAGTCTCAGCTTCCTTCACCTTCTTTTTAACCGGTAGTTCTTTTTGGTTTTGCCCCCTGCTGTTTTCTATGTATTTACCACTCAATTTTGTGGTTCGCTTCCTCCACTTTGTATCGACATTCTTCATGTACAAGTAGCTGAATAGCTTTCTAGCCCAACGCGCCTCCCTCATTTCTCTCAATCGCTTCTCAAATTTCATCTTGCTGCTAGCTTCCCTGCCCTTAAAGGATGTCCATCCCACATAACCTTGTACTCCATGATTTGGTGTCTTTCCGTGAGCTTCTAAGGCAAGCCTACCTATCCCACGTTGTTTAGTTTCCAGTCTTGCTTGAACTTCTGATCTCATGCACAAGGCCACAATGCCGAACGTCAGACCAGGAACAATGACCCCTTTCTATATTCCTCTCACAACCTCATACCTATTGTAATTAAACAGTGCCCTGTTTTTCATCACCGCTGCATTCCTGTTACCTTTAGTCGTCATGTATATTTCGCGTTTTCTTAGGATCTTGGCCCCATTGCTTATTCATACGCCCAGATATTTGTATTTATCTGTTATCTCTATCATGATCTACTTTATTCTAAGCTCACCACCTTCATTATTATAAAAAGTATGACTGCTGATGTTTCATTACTGAATCTGAAACCTAACCTAACTCCCTCATTAGAGCAGATGTCCATCAATCTCTGCAAATTTTGTTTGTTGTCGGCCATTAGCAGTATATTATCTGCATACATCAATGCTGGTAGTGCCTGTTCAATAAATTTTCCTTGTTTCACAGAAGAGAGCTTGAAGCCCAGTCCACTTCCCTCTAATTTGGCCTCTCATCCTTGTAGGAACATTATGAATAACAAGGGTGATAGAGGACACTCTTGCCTAAGCCCCCGTTGTACTTCTGTGGCTTGGATACTTATTTTTTCCACTTTAAAACTGCCTCGTTACTTTTATGGATATTCTTTTCATGATTGGGGACTCCATCTAACACGCCCTATGTGTCCAGTATTCCCCACTAGTCCTCTCGAAACACGCTACCGTATGCTCCCTTGATATCCAAAATTGGCCACAGGTGCTTGTGTTGCTTTTTCGCTAATTAGATGCACTGCGTCAGTGAAAACAGATTTTCTTCCAACCTCCTGTGTTTCCGGAATCAATTCTGCAGTTCTCCTAGCACCCCCTCATCCTTTATTCATGACTGCAGTGTTTTCTTTATATTCTGCATCGCCAGCCTGTAGACCACTGAAGTCAATGTTATAGGACAGTAGTTCTTTATGTCAGCTTTTCCCCCTTTCCTTTATAGATCATGCTCATCCTGCTAAGTATCCATTCATTGGGGACTTCACCATCAATTATTGTTCTCCTCACTGCCTCTCTCAAAGTCTGTTGTGACTTCAGACCCAATGTCTTTATCAGCATAATTGGAATGCCATCTGGGCCTGTTGATGTACTATTTGGAACCCTCTTCTCAGCCCTTTACCACTCTCGTGAAAATGGAGCCATTGCGCCACTTCATTCATCCTTGTCTGTTGTGGTACACAAATCACTTCTTTTTTAAAATTTTTCTGTCACCCTTGTTCTTATATATTCAATAGCTTCGTCCCCTTCTAGCCAGGCACCTAGAGCTGTATATTCAAACCTCTGCTCATGGCTCGTCTCATTTCTTAGATAGTTTCGACGGTTCCTAAATTTCGCAGCTGCCTTTCTATCTTTTTAGGGGCGAAGCTCCTTAGGGCGTGGGCTGTGCGTCCCCTGTAGCCTGTATGTAGCCACCTCTAGTTTAGTTCTTGCAGTGTTCACTAGATGGCGGTACCGTCCCCTGTATGTAGCCACCTCTACTTTAGTTCTTGCAGTGTTCACTAGATGGCGGTACCGTCTCCTGTATGTAGCCACCTCTCGTTTAGTTCTTGTAGTGTTTACTAGATGGTGGTACTTGTACTGATGATGAAAAGATGCAAGATATTATAAACTAGAAAGCAGTACTTGTAGTTGATGAAATACGCGAGATCTTATAAAATAGGAATGATGTCACATATGGCGCGTGCCATTGTTGAAGGCAATCGTTCGATTTAGTGCGGCGACGTACGCTAGGGGGAGCGATGTAATAAAATCGAGTGGGCAAAATGTACAGAGGATTCATGGTTTACCAGTTTTACCTCCGGAGCTCCGCCCACTCATCATCATTCACTTCGTGGATATGGCGGAATTTTTTTTATGTACTTCTTCCAGCCACTGAGCTCCTTTATTCTAATCTTTTCATTGATCAGAAGGGATTGATCCCTTCTACAGCTTAGACAGATTTACAGTTTTTTTTACATCATTTATCGGTTCACCCCGCTGCTTAGCATGTCTGTGTTCCCTAGAGGTTTCCTCAAGTTTTGCTATGGCTCTCTCAACTTTCTCATTTCAACAACTCTTGGGTTTGTGTCTGTTTTTCCGAGAGGACTTGTCTTGTGCCTTAGCAAGCTCTAGCTGAAATAGTCTAATTATATTCGTAAATGCGCGCACTGTTTTATTATCCTCAGCAATTACTTTCTGAATTTATATAGTAGCTGGTTCTATTTTCGTATCTGAATAAAAATTTTCCTGCGATTGCTCTTGTTGTCTCCTTCCCACTTCTAGCACTCTTCCAAAACTTAGTTTGATACGTTTGTGATCATTACCCAGACATCTGAAGCCCTCTTCATCTATGTGCATTCCCCTGATCTTATGATACATCGTATGTGAAATCAGTGCGTAATTTATCGTCGTATGCAGCCTTCCTACTTCCCATGTTATTTGCCCTTCACACTTCTCGGTACTGTTGTAAATAATCAAATCATGTCTTTCACATATACCCATAATATTTGGCCTGTTGGGCCGGTATACTCATCTATACCTTCTATGTGCGCAATTATATCTCCTAGTATAATTATCTCGCATTCTCCTCCTAACTCCACATTGTCCTTTGATATACTCTACATTCGCCTGGTTTCCCTCTCTGGCTTTTCGTCCCGTCCACAAGTACACCAAACCAAGGAGTGTCATTTTTTTGCCTTGACACACGTTGCATGGATGGAAGGATGTGGCTGTACCCTTTAGATCGGGCGCTGATTAATGCTACCTGTCTATAATATTTAGTGAACTAACCACAAGATTTATCCTTTTTCTCTTTAAATAGTAAAGTTTAGGACTGGCACTTTAAATAGAAGGGTTTAATTTTCACTCGTGTCTTGACTTTAGCCACCAATCAGACAACCTTCTTCTAGTTAATTCTACCCGCTTAAAGTCTATTTCGCCCTCCCTGTCCCTAAACCCCACTGCTTTGAAAAACTCTGTGTTATCATTCTGAACTATAGGGTGAAGCCCTTTACAGAACATTATCGAGTGTTCGGCAGTTTCTTCTTCCTCTCCACACGCACTGCATACTGTGGCTACCCCTTCCTATTTGGCCCGATATGTGTTCGTTAGCAGTACCCCCGTCCTGGCCTCAAACAGTACAGAACTACCCCGGGTATTATCATAGATCCTTTACTTGGCGATTTTCTCCTTAAAAGTTCGATAGATCTCTAGTACGAACATAATCAAGCCAATTCTCCACTTGTCAGTCTCCGTTTCCTTCACGTTCTTCTTAACCGATAGATCTTTTTGGTTTGGCCACCTGCTCTTTTCTAAGTGTTAACCAGTCAATCTCCTGGTTTGCTTCCTCCATTTTGAATCGACATTATTCATCTACAAGTAGGTGAAAACCTTCCTAGCCCAACGCTCCTCCCTCATTTATTACAATCGCTTCTCAAATTTCGTCTTGCTGCCAGCTTCCCTCCCCTCAAATGATGTCCATCTCTTATCACCTTGTACTCCCTGATTTGGTGTGTGCCCGTGAGCTCCTAAAGCAAGCCTAACTATTCCACGTTGCTTAATTTCTAATCTTGCTTGAACTTCTGATCTCATGCACAAGACCGCATTGCCGAACGTCAGACCAGGAACCATGACCCCTTTCTATATTGCTCTCACAACATCATACCTAGTGCAATTCTACAGTGCCGTAGTAATCATCATTGCTGCATTCCTGCTACCTTTAGTCGTCACGTATATTTCGTGTTCCCTTAGGTACTCGGTCCGATCGCTTATGCATACGCCCAGATATTTGTATTTATCTGTTATCTCTAGCGCGACCTCCTGTATTCTAAGCTCACTACCGTCGTTGTCATTGAAAATCATGACTGCTGATTTTTCCTTGCTGAATCTAAAATCTAACCTATCTCCCTCATTACCGCAGATGTCCATCAATCTCTGCAAATCTTTCTTGTTTTCACTCATTACCACCATATCAGCGGCCTACATTAATGCTGGTAGTGCCTGATCAATGAGTTTTCCTTGTTTGACGAAAGAGGTGTTGAAGCCATGTCCATTTCTCTCTAATTTGGCTTCTAACCCTTGTAGGTACATCATGAATAACAAGGGTGACCAAAGACACCCCTGCCTAAGCCCCCGTTTTACCTCTGTGGGCTTCGATCCCCGTTTTTCCCACTTTATAAGTACCTTGTTACTTTTATAGATTTCTTTTAAAAGATTAGTGACTCCATGTTTTACATCTAGTGTGTCCAGTATTCCCCGCAAGTCCTCTTGAACTACACTATCGTACGCTCTCTTGATATCCAAAAATGCTAGCCACAAGGGCCTGAGTTCCTTCTCTGCTGTTTCGATGCACTGCGTCAGTAAAAACAGATTGTCTTCCAGCCTGCTGTGTTTCCAAAACCCATTCTGCAGTTCCCCCAGCACCCCTTCATCCTCTATTCATGCCTGTAGTCTTTTCTTTATATTCTGCATCACCAGCCTGTAGACCACTGATGTCAATGTTATAGGACAGTAGTTCTTTATGTCAGCTTTGTTCCCCTTTCCTTTATAGATCATGCTTATCTTGCTAAGTTTCCATTCATCGAGGACTTCACCATCGATTATCGTTCTGCTAACTGCCTCTCTCAAAGTCTGTTTAGTCTTCGGACCCAATGTCTTTATCAGCATAATTGGAATACCATCTGGGCCTGTTGATGCACTATTTGAAACCCTCTTCACAGCCCTTTTAAACTATCTCTGTGAAAATGGAGCCAATGCTACACTTGATCCGTCTTTGTCTTTTGTGGTGCATAAGGCACTTCTTTGCTGAAAATTTTCTGTCACCCTTGTTCTTATATATTCGATAGCTTTGTTCCCTTCTAGCCTAGCACCTTGCGCTGTAGTTAACACCTCTGCTCTAGGCTTGTTTCATTTGTTAGGGAGTTTTGATGGTTCCGAAATTTTGCAGCTGCCTTTGGTTTCTATTTAAGTAATTCTGCCAGCCACTGAGCACCCTTTGTTCTAATCTTTTTATTGATCAGGAGGGCTGCTTCCCTTCTAGAGCTTAGAAAGATATCCCATTTTTTTCAGCATCATCTCTCAGTTAACCCTGCTTCTTAGCATGTCTGTGTTACCTAGAGGCTTCCTAACGTTTTGCTATGACTCTCACCTTTCTCATCCCACCAACTCTTGCACTTGTGTCTTCTTATCCATGGTGACATTACCGGGGTGTCTCTATATTTATTGATCTTATGCATGAGACATGAAAACCCAGCCATCTCGTTAGGCCTTTCATCAGCCTTTCATTATCACAGAATTACACGAGACGCAACAACCCTATTGAAAAAACGTTCAACACAGGATTGGTCGATTTTACAACCCACCATTCCGGTGGAACATGCTGCTGGAATTATTGTTGGCGCATGGTGTATGATAGTGTATTGTGAATGCTGGAGTGCCGGGAATGCTGGAGCGTGAAATTACGGCAGAATCACCGTGTTGAGCTGCTGCTAAAAACAAAAATATACTGTAGAGAAAGCGATGTAGAAAGCACCCACTAAAAATCTATATACGCGTCCACGGGGATTCTTGCGTGCGACCTTTCTTACTAAACACACTAACCACTGCATCATGCCAACCATTTTTATCTTTTTTGTTACCTTGCATATCAGGACTATTCACATTTGGCATATGAAAAATTTGCTCTTAAATGACTAGTCAACTTACGTAGTGACTAAGCAACTTCAGTTTTGTTTGTGCCTACTCGAGATGTGATTTGGCCATTTGTAACGTTCGCATTTACACCACCCTACAAAGCACGGCTGGCTACTCATTGTTCTACCTGGTCTACGGCCGATCGCCATCTTCCTTTCTTCATATCTCGTTCTTGACCACCCCTGTTACACCACCGCAACCAAAACTGAGTGGACTGAGAAGCAGGTTCAGTTTACCGGCAGTTACTGTCAAGTTAATTATTCTTTTTTTGCTCGTTCCGAAGGACGACGTCTTTTCAGGCTTTACGACATTCTAGACTCATGCGATAGTTACACCCACACGATTGTTTGAGTATTGTGATGTTTTTCGTGCAACGTACAGCGCAGTCGTGCTAGCGCACTACTGTAGCTCTGTCAATAGGAAGTACTACATACTGACTACTGACTTAGCCAAAAGGAATGCATTTCGTCGGGACATTTTGTTTACATATAGATCCTGTACGCATACTAATTGATAATACTATGTTCTTGCATAAGAGCCAGAGAAACGTCAGCGAGTGCGATCGGCGGCTTTCGGTGAAGGGAGGCGTAAAATTGCTGGAAGTGATGGAACGGCGTCACATCGATGTTTGTCGCTTCTTGCGTGGACACCGTACAGACAAAACAATGCTTTATTCAGGGTAAATCATGCCACGGCTGTGCTGTATTGTCACTCTTCCTCGGCGAAGTTGTGTATTGGGAAACCCAGAAGCGCCGATAGCACTTTTATTTGATCGGTCGGTAGCCCTAAACTTTGATGGAAATCATAGCGCTAGAACAGAAGGTCGGAAGTTGAACAAGCTGGGGCTCGTCTCGATGTATGTTTAAGGTAAAAGTGTATGCATTTTAGCGTCGCAGGCACTCTTATCAACCTAAAAGCATGGCTCAAGTAATTGAGTGTCCAAGATTGCCTGAGTTGCGTTTATACCGTGGTGACATCAAGTGATCGCTGTATTCTGGTTCACAGTTGACGGGGGCTAATGCAAACTGGGGCTCATTTATTTCTCTACAACTGCGTGATGTAGTAACACAATTATTGTGGCTGTTCACAGCGACACCTTCAGTCTTTTGAACATCGCAACAAATCAACACATCATGCGTGTCACATTGATGTAAGCACATGCACAAATTGTGAACATTCGCGGCCGCATTCTACGCTCCACAAACGTTGAAGCGTTGTTGACATCGCCGGAATAAAAGAAACGTGAATGAAAGCGCATGAAGTGGCGCTGGTTTGTTTCGACCATGAAATACTTCTTGGTGCCTTCCAGAGTGAAACACCTCAAATAAGTGATTTAACGCACTGCCATCTGCTTTTTCGTTATGCTGCCATCATCCACCAACCTTCCATCACGCAACCATTATTCAGCTGATAGCCAAGCTTTCCACCCAACACGTTTTGATTCACACCGTTACCCAGTATTTTCTACTGTAACCACCTGCTGTCACCACAAGACCTGGGATGCAATCTTTCCTTACGTGACGTTCGCGTACCACAGAGCCATCCAGCAACTGACGCAGATAACGCCGTACAAGTTGTTCTATGGAAAGAACCCGACCACGGAACTTGAGGCTATGCTGCCAAAGATCACTGGTGAAGCAGAACCTCGACGTCACTGTCTATTTTCAGTGCGCGGGATAGCCTTGTCTACTCGCCCACTTGCGCATCAAGTGTCGCTGAAGTTTTAGGGGCGAAGCTCCTTATGGCGAACCTTGTGCGTCCCTCGTAGTACGTAATCACTAGTGGCACATACCCGAAATAGGTATAACATTTGACCTCCGAAGTGGTGCCGGTGAGAGATTTATTCTGTGCGTTGTTCAACAATAAAAAAATAGTGCTCAATGTACATGCCAATGGCTGCTAATAGGGAATGAGGGACAGGAGCATTTGGCTTTTAGTGAACGCGCACGCTGCGATCCCCATTAGCAGCCATTGGCATGTACATTGAGCACTATCGGACCAGAAAGGGTTGCTACATTATACTCGCTGGGTGTAACCTCCTTAGTTTTAGAAAAGTATAGCCAGCGTTGAGCCGCAGGGCCATGAATAAAATGTATTAGTATATACCATGAATGAATTCGAAGTGATTAAAGGCGGGAAGCAGATACGAAGCGCAAGCCGTAAGAAATTAAAGGCTGAATCCTCCTCTCTCTCATTTCACATTAGCAGCCACTGACATGTACATTGACCACTATCTGACAGGAATAGGTTGCTACGTTATACTCGCTGGGCGTAACCTCCTTGGTTTTAGAAAGGTTTAGCGAGAATTAGGCCGCAGTGCCATGAATACAGTTAACTAGTATATACCATGAACTCAAGATGGTTGAAGGTGGGAAAGAGACCCGAAGCGCAAGCCGTAAGAAAGTGTGCGTGTGCCACCTCTCGTTTAGTCCTTGGAATGTCCACTGAATGGCGGTGCTTCTATATGGAAAATATATGATAAAAGGATGCGAGATGGTGGGACTCAGAGTGTTGAATAGATGGACGAACAGACACACAGACAGATGCATGGATGGACGCATGAAAGGACGCCGGGGCGGATGTATGAACGAACGCAGGGACGGGCGCACGAACAGACGCATGGACGGTCACACAGACGGACGCATGGACAGACGAATGTTTCGCCCCACTCTCCATCATTCACTCCGTGGATAACTGCCTTTTTTTACCTAAGTCATTTTCACGGTGTCATAACGTCACGAAGGGAGCAGACTGTTGGTCGAATATTAGGCTGTTCTTTTTGGGGTGAAACTTGTGGCCACGTAGCAAGACACTGACACTGATAACGGTTAGCAGAGCATCAGCCGTCAATCAACTGACAAGCGGTAAAAGGCATCGGCATTTATACACGTGCAATCGAACATTGTAGTGTTATCTCTAGCAGCCACGTAGGTTACAGAATAATGCGTAATGTTCGCAGAGAAGCCGTAAATTCATCAAAACTATTTACTACAGTCGTGAAGCTTCTTGGACACTGCTCGAAGCAGTGGTTTTCACTGAGCATATCTTACAGAGTAACAGCGCAATAGCAAGACCTGACGAAAGAATCTGGCAATGTCGCCCACTGAAAAAGGCATCGTCTCAATGATTTCACAAAATATGAAAACAAAATATATAATGAGCACAAGCAAGCAGTCGCGAAAAATTTGTAATTTATTGTTGGTCTTGTTGAGGTTGCCAATGTTTTTTATGACCATCAGGCTGATGATAATATGCACGTGGTGACAAGGTGGTAGTGTTACTGCTTCAGATCGTCTTGCTGGTCAACATGCATGTGATTAGGAACCTGCTGACGACTGAAATGAACTGTTTCATTCATTTTATTTTCGTTGATTGAAAATTCTTTTTTGAATATTTCAATACAAGCATTCAATCAGACGGCTAGAAAAGAATAGAACCACCGCCACTCAATGTGGCTGGGAGGCAGCGTAATATTGTTGTAGATTAAATGATTTGAGGAAGGTGCGCGTGTAACTTGAGAAGCCAGATTTAAGGAGTCAGTACTGACAAATGTAGATCTCTTTCACGGGAGGTGCAGAACCTCCAATGTTATCTGGGTTGCGTTATGGTATTTGTTAGGTTTATGCGAACTTGTAATTGAATGTAGTTTGTTTCGAATCACTGTTGTTATTAATGTGCAAAAAAAGAAATACCATCGCACAACAATACATGGTGAGCATAGAGTACAATATGTGCTACTCAGTTCACTGCTACTTGATGTTGATCCCAGCGATATTGTGGATCCCAGTGCATCATCGACAGGAGCAAGCGTGGCACTTTGCGAAGATGAAGAATACGCCGGTGGGTTAGGCGCTTGCGCGAGAGGCAACTCAGACATCTTGTTCGGCTGCCGATTCTCGGTGGCCGCTGTCCTGTAAGCCAAGACCTCGCCCCGTCACATTTGGTGGAGGTGCGGGGTAGCCACCTCGCAGCGGAAGTTCGCAGCAGCCGTCGTTTGAAGGGTCATTCCACAATGATGACGGAAAGTACGGCCTCTCCACGTGCTCTTGGTGTTCCTGTGGCCGGAGTTGATGCGGTAACTACATCTTCTTCTGCGACCACAACCTTCGTGCTCGGACCCCTCTTGGATGCTGGCATGTTATTCTATCTTATGGGAACCGCCAAATCATGGTATGAGAACCATGAAACAGAACTTTGGAGTTGGGCAGTGTCGCAGGGAGAAAATGTTGGACCTTTTCGGAAAGCCGATTAGAAGAAAAATGTCCGCGAACAAAATGCTCGCGTCTCGGGCACAGACCTCGACCGAGTCTTACGTCTCCTATATAGAAGTTGTGTTATCGTTGTGTCGCAAAGCCATTGCCGAGATGCTGGAGGCTGACAAGGTCAGACATATTCTTAAGGGGATTGCGGATGACGCATTCAACCTCCTCATCTGCAAAAAGTTTTCTACAGTGGACGCCATTATAAAGAATGTCGGCGCTTTCAGCAAGCGAAGAGCCGGCGGATTAACAGCGTGTTCACGCGCCTTCCGAATATGGCTGCAACGTCGTCTTCCGAAGAACATGCAAGAACACAGCCGCCACCTCTGGATTCATCAAATCAGGTGACCCGAATTGTACGGCAAGAACTTGAAGCCATTGCCTCTGCTCCGGCTCACACCGCTGCAAGTGACACGACCCCACTCACTGCTAACATGGTTTAAGCCATCGTCCGCAAAGAACTCGCCAGCATAGGTATTCCATCGTTGTGCGCTTTGCCCAGCCCACAGCGAGCTCCATGTCGTCCACCCTCATCCTATCACGAGCAGCAGTTTACGGCCTGCTCTCGCAACCCTGCTGCGTGGAGAACCGTCGACAATCGACCAATTTGTTTTCATTGCTACCGTATCGGTCATGTCGTCGGTTACTGCAATTACCGCTGGTCCTCGCCACCTCGGACTTCATCTCAACCTCACTACCGACAGGACAGCACCCTCTTCGCATCTGCCGCGCAGCCTTCTCCGCCAAACTACTACAGAAGGTTCAACAGCCGATCTCCACCGCCGCATGGTCGTCAGTCGCGTTCGCCTCCAGGACGTCGCCAGTCGTCTCGCTCACCGCAAACTCGCAGGCCGTCGTCCCCATTCAACTCCCCCCCCTGCCTACCCGGAAAACTAAACGGTGTAGCGCCCGGAGGTGACACTGCATTTTCGACTCTTTCCACAAATCCTCTCTTGACGCTTCCGACGAGACAAAGTTTGTTAGACGTTGACGTTGACGGTATTGCTATTTCTGCCCTTATAGACATTAGAGCGCACATTTCTGTAATGAGCGCGAACCTTCGCTGACGCCTACATAAAGTGCTCACGCCTGCTGCTTCCCGCACACTTCGTGTCGCTGATGGGAGGACCCCTGACGTTCAAGGGATGTGCACGGCCCGTGTGTCCATTGCCAGTCATCCTACATTAGTTCAGTTTGCCGTCATTGAAATGTGTCCTCATGACCTAATACTTGGTTTGGACTTCCTGTCACGTCATTCTGCGCTCATTGATTGTGCCACTGGTGCTCTACAGCTTGAACTGCCGCCGTTTTCCGATTTTGCAGCTATTTTCCCCGTTTATGCTCTCTTCACCACGTTCGCTTGCCTCCGCCAGCTGCTACATCTGTCACTTTGTCGGGCTCACTTCATGTGCCCGATGTTGCCTACCTCTTCACTCCTATAGTAGACGTACTGATGGCCCGAGACGTCGCCCTTGCTCACACTGATGTCACCGTCGCTAATAATACGGTGGTTATACCACTACTCAACGTGAGTCTCTTGACTCAAGTTATTTCGCAAGACATGTCTTTGGCCACCCTATTTCCACTTGACAGCTGTAACGTTACTGGTTTGGACACCGATACTACATCCCCCTGTCTTGGCCGCAATCACACTCTGCCTGCAGATCACATTAACAAGATGATTGCTCCCGACCTCACTGCAGCGCAAGCCGCCAGCCTCCGTAGTCTGGTAAAATCATATAGAAACTTTTTTGACTTTCACCGCCGCCCTCTCAGCTAAACAACTGCAGTGACTCACCAGATCAACACTGGTGATGCCAGTCCTATACTGTGGCGTCCATATTGCGTATCTCACAAGGAACGCCAAGTGATTCAGAATGAAGCGGACATACTGATTACTAAAGACGTAATAGAAGCATCATCCAGCCTCTGGGCCTCCCCAGTCGTGCTCGCTGAGAAGAAGGATGGCAGCTGGCGCTTTTGCGTGGACTATCGCCATTTAAACAAAGTGACCCACAAAGATGTCTACCCTTTGCCTCAGATTGATGATGCCCTCGATTGCCTCCATGGTGCCCGATACTTTTCGTCTATCGACCTTCGGTCCGGTTAGTGGCAAATTTCCGTCGACCCCAAGGATTGTGAAAAAACTGCTTTCGTTACACCCGACGGCCTCTACCAGTTCAAAGTCATGCCGTTTGGACTGCGTAATGCGCCGGCAACGTTCGGGCGCATGATCGACTCTCTTTTCAAGAATATAAGTGGTCGATCTGCCTATGTTACTTGTACAATGTCATCATCTTTTCACCTACATTTGACATCCATTTAACACGTCTGTCAGCAGTTCTGGATGTTTTCCGAAGAGCTGCTCTCTAGCTCAATTATGCAAAATGCCATTTCGGACGTCGAAAAATGACCATACTCGGCCACCTTGTCAGTGCCGCTGATGTTCAACCAGATCCCGAAAAGGTGCGAGCAGTGCAACAATTTACTGAACCATGCTCAACCAAGGACGTCCGAAGGTTTGTAGGGCTATGTTCCTACTTTCGTCGATTTGTCCACCACTTCGCCGACATCGCTCGACCGCTTACTGATCTCTTAAAAAAGGACGTTCCCTTCGCATGGGGCATAGAGCAAGCTTACGCCTTTTCGGCTCTTATCCATCTGCTGACTACATTACCAATACTGGCCCATTTCGACCCTGCATCACCTAGAGAGCTTCGGACCGATGCCAGTGGCCATGGAATTGGAGCGGTCTTTGGCCAACGACAGCACGGGAAGGACCGCGTGATTGCTTACGCCAATCATCTTCTTTCACCTGCCGAACGGAAGTTCTCCATCACTGAGCGTGAATGCCTAGCTTTAGTGTCGGCCGTGGCGAAATTCAGGCCTTACCTGTGTGGCCGAACTTTTTCCGTTGTTACGGACCATCACGCTCTTTGCTGGCTGTCATCGCTAAAGGACCCATCTGGATGACTTGGTCGCTGGGCACTCCATCTGCAAGAATACTCGTTCGTGGTCCACTACACGTCGAGACGCCTACAGACAGACGCAGAATGTTTGTCACGTTATCCGGTTGAAACGCCCACCAGTTAGGGATAAGAGTCAATAGAGAATACCTTAGTAACCTGCGCTTCGCTGATGACATTGCATTGCTGAGTAACTCTGGGGACGAATTGCAACTCATGATTACAGAGTTAGACAAGGAGAGCAGAAAAGTAGGTCTTAAAATTAATCTGCAGAAAACAAAAGTAATGTACAACAACCTCGGCAAGGAGCAGCGCTTCGAGATAGGTAATAGTGCACTTGAAGTTGTAAAAGACTATGTCTACTTAGGGCAGGTAATAACCGCAGAGCCGAACCACGAGATTGAAGTAACTAGAAGAATAAGAATGGGGTGGAGCACATTCGGCAAGCACTCTCAAATTATGACAGGTAGATTGCCACTATCCCTCAAGAGGAAGGTATATAACAGCTTTATCTTGCCGGTACTTAGCTACGGAGCAGAAACCTGGAGACTTATAAAGAGGGTTCAGATTAAATTGAGGACGACGCAGCGAGCAATGGAAAGAAAAATGGTAGGTGTAACCTTAAGAGACAAGAAGAGAGCAGAGTGGATTAGGGAACAAACGGGGGTTAAGGATATCATAGCTGAAATCAAGAAGAAAAAATGGACATGGGCAGGGCATGTAGCGCGTAGACAGGATAACCGCTGGTCATTAAGGGTAACTGACTGGATTCCCAAAGAAGGGAAGCGGGTTAGGGGGAGACAGAAGGTTAGGTGGGCAGATGAGATTAAGAAGTTTGCGGGTATAAATTGGCAGCAGCAAGCACAGGACCGGGTTAACTGGCGGAACATGGGAGAGGCCTTTGTCCTGCAGTGGACGTAGTCAGGCTGATGATGATGATGATGATGATGATGATTCAGACCTCTACGTTCTCTCCATTCATGCTTTGGGTGATATCTCCACCGAACAACGACGTGAGCCGTTGTTACTCTCCATCATCCACCGTTTGAATTCTGCTCCAACAGGCACTTCCGTTCGCCTGTTCGAACTGCACAACATTCTGTACCATCATAGCTTCAACGCTGATGGCCCGGAATTACTACTCGTGCTTCCCCATCACCTGGCTACCAGCGTTCTCGAACAACTACATGACGTACCTACAGCCGGTCACCTAAGCATCTCTCGTACCTACGATCGTGTGCGACGTCGCTTTTCCTGGCCCGGACTGTATCGTTCTGTGGTTAGCTACGTCACTGCTTGCGACCGCTACCAACGCCGTAAGCGCCCCTCTGTGCTACCATCTGGCCTCCTACAGCCCATAGACATACTGACGGAACCATTCTTCCGTGTTGGCCTTGACCTGCTGGGCACGTTTTCTGCGTACACCTCCGGAAATAAATGGGTTGCAGTCGCCACAGACTACGCCACACGCTTTGCCATCAATAAAGCACTGCCGACAAGCTGTTTCACTGACGTCGCTGACTTTCTCTTGTATGAAGTCATTCTTCATCACGGCGCTCCACGGGAGCTGCTTACTGATCGAGGAAGGTACTTTCTTTCACGTGTTGTGGATGACATTCTCCCCGCCTGCTCCACTGAGCACAAGCTTATCACCGCTTATTATCCAAGGACAAATGGATTGACCGAGTGTCTGAACCGAAGGCTGACGCAGATGCTGTCAATGTATGTTTCGCCAGATCACCGTGACTGGGACAAAGCACTCCCCTTTATCACGTTCGCGTACAATTCTTCACTGCACGACACAGCTAGTTATTCGCCGATTTATTTGCTATTTGGCCGACATCCAGCATCGACATTTGACACGCTCCTTCCTTCGGATGCCCCCTTGTCTACAGAGTACGCCAGCGACGTCGTTTCTCGAGCCCATGCGGCCCGTTAGCTTGCCCGTGATCGGCTGCACTTGTCGCAAGCGCACCAAAAAGACCGCTATGACAGTCGCCATCAAAGCGTGCACTTCTCGCCGGGGTCTCTGGTACTTCTCTGGACACCAAACCGCCAAGTCGGCTTATCAGAAAAGCTACTATCACACTACCATGGCCCCTGCAATGTGTTACGACAATTTAGGGAAGTGAGCTACGAGATCGCACTCGTAAACAATGCCTCTTCGACTCGAAAGCGAAGTGACAGTATCGTAAGGAAGCGAAGTGACAGTATCGAAAGCGGATGACTCACTGTTTGGCTCGTTCCATACCAGGATGCGACGGCCCACGGTGTCCTGTAGTGGAAAGCTAGTGTAGCATCTAGTGAAGCTAGTGCAGCTGTGAAGCTAGTGTAGCTAGTGTAGCTAGTGTCCTGTAGTGGAAAGCATAGTGAGGCCATTGCTCTAAGGAAGGTACACTGTAAAAACATATCGAGTAAAAAGGGTGTCTTTTTGTCCCATAACAAAAATCGTCATCAGGCTTACTTGCGCTTCTTTTCTTGAAAACTCGGCGCTGGCCACTTTCGTCTCGAGAATGCAATGTAACCCAGATAATGGGCATGTTTATTGTGACTGGAGTGTACCGGCCGCGGGGTGATAGCGCAAGGAATGAACGCAATATAGATGACGATGATTGTTGTGGGACAAAAATACACTCTTTTAGCTCGCCCTTTTTTTAGGGTGTAGGTGGTCCAGCGGTGGCTTGTCTGGCTTTATGCCAAGATCACTTCGATTAGGTAAGCCGTGAATGCCATACCTCTGTCGGTGATGGTAGCCGCCGGTGCGCCGTGATGTAAAAACGACGTTTTCAACAAAGCATTTGGCTACCTCGGATTCACTGCTTTAGGCAGGGTCCTTGCCTCGGCATAGCTCGCGAGGTAGTCGGTGTGGAGTAAGATTAATTTCTTTCTTGAAGTCAAGGTAGAAATTTTCGACGAACCACCTGTAATGGGCGCACAGGTCTAGAACTCGATGGACAGCCTTGTTGTCTACAGCTGAATAGAATGCAGCGATGGCGGTCGTCTTCAGGGGGTCGCGACGTACTCTGGACTTTCTTAACTTGTGGCCTAAAAACACCAGTTCTTCGTTCGTGAAGCGGTACTTCTCTGGTTTGAGGGTGAGTCCGAAGGGCTTGATTGCTTGAAGTACCACTTGAAGGCGCCGGAGATGTTCATCAAAGCTTGAGAAGAAAACAACGACGTCGTCCAGGTACTGAAGGCAAGTCTTCCACTTAAGGCCAGCTAGTACGATACTAGTACGCGTTGGAAACTCGCATGGGAACGCATGAAGACGAAACGGCATCACTTTGAATTCGAAGAGGCCATTTGGTGTTATAAACTGTGTCTTTGCTCAGTCTCTCTTATCAACTTCAATTTTCCAATAGTCTGTCTTGTTGTTTGTAGACGAAAAATACCTAGAGCTGTGGATTCCATCAAATGTTATGTCTAGTCGTGAGAGGGGCTACACATCCTTCTTTGTGATTTTGTTCAGGCGACAGTTATTGACGCAGAAGCATAGGGTGCTGTCCTTCTTCTTTACTAACACCAAAGTAGGCACCCACGGACCCTTGCAAGGTTGAAGGATGTCCTCATGTAGCATTTCGTGGGCTTGCATCCTTATTGCTTACCGCTCTGTATGGGCTCTGACGCAGTGGGCTGGTTCTCTCTTCTGTGATGCGATGTTTTGCTTGTGGTGTCTTTCGAATTTTGGCTGACGACGAAAAGCAGTCCTTGTATTGCCAGAGCAGGCTTTTTAGCCGTTCTCGATTATGCTTTGGAAGTCTAGGGTGGACGTCCAAAGTCTTGTGGAGACCTATATTCATTGAAACATGTTCAGTACACTCGGCCAAGAAGATTGCAGGGCTCGCATCCACAAAAATTGCTTCAAAATAGGTAACCTTCGCACCTTTGCACACGTGCTCGTACTCATTGCTGAAGTTCGTGAGCATCACTGTTGCTATCCCACCCCGCTCGGCTATTCCTCTTGCGACACGAATTTCGTGGTTCTTCAACAGCTGCTGGTAGGTTATTTCAGGAAGCCGACGGAAAGACTGACGCTGGAGCGAGGGGTGTCCATGCCAGCACGATGAGAAAACTTCAGCGTATGACTACTAACGGTGAACGACCTCATTGTGAAAACTTCGAGAAAGAAAACGTTACGAACTCCACGAGCAAAGCTTAACAGAGAGACTCGGAGGAGAAGTACGAGTCAAGTAAAGAGACTTAGTCAGGAGTATGACGAGGTGCGCGAGTGGTTGCATGCGTTGGGGGAAATACTCGAACCATTCTTTTTCCTAGCGCTCAAGATAGAGCTGTTGGACAGAGAACCATGCAAACCTGTGTTGCAGAAAAGGAAGAAGCATCAAAGACGTGGTACCCTTTGCCTTCAAGGGAATACAGGAAGACAGACACAGATTTTGAGCGCAGACAAACGCGCGCAGACTATTTCTCAGACAGCTCAACCACAAGGTCACCTGTGATTGCAAGACAGTTCTGCCACTGAGTGGATGAAAGAGCGCCCTTTGCAGCTTAGCCACGAAGAAAGATGCTTGGCACATACTGCGAAAATCGACGCTAAGGCTGCCGTAAGGCCTTCCAAGGACAGACAACCTCAAATGTGGACATGTCCACAACGCCGGACGAGTTTGTTGAAAGGCTCCTGCAGCTGAAACAGAAGACAATGTTCCTGCTGACAGACCCGTTGGCCTGATCGTATTCATTAGTAAATTAGCTGAAAATGAAGTGATCAGCCTCTATACTAAGTGGCGAGAGAAGCTTGGGGAACAGAAGACTGAGTAGGAAAAGCAGGCTGACACCTTAAGGCCGCAATGAGAAGACGGAAGCAAGAACACACACGGAGGACTTATATATATAAAATATGCAACACTGGAAAAGCCTTACCGTCTAGACTAAACACAATAGCGCGGGCTGCAATGTGTTCGATTTCCTGCGTTCAGTCCGGAAGAAAAAATGCAATGAGCTTGGCACGAAGTAGCCGGAGAGCTCATGAGCTTATCAGAAGAAGGTTACGAGAAGCCAAATTTGACGTTCTATGCTCATGCGGACGCCAGTAAACGTCTGTCTGAGTTCATAAAGCAGTGTTGGTTGTTCATTTGATGCCATATTTTACAGGGAATGGTGATTTGATCTTACAGTATATTCAAGGCCTGCTTTCCGGGTGGCTTGTGCGGTTGTAGGACTAGTTCAACGCATGGCGTTATTGACTTGGATCTCGCATCAATGACTGCATCATAAAGGCTTAAGCAGTCCATACCAAGCATCACATCTCTCGAGTAACGCTGTAGTAATACGAAGCTTGCGGGGTAGAAGCATTCCTTAATGCACACCTTTGTTGCACAGATTCTCTCCGGCGTAAACAGGTGGCCTTCAGCTGTCCTGATTTTGTGGCCTTCCCTAGCGCGCTTGACTTTTTTAACTTCGTGGTGAACGCTCCACTGTTGACAGAATAGTCAGCTTCAGTGTCGATGAGAGCTGTCACACTGTGGTCGTAGATAAGAACGTTGAAGTCACTAGTTCGTCATCTGCCGTTGCAGTTAGGTCGTGGCGTCAGTTCACGGCTATGTCGGCTTGTTCTGTTACTTCGATGTTGCAGCGTCAGTTCGTTTTCACTACTTGACGTTTCATTGTCAGGTCTTTAGTAAGTTTGCGTCGTGTTCGGAAAGTTTCATCAGGGCGTCGTGAGCGGAAGAATCTTCGGTAGTTCGTCGCACAGTAGGCACACCTAGATCGGTCGCTGGCCTTAGTTTTCTGGAAACCTGCTAGAAGACCAGCCCCGGGTCGGGAAAGTATACTGCCGGCGGTGCGGTGACAAGAGGCGCCTGGGTGCTGGTTAGCGAGACAGACATTGTGTTGTCCATTGTGCTTCTGAAAGGTAGTCGGCGATGTCACTTGGCCATTACCTTGGCTGTGCACGCGGTGCATTGACGGCAAAGCCATGCCGTCTGGTTCGTCGGTACTGCCCGTGGCAGTAAGTGTGGCCAGCTTCCTAGCAATGATAGCACAGTAAGCGCTGATCGGGGGCGATCCACACGTATGTCTTCCTCGGTGCGCTGCGCTGACCTGCAGATTAGTGGCATGATGATCGTGGTAGTGGTGGCAGTGTCCGGCGGTTGAACTGCGGTGTTTCGGCGTCCGGGCGTGGGCGTTGTCGGAGAGCACTACGACGCACTGTAGTAGCGTAGTTCATAGCCTCCAGATTAAAATGCGCTGAATCAGAAATCCCCAACGCTTACTGTGCTTCTTCACAGAGAGCGTCGGTGATCAAGGCTACTTACTCAGAAGCACGAAACGTTGCATCAACTTCTTCATATGACTCGAAAGGTACACGCACATCTAGGTATATTATTTGATGTTGAGTAAACATTCTTCACAGGAAGTTTTTTTAGAAGACGTTGACAAAACGTTCTTAACAAGAAGTCTTATTCAAAACGTTTGCTGAAAGTTATTTTACAGAACATTGGTACAATTCGTGATTGAAGTCTCGATTGTCCATGTAACATATGCAGAGTGTTTGCTACGTTTCTTTCTTTTTTATAAATTAAAAGTATGTTCGCTTTTAATATTTAAGTAGTATAAATTTTTACATATTCTTTACAGAAGTGATTGTATCATTTGGGCTCTCAAAACAGCTTTATTAAATTTAGATGCGCAAATGCGGTGTGCGCCTGCGCGGCTATAAACAATTTTGCTTGTCTGGACGTGCTGACCCGCCGCTGAGTCGCCTCACGAAGGAGCGGGTTTGAGCCAACTTCTCTCGCGTTTTAAAAGTGTGCTTGCACTTTGTGTGGTGTTTTGTGTTCCGCAAGTGCTGCTGATTACGAAGATGTGCTATATTCAAGCGAAGATGTGTGGCTTCGTATCGTGGAGCACTCGCCAGGTATAAGTACCACACTGCTGCTGTCGGCGCTTTTTTATCATTGCGTTTACCACGTTTTACCTGCTATGTGCACGATAAGTTAGATTTTGTTTACGTGGGGACCAAGCTTTCCTGTAGTACTTCAGCAGTGTAACAGCAAACTTGTGCGAAGTTAAGCACAGAGAAGTTTTTTCTTTTGTGTGGAATGTGAAGCAAGCGGAGTGGGATTTCGGCGGCAGATTTGAGCAGATTTGTGGTGGCTGTCCACCTGTGTTGTCAGTAGTGTTGGAGGGGGGGCCCTGCTTCCGAGTGACCACTATTTTTGTTTATTAACTCTGGACCGTTTTAGCTGTAGGTGTTGATGCCTGTTAATATTGTGCGCTATTGAAGTGAACATGCCTAAGGCCGTTTCATTTGCTGTACGTTCCATTTTGGGCAGCTACAGTTTCGCTATTCGTTATAACTAATATCAGAGAAGTTTTTTTTCTTTCCGAGTGGCTGAATGTATGCCAGTGTGTGCATCCGCGCTGGCACGCGTCTTTACAAACTACCGTGATACTCGAGTTGATGCGTGTTTGTGTGCAGCGTGTTGCATCGTCTTAAGTAGGGCTCACAAATGTAGCACTTACACTTATGTGTTCTAGCAGCTCGGTTAGTAAAATTCCAACTTTCGGTATACATCAGCAACATAGGCTGCCTCATTGAGCCTGATCCATGTATAAGCCATTCGTTTATATTGAACTGTAGTTTAAAATAAGTATTTCGTGGCCAATTGTGGCCGATTTTTGTTTAACTTACCGTGCGAGCCCTAATTCAGACATTATTCTATGCGTTCTAGCACCATTGATTTGCCTCTGCTTGTTTCCGCTATATGTTTTAATTGTTTTGGTTTAATAAAGATTTGATGCACCTCGCCCAACCTTGGTGTTGAAACTTTACTAAATACTTTCACGTGTGCGAACATTAGAAAGAGTGTTGAGCACCACGACCAATGAAATTTTCTGAATAATGACAAGTTTAACAATATATTGAATATAGTAAAGTTTCTAGGCATTCGCTACAAAGTTGATGGAATGTGTGGTATGTGCTGAATGAATATTTTATCACTCAGAACTCGCGATGATGTTATAAATTATGGTAAGCATGCATGAGTTATGCACGTATTGCTGTTAAAATTTTAAATTGAACGATATGTTTATTTGAGAATAATAAGTACAGACTACGAGTTTTCAAGCTATTGGCACTGAACGAGATATACTAATTCAAAAATCAGTTTCATCAAATCTTATTGCTAAATGTTGGTCAGTTGCTTCCAAGATTTTGGTTCCCGAACATTTTTGCAGAAGCTTGCATGCTTTATTAGGGTGATATGTGGTTCAACGTGGGTGCCTCGTATGTCTTAGTATTTCCATTTTTTTCATTACACAGCCTGTGAAGCTTTAGTGAAGATTAGTGTCTTTTCATGTTACCAGAATTATTGAAACTGATGACAATAATTTGGAAGCACACAATAGTAATTTAGTGACACCAATTTCTGACTATATAGGTATGATCGTTCTAGAGTGAGTAGCCTGAAAATAGCTACTTTAGTTGTATTTGAAATGAAATTCATGTTCAACAATGTAGGTTATTCGCAATAGATACGCAATGGATGGGTGCATATCACCTTGTATGTGTTGTGGTATCATTGAATTTGCTTTCAACTCACTATGCACGAGTAAAATTCAAGCATGGTTTCGACACTTCTTCAATGTGGAAATTGCATTTTCTTTCCCAAGGTTGCAACTGTGTTCACCAAGAAAATCAAGAAAGTTTTGCTTGTAACATCTCTAGTTTGCGTACATCCTGCCTGTTTTAAAACACATTGTTCCAAATCATTTTAAATATACTGACAACTTCAGTTTTTCTAAAAAACACATGTCACTCATGTCACCGAATTGTTTTTCGGTGTTTCCATCGCAACCTATGCATGCACCTCGTATGAACTGAGAAGTGTTGCAGCTAGGGCTAGTTGGTATGGCATGACGATAGCTATAGTGCGAGAACAAAACGACGACACAGAGACAAGGACACGAAAAACTTGTTCTCGCGCTATAACTATCATCGTACGATTTGAGTGTGAAAGAATTCTGCACAAGCCTGTCATCAAGGGTGGCTCGTGGAAATGTTGGGTACTGAATGTACAGCAGCTGCACATGGCTTCTGTTTCCTATGGAAAGGGAAGTTCGCAGAGCCACCTGGTTGCTTTATTCAGGTAGCTTGCATGATCAGGATGTTCAATGTTAGGCCATTTGTTTTTCTTTAAAAAAGTCAGTGCAGTAAGTTCTGTGTGTAAAAGCCAACTTTGGAGATAGCTAAGTGTTCAGGAGAACACAATGTGCAACAAGAATTATCACTGTCAGCTGAGCCCTTGATTATTATTCAATATTGGACTCATTAAAGACTGCAGCCGGCGTTCATGCACGTAATAAAAATTTGAGCAGGTCACATTTCTACATAGGTCCAAAGAGTTTTGCTATGCCTGTGCTCAGATGTCCCGTAGGAAAGTTTATAGCTCTGGCTTGGCTTGTATCATTATGCATGCAGGACAGTGAGCACTAGCACACAGCTACTACTCCCTGAGCTGCCACATACGTTTTGACCATTGGTCGAAGCCATAGACAAACATTGTAATTGTTACCTTTTTACTACCGGCTGGTGATAGCAAGCATTGGCTGCTCATCCAAGCAGGGAGTTATATTTTGCTGATCTTCACTGCCTTGCACACGTAATCATGAAAAGCACAATTAAACTTTGGAGTGGAGTATCTCAGATCATAGACATGCTCGAAGAAATTTTTCAAGTGGGAGTGTGTAGAAACATGACTGCCACAAACTGTTCTATGCAAACATACCCATTTATTCTAGGCACCAAAATTTCGGTATTCTTAGTTGATTGGGCAGCTGACAGCATTATTGTCTTACCTTGTGTTCCTCTGGACACATAACTTATCTACAAAGGTAGTTTTTTGTCGTTAGGGCTGAATTTTAGTACAAGCACCAAGCACATCTATGAATGTGTTAGTGCTGTCTTTTAAGGTTCTATGTCACGTTCAATATTTGTGTAATCTACAGTTAGTCACTTAAAATTGGACATATTGCAATCCAATAGGGCTGTAGCAGATCAACAGTTTTATTTTCACTTTAAGATTGACCGAATATATTGTTTTACTGTTTTTGTAACCTTATTTAATTGCCTTCTCGAATTTACGCTGTAGGTGCGATCAAGTAATTTTCTACTGGCATACTTATTCACACGTAACTTTGCCAATACCTAATCATGTGTGATGTATTACAGTGCTACCTAACCATGTTTAACATTGTTAATGACGACTGACAGAAGGCATTCTGGAATGCTGTAGCGTTTTTTACTTCACTCCGTCTTTTGTGCGAGTATTTTGGATTGGAATCAGAACTGACAAATTTACAATTGCATTGTTAAACACAGTTTTGAAGTGAAACCCTTTAATTTCGACTACTCATGGTTCTAACATACCTGAATTAAAGCGCGCTGTGTGAGAAAAAAAATCAGGTGTTTGACTGCCGCTTTTTGACAGTAACAAGTTTTCTAACTTCTTATATTTGCTACTGTGCCAATGCGTTTGCTAAGCTAGCCTGTTAAATTTAGTTACACTGATAATAGTCTAAGTGAAGAGAACAGTTCGTGTCTTTTTTATGTGTGCAGCTTCCTGAACCAAGAATCTGGCCAGCTCCTCAGTTGCTTTCTATAATTATAGTTACTATAAAGCATGCAAGCTTTTTGAAACTGTGTAAGTCACTTTTATGTATAATAAAGGTTATAAGTATGCAACAAGATTTGTTGAAATTTTGTATTTACTTTTGGATGTGCCGTATGATGCGTTCAAGGCAACACCAGAAACAATGACTTCATGTTTAAAAGCCCGTCTTGTCTCCAAGCAAAACAGATTACCGTAATGATAGACGACAGTCACTAATTATGTGTTTCAACAAATATGGCACCAATTTTGCTTTATAAATAGGGCCAGCAATATTTTGATGCAAATTATACTGCTGTCCCTAGTTGTCACGCTCAGCAGTGAACAGCTAAGTGCACCAATTGTAAAACGACGACATGATGCAACAAATTAACCACGAGAAACGCTCAACAAGCTGGCTTGCATGAAACATAAATGTCTTAAAAGGTGTTAAAAGATCTAGAAGAAGTTTTTTAGAATCTTAGCAAGAAGTTTACTAGGCTTCTAATAATATATGTATAGTGAACGTTTACAATGGTTCTCTAAAAATCTAGAAAGACGTTTTTTAGAATCCGTGCTAGAAGTTTTCTAGCCGCATAATAAGGTGGCGTTCGCAAAGCTACAGGAGGTTTTCACGCTGCTTAAGTTTAAATAACATCTTAACGAGACTTCTTATACACTTTCGAACTATCTTTTTCAGACATTTACTACAAGTTTTTTAGCTTTTCTTGTGTTTCGTTGGTTGAGATGATGGGCTGGATCACCGGCCGACATTCGAGCTACCATGCAAAAGGAGCTACTTGCGCAGCTCCTATTGCACGATCGCTCGAATCAAGCAGATCATCCGTGCTGAGGGCATGGGCTTCGGCGTAGTTCGCCGTTGAAGAGCGACGGCCATAATGCCTTGAAAGTATCTCAAGTACCTTCTCGATGCTCGTGATGTCAGTGAGGCATTCTTAAGCAGTTTTAAACAGGTTGCGAACAAGCTTCCCCAACAGTTCTTGCTTCTCACCCCGCTTGACAAACCAGAGCTTGTATTCAGTCATGGCTTTATCGGCGTGCCGAAACAGTTTCGTTAACTCATCCTAGAAGATGGTGACATTTTCGTTTAGTAGCTGCACTCCGGCAAAGCAGGGGCTCTTTCTTTGTGGGAGATGCTCGTGAGTTTCCAGAAATGCGCCGCAGGAAAGATTCCAGGGTCGAAGTGCTGGCTCTCGACCCTTGAAACATATCCTCGCCGCCTATTCTAGGTAGAAGTACACGCGACGCAGCTTTTCTTCCGAGTAATACTCGTTCAAGGAGGTGGCCACTTGTTCGTACATCTCCAGTCAGGTCTCTGGTTCTCCAAATTAAGCTCCATTGGATGCCGCATTACAACAATGACGGGCGTTGGTAGAGGGGCTGTCGCAGTTGTCGCAATAGATTTGGTGGCCTTCGCCTTGTGAGTGTTAGTGGGCAGAGCCCCGTAATCCGGAGGTAGCCCCTGTTGTCGGTGGCTTGCTAGCAGGTCGAGGTTGGCGGGGATGTTTGCTTCACGGTTTCGGCTTGGCTCTGGACAGGAGGTAAACATTCGGTACATGGATGGGATGCACCTCCACCAAATCTCCCGGGGTAGTTAATTTGACAAAGGGAGCAGACTACAGATCGAATAATAAATAAACTGTTTGTTTGGGCCGCACTTGTCGCTACGTTAAAGGAAATTCAGGTTACTGCCACACACGGGCACTTATAGCGGCGAGAAGAGCGTCCACCATCGAATATTTGGCAAGCAGTAGAGCACATTGGTATTTTTATAAGCGCCTTAGAACATTATAGGCTTATCCCTATTGGTTATGTAGGTTACAAAATATTTTGTAATGCTCGCGACGTGGGAGTAACTTTATCAAAACAATCTACTAGAGTTGTGCGGCTTCTCGAACACTGCAGGTGCAGTTTACACTGAGAATTACTGACAGCTTGTGTAACGTGGTGTTCAAAAAACATGTGGAAGTAGTATGGCAATAGTATATGGCTTTTAAAATGCATTTGTGTAACATGTGGGTGTAGAGCATGCGCATAGCTAAAGATTAACAATTCGTATTTGTTTATTGCTGTAGTAATATTCCGTTATACTTTTCCCTTCATTTCACAAAGACAACTGCAACATATTCTGTTACGCCAAAAATAAGAGCACCTCTGTACCTCTCTTCTGAGAATTCCGCACCTGTATTTGAATACTTCTATTCCATAATACTTTTCTTAAAGTCCTCTCCCAGTCCTGCAGTGTGAAGAGAACAGTGCATCGAAATGGCAAGGGCATTCCTTTCACTGCAAGCAAAGTTTTGCACACTGCATGCCAAAAATAAACGTTCCCTGCACAGTGCGAGTGCCAGTCAAAAGTACTGCTTCATTGTTTGCTATATTCAGGTCGCAGTTAAAACAAGAGGTATTTTTTTCGGAAAACGTCGGTCTGTAACCCGCAAGCTTGTGGCAGTCTTCAATATTGTCAGGCTTGGTGAATGATTTTAGCACGAAGTTTGACATCTGCTTTGCTCTTATCGCTCGGCCATACGTGGAACCTAAAATTTCAAATTGTAAATTCGCGCACGGTGGATATGAGTCAAAGACCACATCGTAGGCAGCCACACCAACTTTGAGCTTAAGATTTTTCTGCTTGCGTGTGCATATCTGCAAAAAAAACACGTTTTGTATCACAAAGCTGCTCTGGTGATCTAGTACACTTTGAAAGAAAAAAAAGTTTCAAAAAGCTAAATAAGAGAACATTGACACAAACGAAGGTTACGTTTAGCACACTTCCGAAGCATCCACCTGTTTGCAACGTAAAAAAACGAATCAGAGACGTGTAGGTTGTGTGCATTGTAATTAGAATATTATCTTCACTTGTGCATTCCACAAGCTCTTCACGTTCAAAGTCAAGGTGTTTTATTGCCATCTCACAAACTCAGTGCAAGATAGTTTAGTGAAGAGTATGATATGGCAGAACACAACAACAAATTGTGAATTTCTTCGTGCATGTGTAGTACAGCCGTTAGGCTGCTTACAAGTGCTCCATAAAATTTCAGTGAAGATACCTTCGAAGAGTGAGGATGGCGTACCCCTCATAGCATGCTGTGCCAGATTTTCGCGTTTAATAAATCGACAAGCGTGTCAAACAGCACTCGTCATGCTTTGCTTTTCGTAACTGTTTACGAGCATCGAGTATCAGAAATACAGAGATAACTGCTGTGCATGTAAAAAGTGCTTCTGACCAGTGGCGTACCCACTCTTTGGCGAGTGGGGGGCGAAAAGCCTACCTCACTCGACAGGCACGATTTACACACACACACACACGCATATTCAACACCTGTTGGACCCCATGACACCAGAGTCTGCAGCCATGTTTGTGTGCCAAATGGTGTCAATGGTAATCTCGAAAGCGGGTGTCTCCCTGAATAACGGCACTGAACTGCTGCTCCTGGCTGTCCTCAGCAAGCTTCAGCAGAGCGAGACACTATCCGTGATTCAGAGTTTGGTGCTCGTGTTGGGACACCTTGTGCACACCTAGATGTCGGCAGTCCTCGACTTTCTCTCGGGTTTATAGAGAGCGACGGGCCAGTTGGCACTAGCGTTTGTCCTCGCGGAGTGGTGCTCTAGGCAGGCACTTTTTTATGGAACGTACAAGATTGATTGATTTGTGGGGTTTAACGTCCCAAAACCACCATTTGATTATGAGAGACGCCGTAGTGGAGGGCTCCGGAAATTTTGACCACCTGGGGTTCTTTAACGTGCACCCAAATCTGAGTACACGGGCCTACAACATTTACGCCTCCATCGGAAATGCAGCCGCCGCAGCCGGGAATCGAACCCGCGACCTGCGGGCCAGCAGCCGAGTACCTTAGCCACTAGACCACCGCGGCGGGGCGGAACGTACAAGACCAAAGTCAGCATACTGGCCTTATAAAATATTCTGGAGCATGGAATTCAGACTAACGACTCTCGTCTGGTGAGCATCAACGTCAAGGGGGACCGGGTGACCAATGCGAACGAAGGCATCTGAACAAGCTCCAAGAGTGCTGCTGATTGAGGCCAGTGGACAGTGATTCCAGTCTTGGTAAAGATTTACAAACTTCTGTTTCACGAGCTGAGCAACTGCCTCGACCATGCAACGACTCACAAGGAAGAGGATGACTCTGAGGATGAAGAATGGGAGGAAGAAGGCGATATGGAAGGAGATGCCCAGGATAACACCTTGCGGAAATTTGCCCCTGCCATGGACTATGCAGTGTTTGACCGAGACGGTGATGATGGTGGTGACGACTCCGACGCCATGGCCGATCCCATCTCACACGTGGATGTGCAGTGATGCCTTGTCCAGTTCCTCGTCGGGGTCTCCCGGCAGCCATTCTAGAGCAAGTTTTCTGAGCACCTCACCCTTCAGGAGCAGAAGCTTCTTGAGAGCGCGGGTGTGCTGGCGTGACAAGTGGAACTGGCGTCATCGCCTCCGTCTCCGCGTTATCCTTGACTCTGTTCAGTTCCTCATACCAATTTGTTTTGGAAGTGTGAAGATGCACAAGTTCTGCATCGTGCCCTGCTCTTCATATGCCTTCTGTAGTTTGTACATATGAGCCAGTCGAGCAAGTAGCTCATATGTTTATATGCAACCAGCCAGGAGCCGTCCACCATAAACCTTTCAAGAGCCATCCACCATGGGAACGACATTCGGCCAAGATTGACAAACTTACGGTGGTTGCTCTTACAGGCTGTCATTTCCTGGATGGTTTCTTCTATGCACTTTCAACTGAATCGTGACCTGCCCGCTGCCCCACTTCCGCTGCTGCCTGCTTCAATGAACTGCACGCCAGTTCCCGTAAGAAAAAACTACCCCTTCTGGCAACCTCTAATCGCGTCATCAGCTGGTGGCACAGACAGCGCAGGATTCATAAGCCAGCCAGGAGCAGTCCGGCACGGGCACGACATCGCGCCAAGAATGCCAAGTTTACTGTGGTTGTTCTTACAGACTGCCATTTCCTGGGTGGTTTCTTCCGTGCATCTTCAACTGAATCATGACCTCCCTGCTGCCCCACTTCAACTGCTGCCTGCTTCGATAAACTGCACGCCAGTTCCCATAGGAACAAACTACCCCATCTGGCAACCTCTTATCGAGGCACCAGGTGGTTGCACCGACAGCGCAGGATTCATAAGCCAGCCAGCAGTCGTCTACCACGGGCACGACATCGCGCCAAAAATACCAAGCTTACGGTAGTTGTTCTTACAGGTTACTTTCTTAAAGGTGCCATTTCCTACGGAACAAGTAATTATGTTCCAGTTGATGTGTCGTCCCGACTCGAATCCTTAGACAAGTTAAAGCTTATGAAAGATATTTATTTTATGATGTGCCATGCTTCATGCTATTTATTGTTGCTTCTCGCTGGTGACGTTGAACCTAACCAGGGCCCCATGACAAGAACTGAAGCCCACACTTTTGCTCAAGCTCTAGATGCCATTCGTAAGCTTGAAGACGGCCAGGCTACCTTACTGGCCGAATTGAAAGCTGCAAAAAAGAAGCATAATGAAGGTAGCAACAAAATTCGGTTGCTTAAGGATAAAGTCGTGGCCTTGGAAAGCAATTCCACGTCACCCCATAGCGCAGGCGTATCAGAGGGTACTGCTGATGTGTTTCGTGCTGTGTCTAGCCAGGTAACAGAAATTTCATTGCAGTGTAATAGCTCTGAAAATAGACTGCGGCAATCTAACCCTCTTTTTTGGGGCTGAACGATGAACCTTATGAAAACTGGGCGAAATCCGAACAAAAAATAGTAAACCTCTGCTCGGGATGTGACGGAACAGAAATTTTAGCGTGTGCACCGAATAGGCAAATACACAGCCAATAATCGGAGTCCTATAATAGCAAAAATAACGTTCCTTTAGTATAAAAAGCAAATCCTGCCTTCCGCACACATTTTTCGCATGGTTTCGCATTTTAAGTACGAGAAGATTTTTCACCAGAAACTTGGCTCGCCCGACGGAAGCTGATCAAATTAGCGAAAACACACAAAAATGCGTTTAAGCTCTTTGTGGACAAGCTACGAGTTGCTTCCAAGATATACATATTTTACTCTGAGAGAAACACAGTTATCGAATCTGTTAGATAGCTATAGCGTTGCGCGCGCATGCAGAATCAACAACAAAGGCATGTTGATACTTCAAGATCTCCGTCAATAGCAAACACACGCAGAATTATGTCAAAACATGTCTTGATATTTACTTTTCTTGATGACAGTACTTGTGAAATTGTCGCCTTCACAAAAACTTGGCTAAATCCTGCCATCAGTGATGATGAAATCTTCGCCTGAGCTAGCTTGTACCATATCTACAGGTGTGGTCGCACTGGTAAAAAAGGAGGTCGCGTTTTGGTGGGCATAAAAAACTATCACTTCATTTTTAGTGAACACTAACTCTGATCTCAAAGTTGTTTGGGTAGCCTGTACCGTCCCTTCTTCCAAAATTCTTGTAGGCTGCTGCTATTGAGCACCGAACTTTGCTTCATTCTTCAATAATATGCCCCGAGACAGTATCGACAAGGCTTGTGAAATTTTAAAGCAAACATAATTTACATATTAGGCGACTTAACTTTTCCCTCATTGACTGAGCCACGCTGTCATTACCATGTCCGACGTTAGGTGAGTTTCTTAACTTAACTCTTGATTTTAATCTCTTTCAAACTGTTCTGAAGCCTAGACGTGGTGCAAACAATCTAGGTTTTAGTCTAACTACTGCTCCGCGCACAATACGTAATTTAGTTACTTCGACGGATTTAATGACCACACGCTACTGCAAGTAGAGATAAAGATACCCCGATCTTTAGCCGGTGTACATGTAAAACAAATTCGAGACTATAATAAAGGCAATTATCAGGAGACGAATTATCATCTAGCATTGTTTTTAAAATACTTTCCTACCTTGCTTCCACAATCGACCTGTCGAAGAGAACTGGCTGCTTTTCAAGAAAAGTTTGGCAAAGTTCATAGACAAATTTGTACTCCTGGTTAAAATTAGCAACGATAAATAAAATTCGTGGTTCACTAAATATCTTCAGAAAATACGGAATAAGAAAAAGTGTTTATATAGTAATGCTAAGTGCTCCGGCAGTTCTTGCTGGCTCAGCTATAAAACCTGCATAAAAGCATATTGTGCTGCTTTAAGTAAGGCTAAGGTGAAGTATTATTTTATTGATCTACCCACACTACTGATAGAAAATCCAGCTAAATTTTAAAAAGTCATCAATCCCACCAACGAAAACCAGGACATCATATTACACCATGGTAACAACGTCCCTCTTTCAGCTAGCCAATGCCTAACAGCACTTCATTCCTTTTTCACTTCTGTTTTCACGAAAGAGAACAGTACAAACATACCCTACGTAGCCGAGCTTGACTACCATATAATTTAACCAATAGACATTGAGCAAGGCGGCCCAGTTAGAGCAACGAACAATCTCAAGTTATCGTAGTCAAGCGGTGTAGATAGAATCAATTCTAAGGTGCTAAAAATACAGTATTGGTCTCAATCAAAATTCTACTCTGTATATTCCGGCAGTCTCTAGAAACTAGCATAATGTCGTCTGACTAGAAGTGCAAAAGTAATACTATTATTCAAAAGTAGAAATAAATCCTCATGTGAAAATTACCGTTATATTTCGCTTACTTGCACTTGTTTTAAAATGCTAGAACACATCATCGCTAGGCATATTTACAAACATCTTGAATCCAATAATTTCTTTTTAAAAATTCAACACGGTTTCCGAAAGGGTTTTTCGTGTGAGGCTCAGCTGTTTGAACTAACCACAGATCTTCATGCGAATATGGACAATAATTATCAAACTGACTGCGTGTTCCTGAAATAATCAAAAGCTTTTGACCGAGTTGCACGCTGTCACCTGATATCGAAACTATCCGCCTTGAAGTTAGACTCCCGTACACTATAATGGCTTCGCAATTTTTTATCTAATCGGCACTAGTACACAACAGTCAACAATTTTTCTTCTTCTCTATCTGATGTTTCTTCATGAGTACAACAAGGCAGCGTACTCGCACCAGTACTTTTCCTCATATTCATAAATATTCTCCCCCAACATGTCTTTTCTTGCATCAAGGTGTTTGCCGAAGACTGCACTACTTACCGTCCAATCAGAAGCTTTATTGATCGCGTGTCGCTTCAAAATAACCTCGATGTAATTATGGTTGGCGTATTACATGGCTCATGATTTTAGATGTCTCAAAATGCAAAGTAATGTCATTCACACATAAATCTAGCAGGTCCGAATTTTCATACAGCATAATCACTTCATTATCTGGATTGCAATGCAATATCGGTACTTGGGCACTATACTTACACCTACTCTATCTTAGTTAAACCACAATAAAGCAATCTCTGCTAACGCCTCCAGGTCACATGGTGTCTTAAGACGTAATCTGAAAGCTGCACCTTCAAGCATTCGCAAATAATCAGACTTAGTCCTGGTTCGCCCTCAACTAGAATATGCCTGTTCGATCTGGTCTCCCCATCAAAAATACTTAATTGACACATTAAAAAAAACTCATAATAGGGCTACCCGTTTCATCGCTAAAAGCTACATTCCCCATTCCAAAATATCGTATATCAAATGACAAGTTTCACTTTCACTCTCGAACAACCGTCGTGACATTGCCTTCAATTTATTCTTCCATAAAATTACCCACTCCTCCCGAATCACCGTTACTGGTCTGCAAAAACCATATCTCTCCTCTCGTAGATTCAATATTCATCTCAGCTATTCCCGTATATACGGTTCTACAAACGCGTTCAACCAGTCGGCACTCCCACGTGCCAATATTCTCTGAAATAGTTTGCCTGATTACATTGCTGCCAAGACAAATAATGAAACATTCCGTCATAGTTTGTTGATTCACTTCACAAACTTCACTGAGTAGATGCATTTCCGCAGCGAAAGAAGGAATTTCGGGGACTTTTTCACCCTACACAATCATCAAAGTAAATCTCTCGTATATGCTACGTCAGATGAGCTATTTCTGACTAGCAGTTATCCCACCTATCGCCTTTTTTTCCCTCTCACGCTATAAATTCACCCCGCTCTATTGCTGCTAAGAAATGCATCGTTTTTTTTCTTCATCGCGCATGGTATAAGTTTTTGTGTTAAAGCATGAACTTGTTTAAGGATTGTTGCAGCTGTGCCGTTTAACCACTGCCTTCTTGTGCTCGACAAACGCACACTTTTGTTACTGTTTTTATGCATGCGTCACCTCAACATGTATATGCTTATCTCTAATGTTTTCTGTTTATTATATTGCGATTGTATCTTTCCTCATGTACTTTTGCCAACTCTATATTGTCACGTGCTTGTTCGAGAAAGACGATGGCAGTTGTGCTTGCGTCAAGAAGGTTTACGAAATAGAAGAAAAAGAACTCGCTTGTGCGTTCTAATTAAAAGATCGACCTGCTTCCAGTGTCTCAATCTCTGTGGCAAGATCTCTGTTTTGACGTCGTGACACTGGTGGAGGTGCTGGAGCCAACAACCTGATCCAGGACCATCTTGTTGTGATCCATTCACCTAGTCTAGAGACTCAGCCCCTATTCACGACTCCGGTGCACCAATTCAGTCTGCGCCTACTAGGCCTGAGTCCGGAGTTCACACCTGTTCCGCCTCTTACCAGCACGGCAGCTCCTACCACAACCACGGTTACCGTTCCATCGCAGACCACTCTTCCCTCGCAGGTGACTCTTGAACATCCTCGCGTTCCTGAAGTTTTCCGTAGGGAACAGTACCTTGATGTTGAGGACTGGCTCGAACATTTCGAACGGGTCACTGTATTTAACCACTGGAGCGAACAGCACACACTTGGCCGTGCATATTTCGCACTAGAAAGCGCTCGCAGGTGGTATGAGAACTGCGAGGCTACTTTCCACTCTTGGGAAGATTTGCTTCGAAAGCTCCTCACCACATTTTTGAACTCGGACCGACAGGATTGCGCACAGCAACTTATTGAGGCTCGCGTGCAAAAACCCAACAAAACAGCCACCAACTACGCAGAGGGTATGATCTGTCTGTTTCGATGAGCTGATCCTGACATGCCCGAGGCGAAGAAGGTGCGTCACCTAATGCAGAGTGTTAAGGAACCAATGTTTGCAGGCCTCGTACGAAATTCATTTACAACAGAAAATGAATTCGTAAGAGAGGCGACTGTCATTGAGCCAGCACTGCGACCACGATGCCGACACTTTGACCGGCTGCCGAACTACATGGCAGTAAGTTCTGAAGCTCAGAACACTGCCATCTGCGAAAGTTCCCTGCGGCAAATGATTAGAAAAATACTGCGTTAGGAACTTCGGGCCTTCTGCGTTCCTCCTACACAACCGCCTGTCGCATGTGTTGCAGAAATTGTCCGTCACGAGTTGAGGCAAGCCGTTACACCCGCGCAAAGTCCTGAGAAACATCCAGCGAGCTACGCTGTTGTTGTTTGTCGGCCTACACCGTCTTTTGTGGCGACGCCCTTCCAGTCACGACGCGCTGCCGTACCTTTCTGGCAACGGGATTCCATGAGACGACCCGCAGTTCGCTGAACTGACTTATGGCGCATGGCCGACCATCGACCTATTTGCTTCCGCTGCAGAGAACCAGGTCACATTGCCCGCTATTGCCGTCATGGCGATTCCAGGTTCAGGAACTTTTCTCGTCCCACTTCTTTCCACTCTGAAGACCATCGCGCCCACGATGCCGATCAACTGTCGACTCGCCAAGCGACTACACTGCGCTGCTGGCGATATCCATCTCCTGCGCGTCACCGTGACTTCCCCCCGAGCTACACGGACGTCACCAGAGGCCGTTCGCAAAACCCGCGCCGGGGAAACCAACTGCTGTGACCTGCGGGGGCAAGGTGGCCTATCGTCGAGACACCCAAAAGCTCCCCCTAACATCGCAAGAAGATATGACGACAACGAAGACGAATAGGACGACGAATACTAATGCCGATGAAGTTGTACGTGTTCATCTTGGTGCTCTCATTGACGGAATTCATGTTACAGCACTGGTGGACACTGGTGCCGACTTCTAAATTATGCGACAAGACCTCGCAGACCACTTTAGAAAGGTCAAGACACCGTGGACAGGGCCACACATAAAGAGTGCTGGTGGTCAGCTGATGACTCCAACGGGTAAATGTACCACTAGATATCGCTTTGGGGATTCTAGCTTCGTGGCCAGTTTCGTCCTAGTGCGAAAGTGCTGTAAAGAGATAACTTTGGGCATGGATTTTTATAATGATCATCGCACTGTTATCAACTTCCCTCAACGTATGGGGACGTTTGCGCACATCCTTATGTCGACAACTCTAGCGACGAACAACGCGGTCGTTTGCGAATAGCCCACGATGTGACGCTCTCACCGAGATCCTGCTGCCGTGTGTCGGTGTCCAGTGGTTAGCCTTGCTATAAAAATTAGATAACGGAGCACATAGTCGCTCTTTTGCTCACGCAAAGCATTTCCTTTGCGAGAGGCGTCTGGGCGCTTACTGGTGAACAGACAGAAGTGCTTTTCACGAACTTCAGCAACGAGCGCCGTCAAATCCAGAAGGGTACCGCAATTGCCTACTATGACGATATAGACCAAGTCGGGAATTGCTTCACTTTGCAGCAGACGACGCAACTGTCCCTGCCTCGACAACTTTGCCGGTGGACATCTGCTCCATGCTACCGCCCTCTGATAGGAAGCGCCGGCTTTAATTTATACAGCAATTCTAAGACTGCTTTTCGCGTATGTCAAAGGTCCAGCAAACACCATTAACCAAGCACCGCATGATTACTTAAGACAACACGTGACCGATTCGGCAGAATCCATGCCACGGTGCTCCAAAAGAACGCGAGGAGATTCAAAAGCAAGTGCAGAAAATGCTCGCGGATGATGTCATACAACCTTCGAAAAGTCCTTGGGTGTTCTCCGTCGTTTTAGTCAAGAAAAAAGACAGCAGCTTGCGCTTCTCTATTGGTTATCGCAAGTTGAACCAAGTCACGAAGAATGACGTCTATTCATTGCCTCGCATGGACGACTCACTTGATAAGCTTTGTCATGCGTGCTATTTCTCTTCAATGGACCTTCGAAGCAGCTACTGGCAGATAGAAGTCAACGAGAGAGATCGTGACAAAATGGCCTTTGTGACGCCCGATGGTCTTTACGAAATTAAGGTACTTCCGTTTGGGTTGTACTCGGCGCCAGCTACTTTTCAGCGTCCAATAAACACCGTACTATCAGGTGTGAAGTGGCAAACATGCTTGGTCGATCTGGACGATGTTCTTGTAATCTCAGCATCATTCGAGGAAACTCTCAGCCGCCTATTCACCGTCCTCCAAGCCATGCGCTCGGCCAACCTTTGTTTAAAACCGAAAAAAATGTCATTTCGGTTTTAACGAACTCAGCTTCCTAGGCCACGTCGTCAATCACGAGGGTGTTCGACATGACCCAGCCAAAATAGACGCCGTAGCGCAATTCTCTGCACCACGTGACAAAAAGGCTGTGAGACGCTTCTTAAAGTTGTGCGCTTATTACCGGAGATTTATCCGTCTACTGCGGCGCCATTGACACGACTCACACGTGAGGACATCCCCTTCTTTGAGGTGAACAGGAGCAAAGGCTTTCAATCAACTACGACAAGGCCTACAAACTCCCCCAGTCTTTCCGCACTTTGACCAGGACGCCCATACAGTACTTCACACGGGCCCCAGAAAAGCAGGTCTGGGTGCAGTTCTGGTGCAGTGGCAAGACGGCTGTGAAAAAGTAATAGCCTACGCCAGTAGAACTGTCTCTCGAACGGAGAACTACTCGACTACCGAGAAGGAATGTCTCGCCGTGGTGTGGGCAGTCATCAAATTTCGTCCGTATTTGTACGCCCGCTCATTCAAGGTTGTTAGCGGCCATGACTATTTGTGCTGGCTCACCAACCTTAAAGATCCATTTGGCCGTTTGGCGCGCTGGAGCCTAAGGCTTCAAGAGTTCGACATGACCATCGTCTATATATCTGGGAAGAAGCACACCGACGCCGACTGTCTCTCACGGTCGCCAGTAGAAACTGTCGCTTCCGATGACGAAAACATCGACATGGCATTGTTGGGAGTTGTCAGCACGGCCACTATTGCAAGAGAGCAGTGCAACGACCCTGAGCTCTTACCACTCATTGAATATTTAGAAGGAAGACGTAAAGACGTGCCACGGTTATTTGCTAGAAGACTGCCATTTTTTTGCTTGCGAAACGATGTTCTCTATAAGAAAAAAACTTCTTACTCACCGTTAACCCGCACTTGCTCGTCGTGCCTGCTTCTTTTCGAAGAGAAATTATGGAAGCATATATGATGAAGCTAGGCTACACCCGAACAATGTGCCGACTACGATGCAAGTACTGCTGGTCAAAGTTACCCGCTGCTGTTAACCATCACGTGTGAACTTGCACCGACCGCCAAAGACCAAAGGGCCTCCAAACAAGCAAGCTCATCTTTTACGTCCAGTCTAAGCACCAGAAAAGCCGTTCACCCAAATTCGAATGGATTTCCTTGGTCTCTTTCCAACTTCCACAACAGGGAACAGATAGATTGTTGTGGCCACTGATTACCTCTCCCATTATGCAGATACTAGAGCTATGCAGCGCGACACAGCAGCAGAAGCCGCTCAGTGTTTCATCGAAAATATCGTCCTTCGGCATAGCGCTCCGACAGCAGTGATCACAGACAGAGGACCTGCCTTCACCGCAGAGCTTTTTTTGTCTGTTGTCAGACTCAGCGGTACAGCTCACCGGAGAACAACTGCGTATCATCCGCGGACAAACGAATTGACAGAGCGCCTCAATAGGACCCTCACAGACATGATCAGCATGTACGTTGACACGGAACATAAAATTTGCGACCAAAAAATTGCCGTACGTGTGCTTTGCCTATAACACCGCTCGACAAGAAACCACTGGAATGACACCGTTCAGTCTGATTTATGGTCGCGAAGTCACGACAATGTTGGACGCCATGTTGCCGCGTGAGTGTGATGACATTCGTATGGACGCCGAATAATTCACTCAGCGCGCCGAAGAAGCCAGGCAGCTTGAACGCGTGTGCATCTGTAATCAACAGCAGCAAGATGCACAACGCTACGACACCCGACACAAGTTTATTAGCTACACTCCAGGCGACAAAGTCTAGATCTGAGTTCCGATACGTCGGCGTGGGCTATCTGAAAAAACCGCTAAGACGGTACTTTAGCCCATACAGCGTCACGCGACGCTTGAACGACGTGAACTACGAAGTTGTTCCCGGCACTGATTGTAGTTCAAAGCGCCAAAAGCATTTACCTGAAGTCAGAAACGTCGTGCGTATGAAACCGTGTTTATCGATTTAATTAGCTCCTGTTTACCGTTTTGGCATGACAACTTCCTACGCGTGGTAGAGCACCTAAGGTGCGCCTCGGGACGATGCGTCTTTCGGGGGGAAGCAATGTCACGTGCTTGCTCAAGAAAGACGATGGCAGTTGTGCATGTGCCACGAAGAATTACGAAATAGACAAAAAATAAATACTCGCTTGCGCGTTCCAATTAAAAGCTCGACCCGATTCTGGTGTCTCAATCTCTGCGGCAAGACCTCTGTTTTGACGTCGTGGCAATATGTATCTAGTACATGTACATCGTACATGTATCTAGTGTATCGCCCCCTTTACTCCATTCCTCCACCCCTGGGGCCTGTGGGGTACCTTAAAAATTATATATATATATATATATATATGTGTAGAAGAGACACAACAGACAACCGCTAAGTTGTCTTTCTTCTTTTCTCAAGTACATTTGGCTCATTGGAAAAACTTCTTCAGTATATAATATATTGTTACGGGGATTACAACACATGAAAGAAAGAAATGAGTGTATTTCCAATATTTACAAGTAGGTGAGAACCACCAGGGCTGTCAGCCTTTCGCGCGCTGAGTCCGCTTCTTCCACTTCGATTCGTCTACGACGGTGGGGCCATGCCCACTGCCACGTAACATCGACCCCGGCGCACGAAGTGCCGTCACGGCGCCGCTAAGTCAATCAGGACTGGCAGTATAGCACCGTTTTAGTCATGACACGTTAACAACATCAGTAGGTGATGTGGCAGAAGACGAGTGTGGTTGAACGGGAGTGATGAGGTAGTGGACGTCGGTTACCTTGAGGAGAACTTCGTAGGGCCCTGTGCATCGTGGGAGCAGCTTTTCGCACAAGCCTTCACGTTAATGCGGCGCCCAAAGTAGGTCTAGAAAGTCAGCAGGGTAGTCAACTTCACGGTGCCAGTCATCGCAAAGGACATTTGTGACGCCTGAGAAGCAGTGAGCATAGTGTGCGTGATTTGGCGAACGACGCAGGCTCGAGAAGCAACGTCCTGAGCATACACTGTTGGTTCGGTGGTATACAAAAAAAGGAGTGCGCCGAATGGCAACGCAGGGTTGCGGCCGTACAGAAGAAAGAACGTAAAATAACCGGCGGTGTTATGCCTTGGCGAATTGTATGCAGATGTAACGTAGGGGAGCGTTGCGTCCCAGTCGTGGTGGTCAGAAGAGTCGTACATAGACAACATGTCTGTAAGAGTTCGGTGGAGGCGAACTCTTACAGACATGAGACCGTTGATCGTTGACTCCGTGTGACCGTTTGTCTGCGGATAGTAGGCAGTAGTAAGATGATGTTCGGTAGAGCAGCTACGGAGGATTTGGCCGATAAGTTTTGCAAGAAAGCAGCTGCCACGATCCTTCATAAGCTCGATTCTGCGGCATGGAGCCCCATGCTGCAGAATGACGCCATTCAGTAAAAAGTCTGCGACGTCTGTAGCGCAGCTGCTTGGCAAGGCACGAGTTATAGCGTATCTGGTCACATAGTCAGTTGCGACAGCGATCTATTTGTTGCCTAACACGGACGTCGGGAAGGACCGAGCATGTCGAGACTGACGCGGAAGAATGGTTCCGGGGGAATGTCAATAGGTTTGAGCAGGCCAGCCGTACGGCGAACAGGACGTTTCCAACGCTGGCAGCACTCGCAAGCAGCGTCATAGGGCCGCACAAATTTATACAGGCCAGGCCAAAAGAACCGTGGCCGCACGTGGTGATAGGTGCGTGAAAAGCCATGGTGTCTTGCCGTCGGGGCATCATGCAGATGTTGAAGAATGGTCGCATGTAGGTATCGGGGAATAACTAGTAAAAAGTCCGGGCAATCAGGCTTCATGTTGCGGCGATACAAAACTTCATGCGGAGGGCATATTGACGGAGCGAAGGGAAAGTCATAAAAGATATTCACTTAATGACCGTATTTAGGGTTGCGTCCCGGCGCTGCCCTGTACCGATGTCGCGCAAATCAGATATGACAAGCACACAAGAATCGCTCTCGTGCACAGCGAGGCTAGCAGGGTCCACCGCATTCCGCGAGAGACAATCGGCATCTTGTTGTAACCTGTCAGACTTATAAATTACGTCAGAGTTATACTCCTGGAGACGTAGAGCCCAGTGACCTAGGCGACCAGTTGGATCCTTGAGCGATGACAACCAACACAGAGCGTGGTGGTCTGTAATAACTGAAAACTCCCAGCCATACAAGTAGAGCGAAATTTCGCTACAGCCCAGACCAATGCAAGACACTCGCGCTCCGTTATCGAATAGTTTCGCTCAACAAGGAGAGAAGGCAGCTGGCATACGCAATAACACGCGTTTGCCCCCCCTGGTGTTGAGCGAGAACGGCGCCGATGCCTTGTGCACTGGCGTCTGTGCGAACTTCAGTCGTCGCGGACGGGTCGAAGTGAGCAATATTGATGGTGAAGTGAGCAGCTGGATCTGCGTAAAAAACGCGGCTGCTTGGTCTTGGCCCCACGAGAAGGGCGCATTCTTTTTGAGAAGATCAGTGAGCGGTCATGCAATTGTAGCGAAATTAGTATAAAACGTCGGAAGTACGAGCAACGAACATCTTTGGTAGTAGAAGGCAGAGGAAAGTTCTTGAAAGCGCTAATTTTGTCAGGGTCCGGTTGGACGCCAGCAGCGCTTATAGTATGACCAAGGACCTTGATTTCTCGTCGGCCGAAATTTCTCGTCGGCCGTCAAGCCCCGCTTGACGGAAAGCGGCTAGAATGGTCGAAAAACGAGTTATGTGGCTTTCAAATGTTAGGAAATAACTTTCACATCGTCGAAGTAGCAAAGCCAAATTGACCACGTATAACCACAGAGGAGTGAGTCCACCATGTGTTCGAACGTTGCCGGGGCGTTGCACAGCCCAAAACGCATAACCTTGAACTGATAAAGGCCATCCGGTGTGAAGAAGGCAGTTTTTTCTTGGTTTAAGTAGTCGACAAATATTCGCCAATAGCCCGAACGCAGATCTATAGATAAAAAGTATCGCGCGTCATGAAGGCAGTCAAGGGTATCGTCAATTAGTGGCAGAGGATATGCGCCATTGCGATTTATCTTGTTAAAGGCAAGGTAAACAACGCAAAATCTCCAACTGCCATCCTCCTTTTTCTTCAAAACAACAGGTGACGCCCATGGACATAAAGAGGCCTCTATGACTCCTTTGGAGAGCATCTTCTCGACTTCTCGTTGCATGACCTGGTGTCCGGAATGGGGAACACGATATGGTCGCCGTCTAACAGGACTAGCATTGCCGGTATGTATTTGATGACGCTCCACGAACGTTTGACGTAAAGGGCGGTCCTCGATGTCGAAACTATCCAAGCAGGCGGTCAGAACGTGGTGGAGTTGCGCAGCCTGACTAGGCAGAAGATCAGCGGCAATCATCATCGTGATTTCTTCGGTAGGTGCGTTTGCTCGGCTAGCTGCAATAGGGGAGGAGCAGTCTTCCGGGTCTAATGCCACGGTGCTACATGCATCAAGTGGGGAAGCATCGACTAAAGAAATACCTTGTGGGAGAGCTTGGCTCCAACAACTAAAGTTGAGGGTCGGAAGCTGAACGTAGTTGTCCACGATAGTCACAATGGTATGCGGCATAGCAACACTTTGGGCCAAGATTACATCGACTATTGGAGACACTATGTAGTCACCGTAAAGAAGAGCTGGTGATATAGTTAAGGCCAAAAACGTGGTGGCTTGCGGTGACAGCCGAACATAATCAACAGCGCACAAGCGGTGTGATGGTGAGGATGGCGCAGCCCCAAGTCGAGGCAGTTCAAGTTGGAGAACGCCGGTTGCACAGTCGATGAGAGCGGCAGGTGTGGACAAGATATTCAATCCAAGAATCAGGTCATTGGGGCACTGCTCAATAACTGCAAAGAGAACAGATGAGGGGTGGTCAGCGATTGCGATGCGTGCGGTGCACATTCCTGTGATGGCAAGACTTTATCCGTTGGTGACACGTATGATGCCAGGAGCAGCCGGTGTAGAAATCACTTTCTTCAGGCGGCGATGCAGTCGGGCATTTATCACAGAAATTTGCGCCCCGGTGTCAATAAGTGCAGAAAAAATCAGGCCGTCAACGTCGACATCAATCGAATTTCGTCGTGTTGGCAGAAACAGGAGAGGATTTGAGTTCGGTATCGAGGATGCAACTTCACCTCTAATAGCTGCACCACTTACTTTCCTGGGTGGGAATTGAGCGAGGAGGTTGGGCGTCCTCGTAGAGGAGAAGGCGACAAAGGGCGAGGTCCAGGCGGCCAACGAGACTGCTGACGTCGAGGCGATGGTGACCGCCTGTGCTGCGTATCAGGGGCATCGAATGCGTAGGGTGGAAGGTGGTGGTAGTTGTCGGCGATCGGCGCAGGGGGCTGGAAAAGGCGGTAGCTGTTGGCGCGGAGAGCAGTGTTATACTGGGTTCGGGACGAATACTAATAGTTGTGGCAATACCATGCGACATGTTCAATGCGGCGGCAGTTAAAGCAGACGGTCGATCATCCGCAGTTCTCCATTCGCCCGGATTGCGAGAGCGTGGATAAGACAGTTCCTGGGGCGTTGACCTGGGACGAGGCGGCGAGCTTGAACGGAAGCTATTTGGTCGAGACTGAGCAACCGCGTCCACATCAAAGACTGAATTGCTGAGTTCTTCCCCCGCACAATCGACTGTACCAAGCAAACCTGAGGTACTTGCGAATTAATGTGGCCGTTGGTGGGAAGAGCAGGCGTATTAGCTTCAATTTCCCGCCGGACGTTTCGCGTAATTTCAGACGCCAATGAAGACTGCCGACGAGAGGTCCGTCCATCTTCGCAGGAAGACGTCGCAGCGGTGTTCGGCAGTCGAGTGAATGATATTGAAATGCGCCTGCTTTTAGCCAGTTCAGAACGCCGGCATTCCTGAATAATTTCCTCGATAGTCACACAGCTCCGGTTATTAGCAGGTTGAAGGCATCGTCCGCTATTCCCTTGAGGACGCGGCCAACCTTATCAGACTCCGACATGTCGTTGTCGACTTTACGACATAGAGGCAGCACGTCTTGTATGTACGAGATATACGGCTCTGTGGACGTCTCAGCATGTATAGACAACTCCTTTTTCGCAGCCGCCTTTCAACCGATGGGCTTACCAAATAGGTCTCGAAGCTTCCCCTTGAAGTTGTCCCAACTGCCTTTCTCCTCCTCATGATTCTCGTACCAGACTCGGTCGTGCCTTTCAGGTGAACAGCACGTTGGTTAGCGTGAGATTCGGGTCATAACGGTTTAGCGCACTGGTACGTTCGTAGCCGGCTATCCAGTCGTCGACATCAACTTCGTCCGTACCACAGAACGTTCCTGGATGCTTCGGATGCGTCAGCATTTACGTGGGTGAGAGACGAGCCGGTGGAGGCGTTGCAGTGGATGGTGCAGACACTGCCGAGGCCGATGGAGAGGTGGCCGTGGGATCAGTTCCGTGTTTCATCACGGAAACTCCAATTTGACGACCACTGCGGAGCTCCATTGTATGGCGCTTCATAACCCAGCACGTCCACCAATTCGTTACGGGGATTACAAACACACGTAAGAAATGAGTGTATACCCAATATTTCCAAGTAAGTGAGAACCACAAGGAAAGCCAGCCTTTCGCACGCCGTGTCCGCTTCTTCCTCTTCTATTTTTCTACGATAGTGGAGCCATGCCCACTGCCTCGTATATATATATATATATATATATATATATATATATATATATATATATATATATATATATATATATATATATATATATATATATATATATATATGAAAGTAGATGCGCTTCCACATAACAACTGTTTATTGTGCCGACGTTTCGACGGGAACCCCGTCTTCAAGGCAAAGACGGGGTTCCCGTCGAAACGTCGGCACAATAAACCGTTGTTATGTGAAAGCGCATCTACTTTCATACTTATAACCTTGCGGCAACCGTAGTTATTCTTCTGCATATATATATATATATATATATATATATATATATATATATTGATGGAGGTGAAAATGCTGTAGGCCCATGTGCTCAGCAAAAACACCTCGGAAACTTGAAATTTCCCGAGCCCTCCACTAGGTGTCTCTCATAATCATGTGGTGGTTTTGGGACGTTAAACCCGACATATCAATTAATCAACCTACGACGATTCAGTCAGCATGCGCGTACACTAACCACTACGCCACAACACGCTACAGAACCATCTGAAATAAAACAGGCTTGTTTGCACCGATGAGTCGCTTGCACACAGCGCGAACATTCCTACTCTAAAAACGGGAAAGTTAAGTGCCCTCCTTACGGTTCCGTATGCAATATTTTGCGCACATGTCGTCTTTTGGAGGAGCGAAGAGCTCTTTTCGTGATAACTGCGCAGTTACTCTAGAATACTTTTTAGAGTGTATGTGCGCGTGTATATCTCTGTACATCCTTGCGTAAAGAAGACCTAAGCAGCGCTGCATGTGCCTGCTTCTTATCTTCCAAAGTTGTATTTTGTTCGGCGAAAGACAATTCAAGTTGACTGATAACTAACTAGGATGACTCTAATTTAGTCTTTCACCTTCTCAACTGCTGCCATCACTCTTATTTAGCGTAAACAATGCTAATCAGGTTTATTAGCGAATAAAGTGCTAACTTTTCTGTGGCACTTTTAAAACGGCGGAACTAAAGCATTAAAAAAATTGTCACACTCATCGGCTCCCAGCAGCTTCCATAAAGCAGCGATAACGCTATTTTTCGAAAAAAGAAAACAATTTTCCTGAAGCAGCAAATTCTCTGACTGATTTATAAAACGCATCTCATTTTCATCCATAACAAATCAAGTACAAGACGCTTTCACGTCTGGTACTGTATTCTGCTTTGCAATGCTGCAAGGCGAGCTCCGCCGCAATGGTCTAGTGGCTAAGGTGCTCGTCTGCTGACCCGCAGGTCGCGGGTTAAAATCCCGGCTGCGGCGGCTGCATTTCCGATGGAGGCGGAAATGTTGTAGGCCCGTGTGCTCAAATTTGGGTGCACGTTAAGAAACCCCAGGTGGTCGAAATTTCCGGAGCCCTCCACTACGGCGTCTCTCATAATCATAAGGTGGTTCTGGGAAGAGAAACCCCACATATCAATCAATCAATCAATCCTACAAGGCACGAAAGAGTCGCACAGGTGGCCCCTATCTCAAGGAACATTCAAGGTTAATCGTCACAGCACAAATTTAGGGAAAATTTACTTTATGACACATTCTCTGCTAGCATCTTTATTTCCTTGTAACAATATATTACCATGATTACTGTGAAGAAAGAAAGTTATGCCTTAGTTGTTGGTTTTACCCAGCGTGCAGCCGACAGTTTTTACTCTCAAAACAGAGGGGGGAGCTCAGCTCCCTAAATTTCTGACAAGGGGGAGGGGGTTGTGGCCCCCTTGCCCCCTGGTTGTTAAGCCTTTGCTTCTGACTTATATGTAGTTGAGGGATGACCTTCTGCCGTAGACATTTTTACGTCCGTAGCTCTTAAGCGATAACGACTGTATTCTACTAAAGTGATAAAAATGTGCATTTCTAAATATGTTTTTTTTCGCAGGTGTTGTAAAACGTTTCAAGTCCTATTATTTAGAAGGTGGGAAAGCTCTATTTTGAACCTAAATGAAGTGACAAATGAATGAAGTGACTAAATGAATGACCGCTCTACTTAAATTGAAAACCCTTCACTTCGACTAGTTTGCCGTGTCAGCTAACAAAACACTTTTCTAATCATAATGCATGATCCACGATATCCTACCGAACATGTTATTATGAACTTAGATGCCATTTTTAGCAGAAAATCTGACCGTCGGAGGCGACCACTCGGAGCCATCGAAGACGAGTGATTGTAAAAAACATCACAATGTGGCGTAACATGTCACCAATACTTCTTGCATGAGCATGACGTCAGAGACTCTGGCATCACGTGATGGGATGTACACACATCTTTTGTGAAAGCTAGAGACATGCATCTCGAGACATGCGTTTGTAAAAAGGCAACCAAATTTCCATGTAAACTTTGGCAAGTTTGTAGTGCGTTTCTTTAATCGTATATTTTTATGTGTCTTGGTCCATCAACTTTTTCTTTCATAACGCTGGACATGACGTAAGTGCAATTAACTGAAATGTGCTTTTGATGGGCACAATACCTCAATTCAAGGGTCACTATACCTCGTGCCAAGGTTTCCACAATAATTTGTATGGAAACTAATCATGAAATAATATTGAATATAGCAAAGTAGAAAGTCATTAGAGGTTCAATTTAACATGTTATGAAGACAGAACAGAAAGATATTTGGTCAGCTTCACCAAAGACAAGCGCCAATCGGCACGAAGAGTAGAAGCGTGAGCGCGTATTCAAAAGTACCATCTTCCGCCACAGCTCATGCCCTTGCTTGGTGACTTTACTACATCCTCCGGCCATGAAAAAAGCCCTTGAAAAGTCTAGGAGCCATGCGACTATGACAGGTGCGCCTATGGCTGAGTGTGTGTTGTTTGACCAGAATGAGGCAGGTGTGGCAAGTAATCTAAAACGCATTACAAAAATATTTTTGGTGATTTTTGCGACGAAGCCTTTGGGAGACATTGTGTATATTGCAAAAACAGCACCTACACCGTGATGCCAGTCCTTTCACATCGGAGACACTGGTTCTCGCTTTTTACTGGCCGGCCCTTCGTTGGGCGCACCGAAAAATTGCTGGGTCACACTGATTGGGTCACCGGCTTGATCACTGTGACTCTGGTGAGCACTGGGAAGCGCTGGAAGGGCTGGAACTGTCACTGAAATGCACTGGAGCACGCTTTTTTTTAGCAGCGCCGCGTACACATTTATATAGCGTGTCCTCTGGTACGTTTTGGTGTCATTGACTATAAAACGCTTGATTTGATGGCACAGACAGATTCTAACCTAACAAATCCCGACGATACATAGTTTTTGCGTTGCACGTAAGTACGTATGGCATTGTTAATGTAGGTTTTTACATGCCCCCTCGTGTACCATATTAGCATCGGTCGTATACTGCAGTAACGATTGTTTGTTGCAGTGTTTATAAGCCTGGAACTGGGCGCCACTCCTACAGAAATGGGAAATCGTTTACGCCGCCATGTTGACAAAACGTAAATGAGCTTTCTCGATCGCTTAGGAAGGTTTAACCGAGACTTATGTCACTGGTGTAGCACCTAATTCAAACAAGTGCCGTTAGTGGATACCTTGACACAATATAATTAAGTTCTACATATATAATACAAGGAATAGTCATCTACAGTACCTGAGCTGCAGAAATGCACTTATTTAAATTAGGTGATATCTTAATAGAAGTTTAGCAGATTTCTAGTCAGATCCTCGATTGTGGTTGGCAAAGTGTGTTTGAATGGTGGTATTTCATTTAATTTTTTTTTACTTTTCAACTGTATGGTACAAATACGTGAAAATATTGTTTGTACTTTCGGTGCTTTATGTGGTGGTAATTATTCTGCTCGTGCTGTACAAATACTGTGGTCAAGAACCGTGCTCACTCCTTTCAAATTATCACAAAATTGTACTTTGTGTGTAATTTAGCCTCCATAATATTCTGTAAGTCTTCAATGTGTGTGCTCTCGTATTGCATAAGCAGGATTTCTGAAAATATCCGTATTTTGCATTGGTGTTTGGGCTATAGATAAGCTTTTGTTCGCATGTAACTTTTTTTAGAATGCAGCCTGTAGTTTTGCAAGAATGCTTGCTCAGCGGGAGTTTCAGCAGCATTGGTTACTCCCATTCAATACCAAAAGTACTCCCAAGAGAGGCGAGCTAAACGCCCTAGATTCCACCTATTCACACAGAAATAGAATTAAAAATTCTAAAACAGTTTGGTCACGTGACTAGAATACTCCCGGGCTGTCTCTTTAAAACGCCTAGAAGCGAGTAAAATATTGCCCAATTACACCGAAAGTACTCCCAAGTAATAATCATAAAACTTCGGGTTCGTTTTCACTGTGTCACAAAGGGAGTAAAGTTTTCGCCCAATCTACGCCTTTTGTATGCCCTACCACAATGGTGTTTTTGTTACTCCTATTTCAAGGGCGTAAAAACATGTACAGATGGGAGTAATCTAGAGGACAAGCAATAAACTCCCTTTTGGGGTTTTTTCGTTTTCAGTGTAAGGCAAGGGGAACAGCTTTCGTTTGACTGCTCCACACTGAAAATGGATGTCTGGCCATACTTGTGTTTCTAGTTTATTCAGGTAACAATTAAAAATGTTCCGAAGTTCAAATGCAGAAACTTCAGCCATCTGAACACAGCTGCGTCAAGAGCGGTCTTATAAAATGCCCAGCCGAGCGAGAATTAGGCCTATCGTACCGGCCGCGTTGTTGTGCACATTACCGGCGCTTCTTGCTTTAAGTAAACACAGGTTTGAAGTGTAAGAAAAACTAAATACAGTCTAAACGTCCATAAAACTAATCAACTATATTACCTTGTGTAGATGTTCACAAAAGAAGCGCTCATGATCAATGCGTCACGCTTTCAGCTACGCAGGCTGTCACCGGAAGCTGGTACCGCACTTAGCTGGTAATTCTCCGACTCTTATGAAACAACATCAAATTTACAATTGGTGATTTGGTGCGCCTTCTTGAGCTGACTCCATGGCATACATTTTTAGCGGATTATATTAGTATTTCTGTGGGCGCATTTTTATTTGTTGGTATTGATATAACTGCATATATCCGTAAACTGGCACTGACAGCCTAGGCTAGAAAAACGACTGCCGCTCGGTATCGCCGCTCCATAAATGCATGTCTGGCAATGGTTGACCTTCTACTTACTTGAGGCGCAGTTTAGGTAGCAGTCAGAAATATTGTGAAGCTCAAATGCAGAAACATCAGGCATCGCAACTCAGCTGCTTCCAAAGTAGCCTTCCCTGCAGTGCCCTGTCCCAGTGAGGCCTATTGCAGAGGCCGCGTCGGCGTACATTCTTCCGGCGCTTTTTGCTTTGAGTAGGCTCAATTTTACAGTTTAAGAAACTGACTGTAAATTACAGTTTAGACATTCATAAGCCTGAATCAACCATTTCTCTGCGTGTGCGGTGCCCGCTTTTATGCCGGCGAGCCCACACCGAACGTCCATGCGTCTGAAAAAAGCAATCTGTGTCAAGGCCAGCACGTAAGCCCGCCTGACGCGAACAACTCAACGGCGTCATCACGCGGTGACGCCGGTCTGTCGCACAACGCACAGCGAGCCCCCTCACCCCACGAGCCCGTCGAAGCAATCGGCGCCTTCCAGTCTGGCGAGTCTTACGCAATGCGTGGCGACGTAACTCGTCCTTGGCTGCAACCACGCGCCGCGGCTCCGTATTTGATGAGAATGACGCGGCCCAGCAGCGACACCATTGGAGGATTCTGACCTCACGGGCAGTGGCACTTCTGGTTGGACATTTGGTTACTAAAAGGATCCACCTGGTGCATTAAAAACGGCCCAGCGGCGCATCACCAGTGGTTGAACTATGTGTAAGAGAAGAGAGCTCGGATCTTCGAGTCTCTAAACTGCCAGTCCCAGGGCCGAATTCGTAACGCCTCTCTTTCTATGCTGTACATAAACCTTGCTTTAACTCACCGGCGTCTCGTCTACTCCTCTATCAGCTCTGCGCAGAAGCAGTCGCGAGCTGAGAAACCTACGCTACCAAACCGCTGGTGACCGTGTCGGTGGAAATCGGAGCAGTGGCGCCATCGCGACCGTGTTGGCGTCCCCGTCATTCCTAACAGTTATTGGCAGCTGCGGCGTCAGTGACGTCGATGCGGTGAGTGCCTGATGTTTTCCCCTCAGTTCACCAGACTACTCTAGCTCAGGCTATTGCAGTTTAAAGAAGGGCTGTGTGAAGCTTGGTGAGTGAGCTTTAATCGTTTCAAGCCAAGTCAGAGCGCTTTAAAACCAAACGTAATGCGGAGGGTGTTAACACGAAAGTGGTAAAATTGCTTGCGCCTCTTGCCAGTAAACTTATAGTGGGTACGCAAAGTAGATTCTTAACAGGTACAAACAGCAAGAGGCTAGTGTGAATGATGGAGAGCCTTAAAGTGAAGGAACTCATCGAAATTTGGGAGGAACTTGGCAGTTTTTGGGCCATGCAAAACGACCCTATTGAAAATCCTGTGTTGGTGGATGCTGGAATCATCGGTGGATATGGTGGAATGAATCGCGGATATAATAGAAATATTAGTGGATATGATGGAAACTGTAGTGGGCATAATGGCTGATGGCGGCGACAGTAGAAAAATGGTGGCAGATGGTGGTGGTGGTGGCGAGTGAATTGTGGTGACGGTGGAAAATGCCGGCTCATGGTGGCGAGGCAAAATGTGTTTGGTGGAAGGCTTGGTTAACAAAGTGGATGACGGTGGCATGATGGAAGGTTGTTGGATGATGGTGGCATGATGAAAGGCACATGACAATATGTGAAATCACTTATTTCTAGAGTTTCTTTCTTGATTGCGCCGAGATATATGTTTACGGTAAAAAGAAACCAACGCTGCTCATTATGCTTTCAAGTACGTTTTTTTTATTTTTGTGGTATCAACAACGCTTTGATTTTAGTGGAGCATAGAATATACGGCCGGGAATAAGTTTCCATTTCGTGCACGTACTTACATCAGTTTTACATCCGCGATTTGTTTGTTGTGATGTTTAGAAGAACAGAGTTGTCACTGTGAACATGACAATGTTTTAAATCGGCGAGCTGTTGTCGACAAATAAATGGGCTCAAGTTCAATATTGCCCCTTTCATTGTTAGAGCAGAACACAGCGGTCACTTGAAGTCGTCGCACTAGAAACGTAACTCTGGTAATTCTTGCACACACTATTATTTGAGCCGTACCTTTAGGTTAACGAAGTGCGTGCGAATATGCATAAACTTTCACTTTCAACATGCGTCAAGATGAGCCCCAGCGAATTTGACTTTCACCCTTCTGTTCTACCCCCAAGAGTTCCACCAAAGGTTAGCCATACCGACGGAGCCCGAACAACTGTTATCGGCGCTTCTGGGTTTCAGAAAACACAACTTGGTCGAGTAAAAATGACAATACAGCGCAGATGCGGCATCATTTACCCTGAATGAAGCCTTTTTTATTGTGTACGCTGTCCGCGCAGGAAGCGACAAACATCGATGCGAAGCGCTTGCAGCACTTCCACCAAAGGTACGCCTCGCCTCACCGACAGCCACCGGTCGCACTCGCCGGCCCTTCGCTGGCTCCTATGCGAGAACATAGACACGTCAATTCGTATACTTTCTGGCACACTACTTTCGTTTTGGACTACCCGTTATGTAGTTGTTCCTAGCGACAGAGCAACAGCGGTGCGCTGGCACGACTGCGGTGTGCGTTGCGAAACATCCAAATCAATTGAGTGGGCGTATCTATCGATTGATTGATTTGTGGGGTTTAACGTCCCAAAACCACTATTTGATTATGAGAAACGCCAAAGTGGAGGGCTCTAGAAATTTTGACCTCCTGGAGTTCTTTAACGTGCATCCAAATCTGATTACATGGGCCTACAACATTTCCTCCTCCATCGGAAATGCAGCCGCCACAGCCGGGATTTGATCCCACGACCTGCGGGTCAGCAGCCGAGTACCTTAGCCACTAGACCACCGTGGCGGTGTGTATCTATCGATTGAGCATAGAAGCGTCATAAAGACTGAACTGATATAGCCCTTTGGAAGGAGCGATAAACGGATAATGAAATTGGCAGTAACCACCAATAAACTCTGCCTGCTCCTCAGTGCACTGAGTTTTTTTTCCCTTGCATTTGTATAATGCAAAAAAGATAGTGCTCTTGCCAATATTTCCGTGGCAATCGTCACAGGCAGCAGTTGTTGGTGTTCATCAAATGTGCAAATTTTAGTACCAGGTGCAGACCCCGTCCCTCTCAAGGGAACGACAAACATAACTAAAGGTAAACAGTTACTCTGTGAGTTGACTACTGCTTTAACACCCGCACCACCATCTGTTGGCGTGGCGCAGTGGCTAGTGTACTCAGTTCATAAATCGAATGTGCCAGGTTTTATCTCACGCTGGCACACCTTTTTTTACGGGTGCTTGATACTTTCTTTTTATACAGTTATATTCATTATTTCTTTAGCGGCAGCTCCTCACGGTGGTTCTGACGCTGCTTCGCTCTCCACCATTGCCAGCAAGAGCGTGCCATCCTCCATCCGCACCACCATACGCCACCATTCACCATGCGCCATCGTTTTTACCGCCATAATTCACCAAAATGGTGGATGGTGGAATTCACCATACCTTTGGTGAAACGTTTTTTCAGTAGGGTGAAAGAAAGCGATACTTAAGCTCCTGAAGGATGAAGGAGTGTCGGCTGAGGAAGTCTATGAGGCCTGGGTAGATATCAAAGCTAGCCGCGAGGAGGCTGAAAGGCGAGAACTTCGTGAACGTGAAGAAGCTGAAAGTCGCGAACGTCGCTAGCGTGAGGAAGCCGAGATACAGGAGCGCCTCGAGTTTAAAGGAATAGAAAGGGCAATCCTACAGTGTTCGCAGGCGCCTAGCGTAGCTTCTCCGACAGTTCAGGTCAGCGACTACAGAATTCGGGACCAACTGCCACCGTTCGTGGTAGCCGAGGACATGGCGAAGTATCTCATCAATTTTGAACACGTCTGTGAGCGAAATGCTTTGGAGCGGCGTCTTTGGGCGCGGAACCTGATTGCGCTTCTTCCCGGCGAAGTGTTCGACGTGGTAGCGTGCTTGTCGGGGGAAGCGTTCGAGAGCGATGACGAGATTAATGAAGTGCTTTCGAGAGGTTCTAAGTTGTCACACGAGGCTTTCAGGCAAAAGTACCGGTATGCTAAAAAGGGGAATGAGTCACACGTTGACTTCGGGTTTCGTCTTAAAGCTGATTTAATTGAATGGCTCAAGGGCGAAGGTGCTTATGACGATCGCAATAAAGTGGTAGAATGCATTGCATTGGGGCGATTCTACCGTTGTATTGAGGAGGATGTCAAACTTTGGCTGCAGGACCAAGTTTGTGAAGTACAGCTAAACAAGGCAGCAGAGTTAGCTGAAGAGTATTATACTTGCCGAAATTTGCATAGCAGGGGGGTGCGCGTTGAAAAGAATGAAAGGAAAGAGAGCTTTTCAAGGAAATCTGATCAACGGAAACCCACTCCGCACCATAATTCTAAGAAGGACACGTCTCTTACGAAGGACACTCTAGGGGAAGGGCAAACGAAAGCGGAAGAAATCGAATGCGGTTCCTAAACAACGCACTGATACCACACGGGCGTTAAAATCACGGAAGCCGCTAATCTGCTACAACTGCAAAACGTAAGGGCACATCGCGATAAACTGTTAGCAAAAGTTTGCTTTCGCAAAAACCCGAGAATTGGAAAAGAACATGCGGTTGTTAGAGTCGTATTTCCAAGAAATTAGTGTGAATGGGAAAACATGTCGCGCACTTCGAGACTCTGCAGCAACCATGGACGTTGTCCATCCTTCGTTGGTGTCTCCGGATGACTTTAAAGAAGAATGCACGTGGATTAGGCAAGTCGCAAAGGAGCAGAATGTTTGCTTACCAATCACTGCGGTTGTCATTGAAGGTTCGTTCGGTAAGCTTTGCACCGAAGCGGCTATGTCTGCTGCGCTTCCCGATCATTTTCTTTATCTTTTCTAATACCTCAGAGCAGCTTCTCAAAGAGCAGGGTAAATCGTTCTCCAACCTAGCGTACATGGCCCTCACGCGATCGCAAGCGCAGAAGCTTGCACAGGTACTTGATCGTGTTCAATCTGGAGATCCACCAAGTGAAAAAGATGCTAGTCTGTGTGACCTTGGCGGCGAGTCGACGGAACCTCAGACCGGAAATTCTCCGTGTGAGTAATCTGAGAAGTCACTCAAGCAGCGCGTCACCGAAGTGACTGGCCTCCGTAGGCGGAGGAGACGACATGGCGCCATTGAGTCAGAGCGACAAGGGTGCAATGCTCTCGCCTGTAGTGGAAAGTTGGAGTGAGCTGTCGAGGGTTGATCAAGAAACGCTTATTCGAGTGCATCGTGAGGACCTGTCGATCAAGGATCTTGTGGAAAGCCACATGAAGGCTGCACAAGTGTTCTCGAAGGAGTACTGCAACAAATAGGCGAAGAAGCGCGCTTTTGAAGTAGGAAGTCAGGTTTGTCTGCTGCGGCCGTCCAAAAAGAACAAACTTGAGGTTTATTGGGAAGGGCCCGCCAAAGTAACATTGAAGCTTTATGATACCTATGAGGAAGTGAAATTAGGGAGGCGGCCAAACAAAATTTACCACAGTAACTTGATAAAACCATACGTTCATCGTCAAGCGGTCGTAAATCTGCTTTTGAATGCTTCAGACGAAGATGGAGCAGAAATTTCGAGCTCTAGTGATGTAATCGAAAAGGGAGAGGAGGTAATCTTGGAGCAGTTGAACCTAGAGCCTAGATTAAGCGAAGTCCAGAAACAGGCCCTAAGCAAAAAGCCCGTTCTCACGGCACCCGATTTATCTAAGAGATTTGTGATTCAAAGCGACGCAAACGATCGCGGCATAGGAGCTATATTGTGCCAGGCAGACAGTGCAAGTAACAAAAGGCAAGTTTTGTATTCAAGTCAAAAATTCAGCGGCAGGGAAGAGGCATACAGTACCTCTGAAAAGTAATGCACTTGCCTCTTGTGGGCCGTTCAAAATCTAGCCTGTTATGTCTCCGGTTCGAGGTTTGTGGTCGAAATGAACCACTGTCCTCTGACCTGGTTAATAACATGTCGCCTAAAAGTGGCTGATTACTGAGGTGGAGCATGATACTCCAGCAGCACAACTTTGACGTTCGCTGCAAAAAAGGAAAGCTACACGCTAATGCAGGTGCATTGAGCCGTGCCTTTTAGCTAGTACCTTCTCCACCTTTCGGTTATTCGCTGGCGATTCGGGGCAAAATTTTTTCTTTTCCACGGCCTTAGCTGAGCGCTCTCGTCCACAGTGATCTCAAGGGGCCAACTTTATGTTGTATTCTATTTCGTGACGTTGTGTTACGTGAAAAAAGTTTTGAGCTCTCTTTTTAAGTGTCCTGTGTCCCACATGTGCCTCTTGATGTAGAGGGAACAATATTTCGATAGATACGTAGCTAGGTATATGTTGTAATATACTTTGTCTGGTGTTCTGTCGGGTGACCGAGGGCATTTGCTTGTGTCCATGTGTTGTCTGTTGTCGAACCGTTCTTGACAAGTTGCAGAACCATCGACAAGTGCTGAGACCAAAAATTGTCAGAAGAGACGAGCGAAGCTGGCCGGGAAGATGTGGCGACAAGCCAGTGGAGCTGGGATCTGCCATCAAAAATGGGATGTGTTCCCGGAACGGTGCTGCATTCTCCCCATAGCCCTGAAGGCGAACCTGGAGGGACCTGGCGAATGAGCGCACCTGACACCCGAGCCACGTGGAAGCAGCTCGTTTCTCCGGCACAATGTCTGTCGGCGGGGGTGCTGTTATGCCTGCGAGTCTACACCGAACGTTCATGCATCTGAAAAAGCAATCTCTATAAAGGCCAGAAACAGAGCTCACCTGACGCGAACAACTCAACGGCGTCATCACGCGGCGGTGCGTGTCTGTCACGCACAGCGAGCCCCCTCAGACTACGAGCCTGTCGAAGCAATCGACGCCTTCCAGTCTGGCGAGTCTTACGCAATGCATGGCCACGTCACTCGTCCTTCGCTGCAATCATGCGCAGCGGCTGCAGATTTGATGAGAATGATGCGGCCCAGCGGCGAGCCCCATTGGAGGATTCTGACCTCACGGCCAGCGGCGCATCTGGGTGGACATTTCTTTACTTAAAGAATCCACTCGGTGCCTTAAAAACAGCCCTGCGGTGCATCGCCGGCAGAAGACCTATGTGTCAGAGAAGAGAGCTCGGCTCTTCGAGTCTTTAAACTGTCGGCCCCAGTGCCGAATTCGTAACGCCTCTCTTTCTATGCTGTAGAGAAACCTTGCTTTAAAGAGAAAGCCAACACACTTAAATTCGGTGCCGACTATCGAAAACTGAACAGCGTAACTAAACGAGATGTCTACCCCTTGCCACGTATCGACGATACACTAGATCAGCTGCGATCCAGAAAATTTTTCTCCTCCTTGGATCTGAAAAGCAGATATTGGAAATAAAGGTCGACGAGCGGGACCGTGAAAAAAAGGCATTCGTAACACCAGATAGCCTCAACGAATTCAAAGCGCTTCTAATCGGTCTCTGTTCCACGCCAGCGACATTCCACGATTGATTGCCACTGTCCTCGCGATTTTGAAATGGAAGTCATGCCTAGTCTATTTGTATGACATTGTGGTATTCTCTGCAACGTTTGGCCAACATCTAGAGAGACTACGCGCATTATTGAAAGCGATCCGGTCAGCAAACATGACAATCAAACCCGAACAGTGCCACTTCGGCTTTGAAGAGGTGCGATTTCTTACACATGTCATTAGTTGCGACGGCGTTCGTCCAGATCCCGAAAGGACAGTCGCTGTTCAGAGGTTCCCTACACCCAGAGACAAAAAGTCAGTGCGTCAATTTTAGGGTTTATGTGCTTACTATTGGCGATTTGTGGAAAACTTCTCAAAGATTGCTGAAAATCTTAGAAGACGATGTTCCCTTCACATGGGAAAGCTAACTACAGAAAGCTTCGGATGAATTAGGAAAACGGCTACAAGGCTCCCCAATACGTGCCCATTTTGACGACACTGCTGACACTGAAGTCCATACCGATGCCCGCAGTGTCAGCCTCGGCACCATCTTGGTTCAAAGGCAAAATGGTCAAAAAAAGTTGTTAGCCTATGCCAGCCGGAAACTCTCGAAAGCTGAGGCAAGCTACTTTGCAATAAAAAATAGCGCCTCGAAGTCATCTGGGCAATAAACAAGTTTCGACCCCACCTTTATGATAGACCATTCAGAGCTGTCAGTGACCACAATGCTCTATGTTGACTGGCAAATCTCAAAGGTCCGTCAGGCCAACTAGCCAGATGGAGTCTTAGGCTGCAGGAGTATGACATTACAGTCGTATACAAATCTGGGAGAAAATACAGCAATGCCGACTGCCTGTCACGCTTCCCCGTCGATCCAAGTATATCTGAAGAGAAAGACTTCCCGTTTCTAGGAGTTGTTGACACATCCAAAATTGCTCAACAACAACGACATGACCCGGATTTGCTGGCTCCTATATAAAACCTACAGGGTCTCGATGTTTAGGTCTCTCGCATATTCTCCAGAGGGCTCTCCACGTTCTGCCTTCTAGGAAGTGACTTTTACAGGAAGAACTTTGAACCTAATGGCGAAACGTTTTTACCAGTCGTACAAAGACATGCGAGAGGAAACTCTGCATGCACGGAACGATGAGCCAACATCTGGACACATGGGTGTGAGCCGAACATTTGCCAGGATCCGCCTGAAGTACTATTGGCCCAAGTTGCTCGCATCAGTGCAGCGCTACGTGAAAACTTCTCGTCAATAGCAATGGCACAAAACTCCACCCGTAAAACCAGTTGGCCTTCTCCAGCCAATAGACCCTCCGAGTGCCGCATTCCTGCAAGAAAGCATGGACTTCCTAGGACCTTCCTCGACATCGTGTGCTGAGAAGAAATAGATAGTGGTAGCCACAGACCTTCTGACCCGTAATGCTGAGACTGACACTCTGTGCAGTGTGACAGCTGCCGAAGTTGCCAAGTTCTTTGTGAACAACATAGTGCTCAGGCATGGTGCGCTCATCGTCGTTGTTGTGGATAGGGTCACCCCATTTACTGCAGATCTAATGCAATGCCTGATGAGCATGACAAATACCGATCACAGATGAACGGCGTATCCCGCTGAGTCAAATGGCTTAACCTAATGCTTCAACAGAGCTCTGACCGACATGCTATTATTGTATTTCCGTGTTGAACATAAACAGTGGGATGAAATATTACCCTACATAACATTCCCCTACAATACAACCATTCAAGAAACAATCCGCGTTGCCCCTTTCGAACTACTATTCGGCCGAAGAGTGACCACCCCACTGGATGCCATGTTACCGCTACGGGAGGAAGCAGCTATCCACCTGACTTAGATGACTTCTTCCACAGAGCCGAGAAAGCACTACAAATGGCAAGATGCCGAATACGCTGTCAACAGTGCGTCTATTCTAGTCGGTACAACAAGCGACGCAGTGACGCACTTTATAAGCTCGGTGACAAAGTGTGGATATGGGTCCCAGTACGCCACTGTGCAATCTCTGAAAAGCTTCTTTGCTGATACTTCAGTCCTTATGAAGTACTCAACCGAATCAGTGACGCCTCTAATGGAGTCAGATCCGCTGGACATGAGAGCTCAAGACGCTGCAGTTCAACGGAAGTGGTACACGTGGTCTGCCGGAAGCCCCATCATGACAGATCGTCGGAAAACGAGTGAGAATGTGCATGTATTTTTTCAATGTCTCAAACACACGGACGATGCGTCTGAGGAGGTGGATAATGCTGTGACAGGTCGGCCCCTTTCAAGTAGCCCACCGCAATCATCCTGGCACGAGCACCAGGCAAGACCCGGCTGGGATGCGCCACGCGCTCGTGCACTCGGGCTACAAGGAAGGGGAAGAGAGTTAGATCGGTGCAACCCCAATACTCGGACTTCAACGACCATAGTCATTAGAGTCGTGGGCACAAATTCGCTCTAATAAAGACGCTTGTTTTCTGTAGCCTGTCTGCCTCAGCATCGCTACTATATACACTTGCTGCTCGCTATCCAAGGCAGAAATCAATTACTCCACAACTCAAAAGGAGTTTCTTGCCATCAACTGGGCGACGTCAAAGTTTCGTCCTTACCTCTACGGCAGGCCCTTCAAAGTTGTTAGCGACCACCACGCCTCGTGTTTGCTAGCTAACTTGAAGGACCTTTCAGGTCGCCTTGCCTGATGGGGAAGACTTCAAGAATACCACATTACCGCCATTTAAAATTTCGGCAGAAAGCACTCTGATGCCGACTGCCTGTCGTGTGTCCCCATCGACCCACCACCACCCGGAGACCTGAATGATCACTGCTTTTTGGGAAACTGACTGCCGACAACTTCGCGGAACGCCAGCCGGCTGACCCGCACTTAGTAGACTGATCGAGTATTGTGAGGGCTGGACCTCCGTTATTCCGAAGGTGCTCAAACGGGCACTTACGTCGTTTTCGCTGCAAAACAATTTTCATCAAAATAGGAACTTCTCACCGCTTCGAGCCATGTACCTTCTTGCGATGCCTTCAGCTCTGCGACCAGAACTCCTTCAGACCCTGCACGATGATCTAACGGCAGGACACAATGCTGTTTCCACGCCGCACACTCACAAGGATACAAGAAAGGTATTACTGGCCCCACCTTACCACTGATGCCGCTCTTTACGTGAGGACATGCCGAGGTAGTCGGCAACACCAGATCAGTAGACTGATCGAGTATTGTGAGGGCTGGACCTCCGTTATTCCGAAGGTGCTCAAACGGGCAGTTACGTCGTTTTCGCTGCAAAACAATTTTCATCAAAATAAGAACTTCTCACCGCTTCGAGCCATGTACCTTCTTGCGGTGCCTTCAGCTCTGCGACCAGAACTCCTTCAGACCCTGCACGATGATCCAACGGCAGGACACAATGCTGTTTCCACGCCGCACACTCACAAGGATACAAGAAAGGTATTACTGGCCCCACCTTACCACTGATGCCGCTCTTTACGTGAGGACATGCCGAGGTAGTCGGCAACACCAGACATGGCAGACAAGGTGAGCGGGCTTTCTTCAGCTGATTGAATCACCTCGCCGACCGTTCCAAAAACTTCGGATGGACCCGCTCAGGCAAATTCCGACGTCAAATTCAGGAAACAAATGAATCGTCGTAGCTACTGACTACTTCACCTGCTACGCCGAAACAGAGGCCCTACCGGAAAGTAGCCTCCAAGAGGTATCTAGGTTTTTTGTTGAAACATCGTCCTTCGTGATGGTGCCCCAGAAGTTGTCATCACCCATAGAGGTATGGCCTTTGCTGCTGATTTCACTCAAGTGATCTTGAGACCAGACATGGCCAGACAAGCCACCGCTGACCACCGCCTACCACCCACGGACTAATGGTCTCAACAAGCGGCTAAACAAGACAATCGATGACATGCTGACTATGTACGTCGACGTCACACTCAAGACGTGGGACGCCGTCTTTCCTCACGTGACCTTCGCGTACAACACAGTCCTGCAGGAGACGACGCATTGTCAACGGTACCGAGCTGGTCTAAGGAAGAAACCCGGCAACGACACTCGACGCAATGCTGTTTAACGTCGCTCACGAAGAAACGCTCGACGTCGCCCTCTATATTCATCGCGCTGAAGAAGCTTGTGAACTCTCCCGCCTGCGTATCACGAACGAGCAGACGACCGACTGCCGCAGTTACAATCTTCGGCGATGCTTCGTTGAATACCAGCCCAGCGAACGCGTCTTTGTATGGACGCTGATACACCGACGTGGACTCAGTTAAAATTTGGCCCCGTATTTGCATGTAGTCTGCAAATGTTGCCGAAAAACGATATTCTTGCGTGTGGAGCGAGTGAACAGAACATTTATTTGATGTCCTGCGCGAAAAAATTTGTGAATTGAACTCTGGAAGAGCTGCGTTAGAGTGACTCGAGCGCACAGTGGAGGCGAAGGAGCGCATAAAGTCACGTCACACTTGAGACATAAGCGCAATCTGGCAGTGCTTTCGAAAAATTAACCGCGTGGCTCTGAGACTAGTGTACGCGCTCCTCTCATAATGATAAGGTGTAGAACGCAAGGCGACGAGTAGGGGATCACCACCGTCTTGTTTAGCAAAGCGTTGGAAACACTCACCTGTCCGTGCGAACGTTCCACAGTCAGTGAAGCGTGATAAGCGATACGGTCCCTAAAATTACTCATGTATGCCTTTTATAAAAAAAGATGCACATGCAGATCATATGCGTGTTATTGTGGTGCCTGATACATGCGCAATAATTGCTTTTAAATTGACAATTGCACAAGTATTAACGCTAAACAATGAGCAACATTGGTGGGCTCTGCGGATAAGGTCGGCCATTTCAAGTACCAGGTGTCGTTAGGAGTGGACAAACAGACAAATGTACAGACAGACAGACATACAGACAGACAGAAAAACAGACCAACAGACCAACCAAAATGTTTGCGTCGAAGGTTCCCAAGAAAGACTATTCTCTTTAAAACTTCTACGATGGTACTTGGGACCATAGAGGATCGTACGACGTCTAGACCCACTCGCCTTAGAAGTCTTCCCAAACGTCATTACGAACTCTCCACGACGCCGATCGTGACTTGAAGTCGTCTAATTCAAGCGCCTCAAGCGGTTTCATGAACGTTAACAAACTGAAAAAGTGAATGTTGTTGTTGCTGCTGTATCGTACATTAATATTGTACTGTCATCTTCTGTTAAAGCACCGGGACGATGCCTTTTTTCAGAAGCGGGCAATGCCACTTTCATTCCTCAAGTTTTGTTATGACCCCGTTACACTACATTCAGCGCAAACCTCGCCTACAACACTCGAGAAGCTTCGAGGCTTTAGTAGATCATTTTCTTAGGAATGCACCAACTTCGGGAACGACACATATTATTCCGGAACGTACGTCGCCGCTAGCGATAACGCTAGAATATTGAATAGCAAGGGTAGAAATGCCGACCTGCTTCGCCGCCTATCAGTTGATCGACGACGGACGCTCAGTTCACCGATATCAGTGCCAGTGCCTTGCTGTAATCTCAATGTCCTTTTTCGTGGCCACAAGTCTGACTAAATAAAGAGTTTATTCTTCGACCTACTGTCTGCTCCCTTAGTCGTCGTCACGACCCCGTGACAATATATACAAGACGCGTGGGCTTGTGAAGCATGAAAGCTACTTTCTCTTCATTTTCAAGAATAGGAATTTTTTTCGTTAGTTTTACAAGCAGAGGCGTGACCATGCGGTAGAGCATTCGCTTTTCACGCAAACAACCTGAATTCAACTCTCTACTTAGACCTAAACACGCATTGTTTTTTTCCTACTCTGCTTATAATGTTTCGAAATTTTATTTATTTTATACTCATTATTCTCGATTTTTCGGTCACGCCAAAGATAATTTCTCGCTTACAAAAATGACGCCGACACCGACATTAACGTCGACACAGATGCCGACGCTGGTATTTCTGCAAAATGAACTCTTTAACGCTGCCGCGTTAATAGTAGTCTCACCAAAATGATCACCAAAGCTTCCACCCATTCCGAAGTAGTAACACCCAAGTAACACCCATTCCGAAGTAGCGTAGACTTCGTGAAATAGAATTGAATGAACAAAAACAGTGTTGCTGTGAGTAACACGCAAAAGAGGACCTGGCATATTTTTACGTTCCTATACACTTGATATGAACGCAAAACGAGCAGTACAAATTTATAGGCGCCACATTTATCAACAAATAAACTTGATCACACCACATATATCTTAGAAGTTCTGCAGCCTGCGCAACTTGTGCTTTTTGAAAAAAAAAGCTTAGAAAAGCTGCAGCAAATACGATATATTTAGCATATAACGCAATTGTGCGTTCACCACTAGAGTAGGCGGTGGTTGTACGAAATAAAGGTATGAATTTCGGGCGTTTACAAACGAAGGCTGTTAGATTTATTTTTGAAAATATAAAAGAGGACATACCCTTTCCCAATAAAACAAGATTGCTGGAAAATCGCCGTTAACTTAGTCGTCTGCATCTGCTACCCAACATCATAAAGGGGACACTGGCTTTTCATGATGCCCCGTTTTTTAGTACCCCTCAAAACACGGTAGACTACACAAGACACCACTTTTCTCTTACGCCAATATCTGCTGAAACCAAATCTCACGTGAACAGTTTTTTCTCATGCACCATAACACAACAGAATTCTCTACATATTCACGTCATACACTTAGAGAACTTATCAAAAGTGTTAAAAAACATTTTTCTCAAAATGTAGTATCATTTTGAGAAGTGTGACAAACTTTTCTTGCGATTATGTCGTAGATGTCGTGCTGTGTGCTGTGCCTTGCCATTGCATGAAGAGTTTTTTGTGTAGTTTGCGACCTGTATGAACGCTTGCAAGCATTTCGTTTTTTATGGCTTACAGTATTAAGCGTTTCTGTGGCTTATAGTATAGCTCGTATCATTTTATGTAAAGTTTGTTTTTCTTGCTATAGTAATTTTTGTGAGTACTTTATTATTGTATTGCCCATCCTGCATGAGCCAGCATATCGGTCGGCAATGTCGTTAAATAAAAGAATAAATAATTTATAAGAATGGCCGGCTTGAATTGATCACTTTGTTGAGTGCCACTTCGTCAAAGCTCTCAACTAACGCTCGCGAGAGCCCCAGGTACGCGCAATACTCGACACAATGGCCCACCAAGCCCGCGAAGTGCTTTCAACATTTGGGCCAATCGGTGAATATTTAGGGAATTATGTCGTCAAGCAGAAGCTCGACAGTCATTTCGTCAAAGAAATCAACATTGTATATGAGAGTGCCGGCTTGCAAAGATGCCAGGAACGGCCAAAATGATCAATGCATCACCTCTAAACTGCACTTCCGTGCTGTCAGATCCGCTGCGATTTCGAGGTTATGAAGAAGAGGCTTATCAGAGGCCGGTTTGCCGTTGTGCTTTGAGTTGCTCTATTTTCTGAGGCCGTGCAGATAGACCTGTAGCTGGAATTGTCTACGGCGATAGCCCAAGGCTCACATCAACGTAAACGCGTTACAGCAGCAGTAGAGCCTTGGACCAGAAAGGTTCCACAGCGGTAGCCTGCCTGAACTTCAGGATCTAGGTGCCATTAAGGTGTCCAGTAAGTTCATGGCAAATTGCTAGTCACATCTGACATCATATTCAGGTTCCCAGTGACATGCCACGGTTTTTAAAACTGTTTAAATGTGTGAAATGCCACAGCTGTTTCTAAGGCGCGTTTGCTTCTCTTCGAAATTGTTGACAATTTTTGTCTAAAGCTAGAAATTGAGAAATGAATGATTCTATTTGTAAACATCTGCGCAGGCTGTGTAAAGCCGCTTGGTCAAGGAAACCGGTGGTTACTTCTTTCCTCATGCCTTACTGGCAGGCTGTAAGCAGCAAGCAGAGCATGCCTTATTATGATTGATGGTTTTTTCTGAAAGGAAGAGACAGCTAATCCCACGGACCCCAAGAACAGACGCGCCACACCTATTGTATGATAGGCATCAGGGTATTAGGCGTCGTCGCATTCCCGAACTGTCATAGTTCGGGAATTAGTGCACTATTTGCACACAGCATGCTCAGCCATGAGCCGAGCCCAAGATAGTGACTGCAACACTATAGCTTCTTGGCAGCGAGTTTTAGTACATCTGTACCTGATCAACGGTCAGGAATACCTTGTCGCCGTGAATTTTTTTCACAATACCCTGAGGTAGCCAATCATCCCTCCACAAAGCTGTCAAGGGTGAATAACGGATTGAAAAATATTTTTGCTAGGTATGAAATACCTGAGGGTTTGGTGACCGGCAACGGTCCTGAGTTCGTGGAAACCAAGTTTGAACAGTTCGCTGTACCATATGGGTTTCGCCATGTCACCGTGAATCCGAGCCACCTGCAGGGCAACCGGGAAGTACAGCAAATGGTGCAGACAGTTGAGCACCTCATTGTGAAGTCTAAGACTTTTGCCTGGCAACGCTGGCTTAAAAGGCGACGCCAGGCATTTTTGGAGTCAGTCCTGCGCGAGTACTTATGCGTAGACAACTGAGGAGAAGAGTCTACACACTACCGCGTCATACCAATCCGAGAAAAAGTGGCCAGAAAGAAGTCGGGGCCCGCGACCAGGAGGTCAGGCGGTGGTAGCGTCACTACTACAACCAACATCATCATGCCAGACAGCTTTTTAATTAAGAAGCAGGGACAGGGTCTTTGTGACAGACCTGCGATTCGAGGCCAAAGTCCTCGCGCCAGCACTTAAACCGCGGTCATATGCAGTGCCAGCAGACGACGGCGTTGTCCTCCGCCGAAATCACAGAACGCTAAGCCATCTAACAAAAGAAAGGACGCAAAGGGCAACTTGTGAATCTCTAGAAGAGTCGCAACAGCTGAGCGCGGCACAATGCGCTCGTAGCCCGAGTGGATTCACTGCAACAAATTCAGAGGTGCCCCGGATTCGCGCTTTGGCCAATAGGGATCCCATTCCAATGGTGACGTGGTTTGGTAGAGCAGTGAAGAAGCCCGTACGGCTGGGTATCGCAGAGTATTTTGGTGTTTTGCTTTAGTGTTTTGCTTTCGGTTTTTTATTTCTTTTAAAGTGTTATTTTGTTTTGTATAACAAGTTTTCTACTATGTTCCCGTGCTTGAAAAAAAAAGGAAGATGTTCTATTGCCGCTTGCCCGCGTTCGGCATGTGACGTCACGACTTATAGCTGGTCGACAACCGCGTGCGTCGAGTGACCCTTACCACGTGAATTCCTACGGAATGTATATTGATACGAGATTTCCGGTGAAGTGGGGTAGAGGAAAAAGAAGCTATTGTGTTTTGTGCCAAGCCTGACTTCTGCGACCATCCATCATAGAGACTGTACAATAAACATCTCTCACCCGTAACAAAATTGGTGGAGAGTGCTGGGTAACGCCTTGGAGAACCGGACAAGTACGGCGGAAAACACATCCTTGGAGCTTGGCGGAGCCACAGACTCGCAGGACTTCCGCTGCTACCAGTCATCATGAACCCTGATGGTGAAATCCAACCAGGTGTGCCTCACACCTATGTACACCTTAATAGGGAACCGCGTCCGCTCTCTGGGAAACCTGGAGAGGACGTCGATGATTGGTTCAAGCAATATCGGCGGGTGAGTAGTATAACCACTGGGCACTACCCGCCAGCGCAACTATGTACCGCTTTTTCTCGAGAGAACCGCGTTGACTTGGTACGAGAACTATGAGGAGAGTGATTGACTGATTGATATGTGGGCTTTAACGTCCCAAAGCCACCACAGAATTATGAGAGACGCCGTAGTCGAGGGCCCCGGAAATTGCGACCACCTGGGTTTCTTTAACGTGCACCCAAATCTGAGCTCACGGGCCATAGCATTTTTGCCTCCATAGTATTAGTTCAGCGTCACGGCGCCGCCGAACATGTCGATACCTACCCAAGCCATTCTTTGAGCAAAGCTGAGCGCAATTGCACTGTTACACAGCAAGAATGTCTGGCAGCTGTCTTTGCCGTGCATAAGTTTCGTACGTACATACGTGGACGCCGACTCTCCTTCATCACAGACCACCACTCGTTTTGTGGGCTCACTGGTCTACGAGATCCAACTAGTCGTCTTGCACGATGGGTGCTCCGTTTGCAAGAATATGACTTTGATGTTTGCTTCAAGAGTGTCCGTCGTCACGCGGACGCTGACTGCCTATCGTGGTTTTCCCTTTCCACAACTGAATGTCATACCGACAATTTAGAGAACTGTCTTGCCACTCTTCACTCACGGTTTCCAGATTTGGAAGCGTTCCGTACTGAACCATGTCAAGACCGTAGTTTGGCTTTTTTCTCATCTGCCGTCGATAAGCCACGTCCGAGCCCGTTCGTCATGACGGATGACTTTGTTTACTAGCGAACATTTGCTGCAAAGGGGGCCTGCCTACGTTTGGTTGTCCCCGTATCTCTGTGACCCAAGGTGCTGCAAGCTAAGCACGACGATCCAACATCTCGGCATATGGAGATTGTCAAGACTGAAACGCATGCGTCAGGACACAGCTAAATACGTGACCAGCTGTGAACATTGTCAACGGTACAAGAGTCCAACAAGTGCGCCACCAGGATTTCTCCATCCCATACCGCCTCCATGTCTTCCCTTCGAGGTTGTCGGTATTGACTTGACGGGCCCTTTCCTACGATCTATCACTGGAAATCGCTTTATTATAGTCTGTGTAGAGACCACCTCACTCGGTATGCTGAAATCGCAGCGATCTCTGCCGCAACAGCCGATCACGTTTTGTACTTCCTGCTACGCTACATCATCCTCCGGCATGGGCCCCCTCGTGCCATCATCAGTGACCGTAGCCGGCAGTTTGTAGCCAACGTCGTGGAAGAGTTGATTCGCCGGCCTGCCTCTCATTGTCGTCGCGCCACTTCATACCATTCACAGACCAATGGTTTGATTCAGCGTGTCAACAGGACACTCATTAACAGGCTCGCTATGTACGATGATTTCAAGCATAAAAACTGGGACGACGTTTTACCGTTTATGACCTACGCCTACAACACTGCGCAACAAGAGACCGCCGGCTTTAGCCCGTTTTACCTTCTCCACATCTGGGAGTCACGTACTACCATCGACACAATTCTCTCGTTTTCCGTGCAAGAAAACACACCCTCTGCAGAGACACTCCGTCGTGCAGTGAACCCATGACGCATCGCGCGTCTACTGACTTTCGCAGCCCGAGACCGTTCGAAGGCTGGCTACGATAAGCGACATCGACATATGTCGTACAGCGAAGGTGATATGGTGTGGCTGTGGGCTCCATACCGCTAGAGTGGCTTGTATGAAAAGTTTCTGGCCCGCTATACAGGTCCCTTTGTCCTTTCGTCGTGCCTTAGCGGCGTTCCGTACGTGATATCACGCCTCACATATTCTGGCCATCGCTTTAGGAAAACTGATGTCGTACATGTCGCCCTGTTTAAGCCGTACCACGCGCGACACTGACTAACCCGCCCAGTGGGCATCGTCTGTAACGGGAGATATGATACGAGAGTTTCGTTGAAGTGGGGTAGAGGAATAAGAAATGTATGTGTTCTGTGCCAGGCCTGACTTCTGCAACCATACATCATCCCGCCTGTACAATAAACATCTCTCACCCATAACAATATTATTAACCGGCACAAAAAAAGAAGGAGATTTCCATTTGCATCATCTAGAGTGCAGCTCATCGACTGTTTATTGCCACACACATACGCTTCGCGCTCGTATACAGTGCGTCGATATCCACCACGCCCTACAATACCAACACCGAAACTAACACTGCCAAAACAAAAAAGTTGTTTGTATTTAACTGCCTTCAAGCGTTTTAAAGACATACTGGAGTAAAGACGAATGCTTATTTTGTTTCTTGCGTTCTTATTGTATCACTTTTCTGAATGAGCATAAGAAAGACCTTTTCTAGCGCTTTGCAGTGCCTATAAATGCCTCGTTTTGACGTTCGGCTTTAAATTCCCTCAAGTGCTTCTAAACGTCTTTTGTATGAGCAAGAACAAGAACTTTTCTAGCGTTTTAGAGTACCTATAGATGCCTGGTTTTGACATTCGTCTCTAAATTCCTGTAAGTGTCTCTAAATGTCTTTTATACAAATCAGTGCATACAATAACGTTATTTAACCTAATATTTTGCTTTCTTGTACAGTTCGAGACTGGTATTCAAGTTATCGCAAAAAATCGAGCGTACGAAACTCTATTGGGTGCACCCCATACTCCATCTCAGAAGTTTCATCACTGTTAAAGCTACAAGGCCTCCCAGCCAACAGGAAGGCTGATCAGCCTCTACGCATGTATGCATCCCCTTAACGTCGTCTGGTTAGCATCTCCCCAGCATCTGCTCGCATGCGTAGGGAACAATGATGAGTGGTGTTTTTTCGCGCTAAGGCTAATTCATGGCCAAGCAGCGCCAAGTCACAGGACGAGATGTGAAGAGTGAACGTATTAAGTGGCTGTATTAGGGCCTTGTGATTTCTCGCGCTAAGGCTGGTAAAATTTAGAAGTAATAGGATTATGATTGTGATGTTAAACGTATAATGAGAATGGGTTGCAAAAGTTTGTGACAATAAAGCACCGTGTAGGTATTTGACACTAGCACAAGGACCTCATCTGTGCCCTTGTGTCCAAGTGGTACGAGGCAGGTGCTTTTCAATGTATTCACCGCAGCAGCAACCCCTCTTCAGAGGTGGTGCTGCGCGATGCCTTGGTATATTACACTTATAGTGCGAATATCCCTTAAAAAGCCAACACAAATTTATGAGTGAAAATTGGCTCCCTACCGATGAACATAGCCGAGTAAGTGGTATCTGTGGTCGGTAGAATAATGAAAAGTGTTGTTTTTTTAGAGTGTCTAAGTTTTCACAATATATTGTAATCTGAAGCACTGTTAGTGCTTCACCACATCTGTCACACAATAGTGCATCCCCACCGGACAAAAGGTATGAGTGTGTCATGTATGTGTGCCATATCCTGACCCTTGTTATTATTACCTCTGTACGACTATATTTAGATACTGGCTGCCAATTATCATGGTGTGGCTTAATAAGATATAATTGGTTTTGTATGGGCCTGTCCCACTTGCTCTGCCAGTAATCCCTGAGCTTTCGATTGAGCGAGAGTTGAAAGTCAAAGGCCGAGATTTCTATGTGAGTAGTGGCACTGCTTTCGTCGATGGATGCAGCAAGCTGATCTGCCATCACGTTGCCTTCCTTCTCACGGTGTCCTGGCGTTCAGCACTCTACAACATGTTGTGTGTTTGTGTAGTCTGTGCATAAAATAGAGTAAAGTGAGACGAAGACAGGGCTTGTTGGTTTTAGGAGTTTTCAGAGCTTTTACCACATTGACGAAGTCCGCGTATATTACTGCTTTCTAAAGGTGTAATTGTTTATTGTGTTTAGCGGCCATTAGTATCACGTACGGGTTCGCTGTGATTATGCTTGTATCGGGATGCAGGGGGGCAGTATCCGGAAAGAATGGTCCAGCAGCAGCGTAGGGCACAGAAGAGTTGGACTTAGAGGCGGCTGTAAAAAAACTCAGGACACGTGTTTTTGTGTTGAAGTTCCAGGAATAAGTTCTAGATAAGACGCATCACAATCTAGGATCTTCTACCACCACGGTGGCAGGCACGCAACAGGAGCCATTAAGCTGTGTTCAAGTGACACACCAGTCTCCTCGGCGAGACCCTTCAGGTGAACTGAATGGGGCGCTCCCCGAAGGTCATTTTTGAAACAGAGCAGAGCTCTACAAATCAATAATAGTGGAATATGAAAGGTGCTTCTTGTCGGCGCTCACCTTGAGTAAATATACAAAGGACATAAGGGTTCTTTGCAGGTGAAGCGAGCACTAATTTGACTCGACATAGAGGCTTTCTGTGGTGCTGGTGCGAAAATCACCCGTAGAAAGGCGGATAGCCATTTTGTGAACAGTGCCAAGCATTTGCTAGGCACTTGGTGCTGCCGACTTATATATCATGGCCGCATAATCTAGACGTGTGCATGTAAGGTTTTTATAAAGATTTATTAGGCAATTTTATCACTGGCCTATGATGCCTGCAATAAAACCTTGATGGCATTGATTGCCTTCAGGCACTTGTTTTTCAGATGTTTATTGTGAGGGCTGAATGTGAGTTTCTTTTGTACATCATTGCCTAAAAATCTTTACTCAGACTTCACTGGTAGCCTCTGACCATGCAGGTCAATGGGCGGATCTGGATAGAGATCTCTCTTTCTCGAGAATAAAACGCAGGTGCTGTGTTGTGGGTTAAGCGTGAAACCGTTCTCGACAGCCCAATTTGTTACCTTATTCAAGCCAAGTAGAACTTGCCGCTCGCATATTGCAAGGTTGCATAATTTGTAGCATATAAGCACGTCATCGACCTATATGAAATAGAACATGTTTCATGGAATACAGGTATGCAAGGTATTCACTTCATAATGCATGTGTGCAACTCAGCACACCACCTTGCGGCGCTCCCATCCCCTGTACGGAAGTTCGAGACAAGTCATTCCCCACTCGAACACTGTTAGGGCAATTGTACAAATAACTTTGAATTGTGTTCAGCATATTACCTCTGACACCTTAGTGTGAGAAGTCTCGCAGTATTCCAAAGCGCCAGTTGGCGTCTTATACGGTTTCATATCAGTCAAGGCCGATAAGTAAAATTGCTTATGAAGGAAAGCATCTCGGATCTGTCCCTCGTTATGCACCAGGGGGTCAATAGTAGATCGGTCTTCTCGAAACACGCATTAGTATAGATGCAGTAGCTTGTTAGCTCTAAGTAAAGGCACTAGTCAGCAATTGATCATCTTTTCGAAAATTTGCATATGCAGCTTATCACTGCTATGGGCCTGTAACTCGTAAAGTTCGATGGATCCTCGCCATTAAAATTAGAAATGACAATGGCCTCTTTCCAGCTTTGAAGGGTGTCGCCGGAAAACCAGATAACATTGTAAAGGTAACGTCAGGTTTTTTTTGAGTTTCGAGAAGTAGGTTCTTCAACATTTCATAAAACACATGATCAGATCTCGGAACAGACGTGCTGCAGCAGGTTAGAGATGCCTGTAGTTCAAGTAGGATGAAAGGTTTGTTGTATGCCTCGTAGTTTGTACATTTGGTATCTAGTTTCTGTTTCGCCACACTTGTTGTAACGTTGGAACTCGTGACGAGCTGGAAACTTGCTCGAGGTGTGCTCCTAGGTGGTTTGCTTCGCCTTCCAAGCTTAGGCCTTGTGTGTTCACAAGAGAGCGCATATACTTGTTTTCTTTCCACCCGTCTCACCCTGTTTCAGGCCTTACCCTCATGTGTGTACGAAGTGATGCCAGATAAACTTTCCCTTTTTTCTATGTGCGCGTCCTCCGGCCCTGAGATTTTATGTTCTTGAAACTTCTTTGATTTTCGGCCGTTGGTGGTTCTCGAAGCAATCTTCATGCTTTCTTTTGTTTTTACGTGCTTTTAACACTTGTGCTTCACTAAAGGACGCGTCGTTTGCCAGATAGTCCACTTGTTTGGGGAATACATTCGGTGGCAGCGTCTATTGAAATGGTTGTGAAGTAGTCGACAGCAGCCTCTATGCTGAACACACACAAGTCATTCCAGGTTAAGAGTGTATCTTTCTGAAACTGTTCCCAATCGACTTTTTTGGAGAGCTTTTGAGAAACCTGTGAAAGACATTCATATAATGTTGGTGTACTCAAAAAAATCAGAAAACGGTCACTTACGTAATGGCTATTTATAGTTTTCCATTGCAGTACGGGTAGAAACGATGGAGATGTTATGCTTAGGTCTATAAAGGAGTAGGCAGTATTAGCAAGGCGTTAATATGTAGGCTCTTTCCGATTCAGGACACACCCTCCGGAAGAGAAAACAAACTGTTCAATTAGGCGACCTCGCGCGTCAGAACGAGCGTCATCCCATAGACTACTATGCGCAATAAAGTCTCCTAGGACAAGGTAAAGTTCGCGAAGTTCATTTAGCAGGAACTGGAATTCAGGTTTGTGCAGTTTAAAACGTGGATGTATGTATATAGAGCAAATGGTGACGAGTTCATTAAAGAGTAACGCTCGAACCGCCACTGCTTAAAGGGACGACCGAAGTGGTAAGTGCGTGAATGCCATTCCATCAATAACTATAATTACTACACCTTCAGGTTTACGTCATTTCATCGCCACGGTCTATTCGGGAAATGATGTAGCTACAAAGAAACTTAGTGTGTTTGGGTTTTAAGTGTGTTTCTTGTGCACGCAACACTTTTGACGAGCGTTTGTGTTGGAGTTTTTAGAGACCATCAAGGTTCCTGAAAAGGTCCTTGACGTTTTACTGTATAATTTGTGTGTTCATCATGAACTAAAGTAGTGCTGTGTTTACCAGAAATAGGATTCTATTGTTTAGAGGGATATCAGGGTTTAGATAACAAGGGCGTCATCGGGCCCTGTTATTGGCGTTCTTGTCTTCCTGGCGCGCTCTAAGGAGCCCCGCCAATCTCTCGGTAACATGGGTACCGTGGTGTCCATCGCCTCCTGAGGCACTGGATGCCCGCACGCGTGGGCCGATGGCCCGAGTTTCGGACCTCACCTGATGAGACGAGGCCTTGGTACCAGACGAACTTGGGGTCGCTGGTACCTGTTCGTAAGCTGGCGGAACAGACTGGACTGCTACCGCCGACGAGAGAGGTTCCGAAGCCGACAGCTCACTTTGCGCCAGCCGAAGAAGTGGTGGGGGCTGGTGCGACATTGCCCCCCCCCGGCTCGTCACACCAGCGTAAGGTGTTTTATAGAACGGTGCACATCTGTTACGGGCTTCTAATTGTTTTCTTTTACTTCAAGCTTGGTAATTGCTTTTTCTTTCACTTTGGGCAGGAATGCGAGTATGTTGCATGATCACCGTCACATTTGACGCAGCGAGGTGTGTTAGTGCACTTATCAGAGGTTCTTCTTTGGTCACCACAATTTTCACAATTGTCTTCACCACAGCAGCTCGGTGAGCCATGGCCAAATCTTTTCCATTTGCAGCAACAAGTTCGAAACATGTGGACGGACGGAGAGTTCTATGTAACCTGTCTAAATGGCTGTAGATAATACACTACATCCACATGATAAAATTAGGTGCCTGATAGGTGTTTCCTGTCACGTTTGATGATGATTCTTTTCACCTCAGTTACATTCTCCTCTTTCTAACTTTCAGAGCTCCTGCTCGGACAGTCCGAAAAGGTCTGGTTCTGAGATGACTCCGCGCGAGTTATTCATCGAGCAGTGAGGCGAAGCGTATAATGAGATGCTGCCGAATGCTGTTAGTGTTATAACACACGACACAAACTCAACAGAACATAAGCGTCACATCGTTTATTTTAGGTCAGCCAGAGCTTCGGCGAACCCGAGGTTCCACGCAGCGTGAGCGTGACGATACCAGCGAGCCGCGCTTCTCGCTGGTGATGATGATGTTAGTCTCCAATGCCACAGCTTCTACCCTGCTTAAAAGTTCAAGCGATCAGGAGCATGGCTCTTTCGCGTGAAGCGCCGCAAGGGTTGAGTGACTGTAATCGGTGAATCTCTTGCGCTTTCACGCGAAAGCTCTGTACGGGCTGATAGCGTGTTGGTGTCGCAAGATTCGTCAACTGGAACGTACCGCCGTCACACTTTGTTAAAATGCCGCCGTTGCGTTCCCTCAGTCATGTCCACTGTGACCATGCGCTTGCCCAGCTGGTCCCGAACACTTGGTATCCACCTTTTCTGTGGCCTGGACGTCCATGTCTAAACACGCTGTCCTACCGGCTATCGCTGTTCTCGTTTGTTGCACGTCTTTACTCTAACAGTATATATTGTGGGCATAATGCAGTCAAGTTTCGTTCGTATTTGATACCCCAGCAAACGCTTCGCTGGAGGTTTGCCCCCTTTCAATGGCTTGCGGCGGTAACAGAAAAGAACTCTTGAAAGTCGAGTTTGTAGCGGAATTTCTTCGTTTTTCTTCAAACCTTTTTTCAAAGTTTTCACGTGATGGTGAGTTGCTGTCTTCAAGTGTTTTACTTGGTTCTTCGCTAGGAAACTGCTGAAAGGATAACCCATGAAGAGAGGCCCATTATCTGTCAGAAGAGTACGTGGCAGACCAAACCTCGCAAACACCACCCACAGGGACTCCACTGTTACCGCAGATTTCTATAGAACTGCCTCATTTCACTTCCTTTCGGCATTTACAACTACTAATACCATGTGTCCTTCACTGGGACCTGCATATTCGGCGTGCAACCAGTTCCATTTTTCTCCTGTCGTGAGCCATGGTAGAGGTGTTTGTGCTGGAGGCATCACTGCAGCTTCTACACAAGCAGCACATCCACGCACCAATCGCTCGATCTCACTGTTCACCCAGAAACTAAAACAGCCATCAAGTAAAGTTCTTCATATTTGCGGTGCCTGGATGTGTTTCATAAAGCAAGTCCAAGATGTGTCAATTTAGAGCAGTGGGAAGCACGATGTGGTGTCCCCTGTAGACTAAGTCTTGGTAGTAAGTGAGCTCAGCCTTCTTGCTGAAGTACGGCCAAAAGCTGCTCTGCACTTCAGACAAAAATCATGGCTGACTTTCTTAATCTAGAACTTGACTTGCTGCAGCAGAGGATCTGTTTCTGCGAAATGTACCACATCACTAACACTAATCGCAACTTTTTCCAAGCATTCCGAGTACAGGACATACTCTGGCGGATTTTCTGTGCTCGCATCGGGTAGTGCGTACGGTGGTAATCGCAGGCAACCTAAGGCATCAGCACGAGTTTTCGGTTCCCCTGCAATACTGCAATATGTAGTTATAACTGTCCAAAAGAAGAGCCCACCTCTGAATTCTTGCCACAGCATTGGGAGGAACGGCTTTCCCTGGGTTAAAGAAACCCATCAGTGGTTTAAGGTCTGTCACCAAAACAAAGTGATAGCCATATAAGTAGTCCCTTAATGACGTCATGCCGAATTCAAGGACCAATGCTTTCTTTTCTAGTTGGGGGTAGTTTCGTTCCGCTTTGGACAAAGTTCTGGAGCGAAATACAATTGGAGTATGTGCCACTTATGTGATGGGAAAGTACTGCCCCAGTTTCTACAGATGAAGCGTCACATTCAAACTTCAAAGATTTGGCAGGGTCAAAGTGCATGAAAAACTTTGACCCTTGAATAGCCTGCTTAACTTTTCAAAGTGCTCCCTCGTGTACCTGTTACCAGTTTCACATAGCTCCTTTAGTTGGCATATTGTATAATGATACAATACGGTGGAAGGGTTCGGTAAAAAATTGGCATAATAGTTGATTAAGCTTAAAAAGAATTACAGTTCACTCACTGACTTGGGGACTGGTGCTTGAAGAACTGTCTCAATGTTGTCGTCCTTCGGTTTGAGCCCACTAGCACTAACTCGATGTCCGAGGAAGATGACTACTTCTTGTCTGAATTTCAAATTCTTGATGTTTAGGCTGAGACTATAGTCCCGTAAGCACAACACGACTTTTTTTAGCAATGAAGTGTCATTGCGCTTCTCAGCCACTATGATATTATCTACATAGGCTTGTACACCCGGAAGATCCTTGAATAAGGAATTCCTATGCCTCTGGAAGATGTCCGAGGCTGAGCTAATCTCAAAAGAAAGCCTATCGAAGCAGAAGAGGCTCTTGTGAGTGTTTTAGCAGTCAGTTTCTTGGCCTCGTCTTCCAGGGGCAGCTGGTTGTACGCTTGAGACAAATTCAGTGTACTGAACACTTCACCGCCATTCAGTCGTGCGAAGATGTCATCCACATGGGTCGTGGGTACTGTTCAGTTACTGAGGCCGTGTACACTGTCAAGCAAAAAATGTCCACACAGTCGAATGGACTCATCAGTCTGAAGAACTGGAACCCACTGGCGTTACCCATTCTGCAATCATAACTGGCGATATAACACTGTCGGCAACCAATCGGTCCAAAGCATCAGATAGCTTGGTTCTCAAAGCGTATGGCACGGTGCGTGCTTTTCAAAGCAAGGTATGGCATTTTCCTTCAAGATGAGCTTCACCCGTGGACCTCTGTATAGTCTTAAACCTAGCGCAAACACATCTTCGAACTCCTTGAGTGAAGTGTGAAGTTCCTGGCTCGTGCGGTCTTCCTTGCGTGTGCTGAGGTTGGCGACGACATTTTGGATCAACTTCCGCCACTCCACAATTGCTAAATGCCTTGATGGTATCCCTTCCACATAACGCTGGTCCAGGTGTATTGATGATAACCAGGGTGGCCTGTACGTCGTGCGCCTCACAGGTCGCTTTTATGTGCACTTCTCCAACCTATGGAAGTTCTCCCAAAAAACATGAGAGTTTGAGAATGGTGCTGCTTTGAGGTGGCCATCTGCTTCGGTTCTGCTTGAATCAGCTCATTGAAATAACGCCAACAGGTGACCATGTATCAATAAACATGGTAAGCGGCACACCATCGCAAGTAATTTTCTTGAACGTTGCTTAACCATGCGACCAGTACTCGTTCTATGAGCCACTTTAGCATACAGCTTCTCGTCATCTGACCTATCGTCAGCTGCTGCCAACAAAACGTAAGCGCCAGGGGTTTTCCGTTCGGTTTGTTTTTGGCACAATTGAGCGACGTGTCCTCGTTTACCGCATCGCCGGCAGGTCTTAAGAACGTGATAGCACTGCTCGTTCGAGTGAGCTTCTCTACCACACATATGGCAAGGTTTCACGCATTTGGCCTTCAATTTCCCTTTTCGTGACCTAGCTATTCTGACGCATAAAATGGATGCTACTTTGATCGGTAAATTGCATGGAGAGCACGACCACGAGTATCAAGCAATTCGCAATCGCGTTCTGAGCTGCAATAACAAAATACTCTGCTTCCGTTAGCGCCAGATTCCTAAGAGACAGCAAATGTCTCACATTATTATATATACGACTCTACACACGATTCGGTGTCGTAGCATGCATTCGAGCGACGATCTGAAGTTGCATTTTTTGGCCAGCCACGTTATTTCAGCAATAAATTCTTCGACCGCACTTCCTTCAAGTTGTCATTGAGCAAAAAATCAACATAACTTGCCGCTATTTTGTTGACTTCAGGGGCATAGTACTCCTCGGGGTAAATAATGGCATCATCGTAGTTAATTGCATTGATTTGCCTCGGATGGCAACGTCCCTGGACAATTCGAATCGTGCTGTCTGGTAGCGAGGCCACTTACACTGCTCGTCGATTCGTCGTGTCTGTGATGTCTCGCACTTCAAAGTAGGCTTTGAGGCGAACTCAGAACGTTGACCAGGTTCGCCAAAACACTGCGGGCTGTCCCACGCTCATTGCTCTGCGGGCCCAGGACTGGTTGAGGTCCTCGTTGTCCTCGTCGCCACTGTTACAACGCACGACCCTGACTCAACAGGACATAGGCGGCAGGCCATTTATTCCAGGTCACAGAGGGCTTCGGCGAACCCGAGCTCTCGCGCAGCGCGAGCGTCATTAGGCTGGTGGGCCACACTGCTTGCTAGCGATGATGATGTGAACGCTGGTGCATACCGGTGACAAGCACTGGTCACACGACCATTTGCGAGTAGTCGCAAACAGTCGCGGACGGTCGCAGATGTTCTCAAAGCGTCTAGCTTGTCTAGTCACTTTGCGAACGATTTCTCAGTCTCGCGACTGCAGTCGCAAGCCTGCTGGAGCCAATCAGCGACGCTGAATTTTTGTTTTCTTTTTGGTTTTATTGCGCAGGCTTTCTGCCACCAGATGAAAACGATTGCGCTCCTCTGGGTCTGCGGTACCATCTCCACCACAGAATACTTCGCTTGGAGATGGCGGGGCGCAGCAGCTTGAGCAAAGTGTCTAATTCACGCGGTGGCATTCGCTAGAAGGTAAACACAAAGTAAATATAAATTAAATTGCGCACTGTCTTTCCCCCGTATTCATAAAGGTCTTTGTCGTCAACTCGACTTGTTACAGCCTTTAATGCAGCGCATTTGGAACTTGTTTGTGCTTCACGCCTTGGCAACGACTAATGACACCGCGTTTGAGACGCGTTTGTGCAGCATTGGGGACTGTGGCAAGTCAAGATAAATTCAAGAGCATTTATGAATACGTTCCTCATCGATGCCTCATCGTCTCAGCGTAGCTTGAGATGTAGGCGGCTTGCATGGCCGGCCAACTCCCGCGATTGAAGGGACGGTAACACCTACCACCGGCTTTTTTTTCTTTGGAGGCATCTGCGCTGCCAGCGCTGATACCATTGCAAAGCGCACCAGCACCATGGCAATCTTTTTTTCTTCGCTTGAATCCAACTTCTTGAGGCTGTTGTGAACACTGTACGAGAACGGACGAACACAATGAATGCGACGCGCTTTGTTTGCTCGGCTCACTCAGATGGCGGTGATCGGCTGATTGGCGCTGGTCTTCAGAGATTTCGCTGATAGGAACATCCTGATGTGACTCTTGCGATTTGTGGTCGCTCGCATGCAGCCTCTGCTGGTGCGAACATCAATCATTTCTTGGTCACCAGTCATGAATGATCGCATGACCACTGCAGGGCGCCAGTGTGCCCCAGCCTTTAGTCTCCGATGCCACAGTTAGATTGCCAAGTTTCTGAAATTTTTGTCGCTCAGATAATTCGAACAGGAGGTCACCACTTGGCATCTGAGTTACTTTGCAACCTGGTTCAAAGACTTCGGTGAGTGACCTCGAGACAATAAATGGAGAAATCAATCTTGCTTGTTTGTTCGGACATTCACAGTGAATTATATAAAATTTTTGGATGGATAGGCTGGAGTGGTTGAAATATATAAGCACTTCGGGGTGCACCCTTCTTTGAAAGAGACAATCAAGTAATCTGGGAATTGAATGTTTTCCCATATTACCTTGCTTGCAGCATTTCCAACAGGTTGTTTCGGCAGCAATGGCGGCCAAATAACATGAAGCCCAACTAGGAGACGCTGAAGTGCTTGTCTATATAGGACTGCAGACACCAGCAGTGCATTGCCACTATAACCAAATATCACTGTCCAAGGTTGAGCAACTATACATTGTTAACGCTCGCCGCCAATAAATTCGCGAGTAGATAGAAGAAAGAAAATGACTGGACCGACATAAAGTAGAAGATAAAGACGAAGATCTAGGGAGAGAAAGAGTTACGAAAAAGGCGACTGCCAATTTCTCCTGGATGGGTTAGCCCAGGGGTGCCGTTTACCTGAAGACAGGGCAAACGAGGTGTATTGCTTCTGTAGGGGGGCCTTAAATATCTAATCACCCGGCGTCGGCGTTGGCTCAACCGCCAGGATCCCCTTTTCCCTGGACACGGCAGACCCACGCGCGGCTAGGCTCGAGAGACACATGGAATTTCGGGATGTAGGCCGGGGAAGTTGAAACATATAAGCCCTTCGGTGTGCATTCTTTTTTTTTCGAGAGAGACAGTCAAGTAGTAAGGAGAATGAAGGTGTTCCCATATTAGCTTGATTGTTTCGGCAGCAGAGACGGTCACCCAACATGGAGACCAACTTGGGGACGCTGAAGCGCTTGTAGAGGACTGCAGACACAGCCGTACATTGTCACTTTGACCAAACATAACTGCTCAAGGTTGAGCGACTACAGAAATTAACGCTCACCGCCAAGAAATTCAGAAGTAAATAGAAGAAGGAAGATGACTGGGCAGACATAAAGTAGGAGATAAAGACGAAGATCTAGGTAGAGAAAGAGATTGGAAAAAGACGACTGCTGATTTCTCCTGGGTGGTCCAGTGGTGTCATCTACCTGAAGCGAGGACCAAAGAGGTGTGTTGCCTTTGTCGGGGGGCCTTAAAGGTCCAATCACCTGACGTTGGCTCAACCACCAGGATCCCCTTTTCTCCGTACATGGCATAGCCACGCAAGGCCAGGCTTGACAGGGAGTCAACCCCCCCCCCCTTCCCGTTAGCTCGGGTCCGTGGTACATGGGGAAGAGGAAGTGCTTCTGTGCAACCGCAGGATGATGACGAACGAATATCATCAGGTGAAGGTATGGGTTAGGTTTGAAAAAATGTCCACGTGGTTTTTGTTTCGTTAGTCATTTACTTCGTAAACAGCGCTTCAGTAGATCAGATGAGATATTTTACTTAGGCACTGGAAGTTGTTGCGTACCGAACTAAAAGCTTTGTATCATTTACATTTTATATTAGCCTATCGCACAATGCGTGGAGGTGAGCTGGGAACCTTTGCCACTCGTCCGGTGTAGACTTTGCCAGTCGAATGCCTTAGATGGCCTGTCGATGTCAAAGAAACTCGGAGCTGAAAGATAACACGACTTATAAGGCATCATAACGTTATGCGCAATCAAGGTTACAACCGCATTATGTGCCCAAACCAGGCCGTGAAGGCAAGCGGTGTTCTGGCGTTTCGGTGCTGTCTGTATTGTACAGCCTGTTTCTGTATGATGGATTTCTTTATGTGCACATGTTTGGAGAGGCTGGTAAGAATCACATAGGCTTATCACGATACACGCGTCACACTGCTGCAGCTTCTCTAAGGTAAAATGCACCAAAACCACGCCAAGCATTGTTGGGGCTGGAGCCGGTACGCTGCGAGAAGAACTAGAACTCCAATGCAAACAAAATGGACGGAGCTTAGTCTCGCATCTCGCTCTATACCAAGTTAAAGATATAACGCGAAAGGATCCTGAGGGTCTGTTTCAATATTTCTGCTAACCTTCATACTTTATTCACGCAACAGATTGCACAAATACACAAGTCACATAGAGTAATTCTTTCAAGGTCATGTACTACTTTAAAGTATACGCAGGACTATTCCTTGTATACGTCAACTTCACCGTTTTACAGCGTGTGTTCGTGAGATGAAGGGTAGCCGCGTTCAGTCTGATATTTCCCTTCTTTCAGGAGACGTATAGGAATCGGAAGATGAGTCACAGACCGAAGAAAAATGAACACTTTATGGTTAGATCAAGGTAATACAGAGCAAGAAGATTTTCCTGGCCTATTAGCGTTCTAGCTATTTGCTCATGCATCACCTGTTTCGGCCATTCTGAAATGAAAGAGACCCGTCATCATCATTATAAGCCTGACTTCGCGCACTGCAGGGCAAAGGCCTCTCCCATGATCCAGGAATCAACCTGGTCTTGTGCTTTCAGTTGCCTCGTTTTACTAGCGAACTTTTTATTCTCATCTGCCCACCAAACTTTGTCTCCCCCCTAGCCTGCTTGCTTTCTCTGGGAATCCAGTTTGTTACCCTTAATGATCACCGGTAAAACTGCCTACGTGCTACTTACTCGGCCCATGTCCATTCTTCTTATTATTTCAACTACAATATCCCTAACACCGATTTCTTCCCTGACAAACTCTGCTCTCTTTTAGTGTCATATTTCTTTCTAAGCTCGCTGCATCATCCTGAATTCAAGTTGAACCCTCCTTATAAACGTACACTTTTCTGATCCGATGGTAATTACTGGCACAGCCGCTTTATATATAAAAAAGATGTGACCCGGTGTGTGCCGCCAAAGCTGTGGGATGAGCCCATACTCGGCCACAGCTTTTCAAGACATTGGAGCGAAGGCTACGGAGGTGGGGCCTCCGCACATTTGTTTTACTACGTAGTCCGGCAGCTTGCAGCCGATTTTGGTTCCAGTTTCGGTTTTCGCTTGCTCGCTGCGCTAGTGTGTTTAGCAAAATGTATGCATGCAAAATGGGAACGTCAGAGTTAAACTTTGATGAGAGTGCATACATGCAGCTAGTTACTGTGCTGTTTATATACTGGTACATATAAAATTTTCTGTTGTTCAGAACGTTTTCCCAGCATTATTCAGCCTTTATAATACTGAAGTTTAGGTTCCGTGTTCAGCCTAGTATATACGGGTACGCGCCACACGTGATCGAATGTTAACGTTTACGATATTGAGCCCTGGTAAAGGCGAAGTAGAAGGCTGGTTGCGGCACGATCCGGCCACGGGCCTGTCTTGTTTCAGTTTTGCTATATTCGGTTTGATGTCAGCAATGCTGTCAGCAATGATCGGCGCAGACTGCGCCTCAGTGTTCGAGAAGCCTCACAATTGTTGTAGATCGTTGTTAGGATTGCGCGCAAGACGCGAACAGTGAAGCTTATTTCAGAGCTTGCGCGGCTACCAGTGATAAGGCTGGAAAGTTCGATGCGTGATGTATAAAAGACGGCGCGTCCCAATGATGAGCAGCTTTTCCACGGCCGATGCTGTGCTCGCCGCTGCAAGAGCAAGCATCAGACGCAGCAGGCGTGCGGAAAACGTGGTGCCGTCGAAGAAATAAAAAAGAAAAAAAACTAGGGCGCACGATAACTTCTTTTTCATGAACAGCGTCCCGTACTTGTTCTATCCTTACAGTGAAGACAGTTTTATTTATTCGGGCCTAGTAGCTATTAGAAACAGGAAATAAAATAGGTACTATTTTTTGGCGCGCACGCATGCAGGCGGTTCGAATCTATAGATTCCATATTGCTGTCAAGAAAAGCTGTCGCCGAGTATAGTTGAGCTGGCGCCCCCCCCCCCCCCTGGCGCCACCGTTTCTGCCAAGAGAAGCGCCTTCACACGCACTTCTACGTGGCACAGTACGCCGTAAATAACGCGTTTCGTACCTAGACATCACTGATTCGATTCTAAGTCGATATTAGTAGTGTCTCTGGTACCACAAATAGAAACAGTTTGCCCTTGGAGAGTTATTCATTTGTGGAGTATGGGCCTCAATACCCTTCATCAATGCTGCCCGTTTGACTCACCGGAAGTTAAAATGGTCACGGATTTCGTTTATGGAGAGGCAATCGCCTGCAATAATTTATGGCCTGACGTATCGACACACCGAAAAGCTCCGCGAAAACACGCAAAATATAAATGTTAGTTTTTAAGTGCATTTTCAACGCCGGTTGTGGTTCAGAAACCGAGTTAAAAAGGAAGAGCTTAGGACAAAAACAAAATATGTATTTTCAGTAAAGGTCTCACACAAACTTGCAAACTCGGCAGCTACCACTTACAACTCAAAAATTCACTTAAAAGGTATTCAAAGCAATGGGCACAAAAGGTTACTGCGTTACAAATGCAATCGCATGCATCATATCCTGCGCAAGGACACTTAGGCACCCCAAATATTCATTACACGCGTGTACATCGCAATTATTCAGGACGTGTCTCGAATATTTTTCTTCAAGGAAACTTTAGAATGAACTCCAGCACTGGTCATCGTACTAACGACACTCCTAAATGAAGTACTCCAGTGGAGCCATAACTCAATTTTTCGACTTTGACTGACCGCACTACACGACTCACTCACACCACTTAAACATCACAACTTTTTCGGCGATGTTCACCACTCGTCCTACCCTCCGACACTTCTAGTTTGCAGCCTTCCCGGTTCTGTCAGCATTCCAAACAATGGTACTGCGCAGAGCACGTGCGAGAGCGGCAGCAGCCAGGGGGAAGGCTTTTGTCTCGCTGGTTCGTTTGTGAGAATGGTCAACGCAAAAGAGGCCCCGCTCGATGTCTCGATTTTTCCTCATTCGTGCTGGTTGGCTGTGCGTGTGTAGAAGGTAAGGGCACGCCCCGATGTGCATTTAGACGCTTGTTTTCTTCTTGTGTTGCACGTTCCCGAGAAGAACATTTGGTCAACGTTACAAAATCCTGTTGCGGTTGGCAGGGTGATTTGGTGCTGTCTGGAAGCGACGGCGCGCATCTGCTTCAGCGCTAGCAAGTGCTCTGTTACAAATAATTCGCATCAACTAAAGCTTCTTAGAACTATAGATCGCATGGTATTACGTTGTGCCTTAATGTAGCATCTCTTCTCGCGTTCGAGCTGCTCAGGGGCACACCACTTCACGGCGTCACACATGTACCAATAAAAACTTTCTGCCACACACACGGGCCCCAAAGAATCGTACTTGATCACAAGAAACATGAGGCAAACGGCCCCACACACACAATCGCACACAAAAAAGGACGAGAAAGCGCACGAAAAAGCACACGGGCTCGCAGAAGTCCCCACGCAACCACATTCAAACACGAAGTGCCATCCGTTTGATAAGTGGAGTGTCAGCACCCTGCCCAAAAAAGCGGCCAAAACTGTCGACTGTGCCGAGACGCGCTCGCCAACTGACGGCGACGCAATGCAACAGGCCGCACCTTGCTTTTAAAGACAATAGTCTTTCTTGGCGATAGTCTTTCTGTCTGTCTGTACATTTGTCTCTGTCCGCTCTTGCCGATACCACCAACGGCACCAAACGGCCAACCCGATCCGCAGTGCCCACTGATATTTCTGAAGGTTCAGCGTTCATACTTGTACAATTTTCAATTAAAAAGCAATTATTGGTCATATCTGAGGCACCACAACAACACGTCGATGTCTTGTATGTGTGCCTTCAAACTAAAGAAGGCGCACACAAGTAATCCTATGGACCATAGTGTTTATCACGCTGTGCTGACAGTGCAACGTGAGCCTCAAAAATGTAAGTACTTTCAACGCTTTGCTAAGACGACGTGTTGGGGATGGAGGCGGAAATGTTGTAGGCCCGTGTACTCAGATTTGGGTGCACGTTAAAGAACCCCAGGCGGTCAAAATTTCCGGAGCCCTCCACTACGGCGTCTCTCATAATCAAATGGTGGTTTTGGGACGTTAAACCCCACAAATCAACCAATCAATCAACGACGTGTTGGTGGCACCTGCCCGTCGCTTTGCGTTTTAAACCTTAATACTTCCGAGACAGGCGCGCATCTTTCTCCGCGGTCACGCACGCCTTTCTTTGTTTTCGAACTGCCAGATTGCGCTCGTGTCTAACTTGCCTCGATGCGCTCCTTCGCCTCCGCTACACGTTCGAGGCTCTAACGCAGCATCTCCAGAATAATATTCTCCAATTTCGTTGCGCAGAGCATCAAATAAACGTTTCGTTCACTCTACAGACGCAACACTATCGTTTTTTGATGACATATGAAGTGTAACATGCAGACTGTAACATGCAGACTGAATTTTTATCCAAAGATTGTGGCTAGCAGATGACGGAGGCAGCAATTCCCACTAGGTGTGCTTCAGCGAGTTGCCGCCTGGGGGCGACTTCACTCGATCTCGCGGCCACTACCGGTGTAGTATTGATACTAAACTTGGCTATCAGCCGTTTCAGATGTGTAGCCAGCGCGATAATCTAATGAGGTAACTTTTCCTTTAACGTTGTCACAGATGACTGTTGCCTCGATATGTATGCCGGAACATCGTTAGTGCTCCTAGCAATAGGAGTCCTGTGTTGAGGAATACGCAGATAAAAATGCAATTCCCGGCATGGAAGCAAAAGGTCGGAAGGAGCACAGTGCAATGAAAAGAAAAAAATGTTGAGCACGACGCGTGCACATGAGAAACCTCGCTTGTTTCCATCATTCGGGTACGCCAAGGGCTCCTGAATTTCTTTGCACGTATGTAAGCTTGACTGTAGGAACTCTGTCAATTTTATTTCCACTGCCTTCACTGGAGATGTGAAGGTTTGTAGCAGCTAGCAGCCAATGAGAAAATTGCGCTTTCTGTGCAATATGAAATCCCTTTCCGCTTAAAGATGGAATATTGCGGCATATAAGTTAATGAAACGCCTGACATTTTTTTGTTGATCCCCGCCAGGAAAGTTCAAGCGGTTTCTACAACAAAGGTACAGTTTTAAGACGTCTTCTATAGGCTATATAAATCTCGTGAGGTCCTAGTGTAACTATTCGCTTCCATTTTCATTTTACGTTACGGTGTTCAATAATGAATTTCGACTTGTTAAACTTAGGCAATGAGCTGAAGGTGGCTCTGAACTACTATAAAGCATATCATCATCAGCAGCAGCCTGACCACGTTCATTGCAGGACAAAGGCATCTCCCATGTTCTGCCAGTTAACTCGCTCCTGTGCTTGCTCCTGCCAATTTATACCCGCAAACTTAATCTCATCTGCCCACCTAACCTTCTGTCAACCCTTAACCTTCTTGCTTTCTCTAGGAATCAATTTAGTTACCCTTAATCTTGTCTACGCGCTTTTTGCCCAGCCAATGTCTATTTCTTATTTTTAATTTTAAATATTATGTCCTTAAGCCCCATTTGTTCCGTAATGCACTCTGCTGTTTTTTGTCTCTTATGGTTATACCTACCAATTTTCTTTCCATTGCTCGCTGCGTCGTACTCAGTTTAAGCTGAACTCTCTTTTTAAGTTTCCAGGTTACTGCTTCATAGCTAAGTACCGGCAAGATACTGCTATTATGTACCTTCCCCACGAGGGATAATAACAATCTACCTGTCATAATTTGAGAGTGTTGCCAAATGTGCTCCACCCCATTCTTAATCTTCTAGCGACTTCAAGATCAACGTTAGGCTCCGCGGTTATTACCTGGAATAAGTAGACATAGTCTTTAAAACTTGAAGTGGACTATTACCTATCTCAAAGCACTGCTCTCTACCGAGGTTGTTGTACATTACTTTCGTTTTCTGATGATTAATTTCAAGACCCACCTTTCTGCTCTCTTTGGCTAACTCTGTAATAATGAGTTGCTATTCGTCCCCTGAGTTACTTAGCAACGCAATGTCATCTGGGAAGCGCAGGTTACTAAGCTACTCTCCATTAACTCTTATCGCTAACTGTTCCCATTCTAAGCCTCTGAAAACCTCCAGTGCGCGTGCGGTAAATAGCATTGGGCAGATTGTATCTCCCTGCCTTACACCCTTTTTGATTCGTATTCTGTTCTTTTTTTTATGAAGCACTACGGTAACAGTTGATCCCCTGTAGGTTTCTTCCCGGATGTTTACACAAGCTTCATATACGCCCGAATTTCGCATTGTCTGAATGACTGCTGATATTTCTACTAAATTAAACTTCTTCTCGTAATCTATGTAGGCTATGTAAAGTAATTGGTTATATTCTAAGCATTTCTTCATCCCGTTATTGATAGTATGAACGTGGTCATTGTGGAGTAGCCTGTTCGCAATCCTGCTTGCTCCTTTGGTTGATTAAATTGTAATGTTATCTTAGCTATGTTAGCAATTACCTTTGTAAATAGCTTGTATATTACGGATAGCAAGCTGATCGGCCGTTGATTCTTCAATTCCTTGTCATCTTCTTTCTTTTGTATTAATATGATGTTAGCATTCTTCCAAGACTATGGTACTCTTCCCGTCAGGAGAAACCTCATAAACAGGGTGGCTAGTTTTTCTAACACAATCTGTCCTCCATCTTTCAGCAGATCTGATGTTACCTGATCCTCACCAGTAGCTTTGCCTCTTCGCATGCTCTCCAAGGCTTTTCTGACATTCATGAATACTGGTGGAGTGTCATCTGCGTAACTGCTAGTTCTTAGTATTAGGATTCTTTGTAAAACTCCTCCGCTATTTTAACTATCTTATTCATGTTGGTAGTTATTTTGCCTTCTTTGTTCCTTAGTGCATACATCTGATTTTTGCCTATCCCTAGCTTCCTCTTTATTGCTTCGACGCTTGCTCCGTTTTTAGTGCGTGTTCAATTCTCTCCATGATACACCTTCTTAAATCGGATACCTTACCCTTATTAATCAAATTCAAAAGCTCTGACTGTTCTATGGTATCTGTTGTACTTGAGACTTTCATGCTTTCACGCCTCTTAATAAGATTCTTCGTTTGCTAAGAAAGCTTGCCAGTGTCCTGTCTAACTACCCTGCCTCCATCTTTCACTGCACACTCCGTAATGATGCTCGTCAGATTATCATTCATTGTATCTACGCTAAGGTTGGTTTCCCTCTCAGTGCTAGCTCCATGATTGGTTTCTTGCGTATCAGTTTTTGTCGCTCCTTCTTCAAGTTAAGGTGAATTCGAGACCACACCATTTTATGGTCGTCGCACCGTACCTTGCCAACCACTTCCACATCCTGCACGATGCCTGGGTGTGCCCTCATTATATTTTATATTTTGTTCTTACTTTCGCCAGTAGGGCTCCTTCATGTCCAATTACAGTTTCCTCGTTTTCGATAGAAGGCATTCAAAATCCGCAAAAAATTGCGTTCTGCAAATTCTACAAGTAGCTCTTCTCTGGCATTTCTAGTACCGAAGCCATAATCTCCTACTGCCTGGTCCCCAGCCTGATTTTTCTCTACCTTTGCTATGATGTCACTTATCAGTACAATATAATGCATTTTAACCTTCCTTATTGCCAATTCCACATCTTCAAAGAAGCTTTTAACTGAAGCGTCATAAAGGCTGGATGTAGGCGTGTGCCTGTATCACCTTCATCTTGTATCTCCTATTGAGAATAATTACGATACCTTTCACCCTTTCAATATTACCATGGCCTTCCTCTATGTTGCCAGCTATATTTCATTAAACTAGGAACCCCACTCTCTTTTCTTTTCTGTCAGCCAAGCTCCGATAGCAAAGAATGTGCCCATTCTGTAACGATGTATAGGCCTCATTGGTCCATTACTATTATATACAATTTAACACCATCCAGCTCCTGGAATAGTACAGCTAGACTTGCCTCACTTGATAAGGTTCTAGTGTTAAACATTGCCTTGTTCAGGTTCTAATGATGGCCTGTCCGGATCCAGAAATTTTTAGCCCTCTCTGCTGCGTTGCAGATCTGGCCGCCGCCGTGGTTATTTGCTTCGCAGGCACTGGGGATTGAGGAGCGTGAGTTCATTGACATATGCATGTGGGAGGCAGTGGTCAGATACTGCACCAGGGTGGCCAATCCTTCTTTGGTGACACCCCCCCCCACTCTTGTCAGCTCGGATCCATGGTGTCGCTGCACCCCAAACGCCAGCTTACGCGGACGCGCCTGCGTACGCAGCATATCGCAATTATACCCTAACTTAACTGCTGTATACCGCTGTATTGTGTGATTCATACCTAGTACTCACTTCATCAATTCCTAAGTCTGGCTTCAGTCTGGGTTTTGCATATTCATGCCAATTAAAAAGTAGGAATTTTTTGTGAGTTTTGGCTTCAGGTAGAGGAACACTTTCTGGAAACAAGAAATGCAGAGAGCAATATTCATTTGATTGAATCAAATGACGTGGCTTGCAGTCACTCTTGCACGAGCTCTTCACACAGCTTAAAATTTGTAAATATTACAAGAAAGCGCGTGGACGTGGCTTGCACTGAACTCGATTGGAACGCTCAGCAATGGATGTGTTGCAGCTGTGCACCCGGGAAATAAGGTCATCTTTTTTTCAACCTTTTTTACGAGGGGGCGTTTTTTTCTTCTACAAATATATTGCAAAGCTTGATTTATTCATATGTGGAGTTTAACGTCCCAAAACCACTATATGATTATAAGAGACGCCGTAGTGGAGGGCTCCGGAAATTTAGACCACCTGGGGTTCTTTAACGTGCACCTAAATCTGAGCAGACGGGCCTACAACATTTCCACCTGCATTGGAAATGTAGCCGCCGCAGCCGGGATTTGAACCCTATATTGCACAGCTTACCAGGAGCATTTGGGGGAGGCGTAAGGAGTCAGAAGACAAGAGTGTTGAGATGTTATTGCTGCGAAAGAATGATCACATTTATGAAGCAAACAAATTGTGAGGGAGGCTAACACCACTTGGTTGAGATAAATATGAGCGAGGTTAAAGGACTGTTTTTTGTTTTTACTTTGCTTGTGGCTGTAGCCAGTAATTTGACAAGTTGTCTTCTAAGCGGCATGGGCTGCCCAAAAATACAAGAAGATATGCCATCTTGTCTTTAAAAGTGGCGACGCCATTTTGTTTTTGAAAGCAACTGTGGTGATTTTAGAGGTCAGTAAAATAAAATCACTCAATAAATAAATTACTCGATCTAAATAAAATTAACTCGATACGTTCATTGCAAAGCTTGTGCCATTTGTGCGAATTTACAGGTTATAGAGTTCATAGATTGTTTTAAAAATTATTTTATTTCTTACATCCAAACACCCATCTCAATTTTCAGATATGATGGCAACAATGTGTGTGAAACGCTGATTTTTCCGAGTGACAAAAGTTACAGAACGGATGTGAAACTGCCTGTCTCCCATGAATAGTGTGGGCTTGGCTGGTGTTTCTTTCGTTGAGCGTGCGGTTTTAACGCGATAGCGTTAGCGAGCTCGTGTCACAGAAATCCCGTCGTGAAGGTCGTCCCGCTGGTTATGAGCGGAAAATCGTCTGTGCGTCTGTGACCTAAAAATAAAATTACCAAGATCACCGCAGGAGGCGGCTACTTGTTTGCGCATGCGCGCGTGATCACACTGATCAAGGCGCGCATTCGAAGAAAAAAAGCGCTCAAGTTCACGAGGCGTGGCAGTTTCTTTGCCCCTGCCACCCCTCCCTCCTTAGCTTCCAGCCCTTTCGTCTGGACGAGAGAAGAGATAGTGCAATTGCAGCATGCGACAAACTTTTTGTAACTCTACTCGCACTGGACGGATTACTAAAGTTTTTTTCGGCGTTGAATTGAAGAGGCGATATGCGATTTAGGTGAATTTATTCCAAGATTACTTCAATTAGGGTTTGGTTTCAGTGCCCCTTAACGCATTTTGTTTGACAGGTGGCACGACAAGAAAGAGCCCATTCGGTGATTATAGGCGCATTTGGCAAGCCTCAAACTGCGCCGTAGCCCCGCCGCGGTGGTCTAGTGGCTAAGGTACTCGGCTGCTGACCCGCAGGGCGCGGGTTCGGATCCCGACTGCGGCGGCTGCATTTCCGATGGAGGCGGAAATGTTGTAGGCCCGTGTGCTCAGATTTGGGTGCACGTTAAAGAACCCCAGGTGGTCTAAATTTCCGGAGCCCTCCACTACGGCGACTCTCATAATCATATAGTGGTTTTGGGACGTTAAACCCCACATATCAATCAATCAATCAATCAAACTGCGCCATAAAAGGCCAGGATAGGAGAGCCCAATTCGCTAAAAACACACAGGAACTTTGAAAAAATTTTAAAAATGGACAAATATGTCCATTTAGCGGAAAACACATCATGTCTTTCCAGAGGCGTTGATCAAGCGAACAGCAAACACTGGTAATTTGCTGCTATCAATAAGACATTGTGAGACTCTTTGTGGCTTCCGAGATGGCGAGTGCGTGGCGTGCATCTAGTAGGTAATGCGATTCTTGCTTTAGATCAAAAACCTGTATGTAACTTTCGCGTGCGCACGCTGACACGATCTACTTTGTGCGTGTGTATGTGACACAATATAATTTTAAGTATAGTCTTAGTGGTTGAAGGACGCACTAGGGGCTGGATTTTGCTATCGCGTATGACTATCAAAGGCGAAGCTTAATGGTCCGTCATTTTTCTATATGCGAAGCATAATTTAGCAAACTTCGGCGAATTTGAGCGTAATTATCTAACTACCGATCTATTTACCACCTGCGACGTTTAGCTTTCCTGGCTGTTTCGATAATGTTATCAATACCGAAATTGCTATGGCGTAACAAAACTGTATCACGAGCATAATTTTCGAGTCATAACATGCAAATTTCAAGAGGTATGTCATGAATGTCACGATTAACATTTCTTGGTCTTCTTTGCTCTTGCGGTGGTTTCGTTCACATGGCTATTTGCAAAACTGTATAGTATGACATGACTGCACTGCGCACATAAGCACATAAGTGGCAGACGCTAACGTAGAAATCATGACGTTCATGTTAATATTTTATGTTATGACTAGTCATGGCTACACGCCACGTTCCTGGTGCGCTCGCGGTCGTTTCGCTAGCTTCACATATACCAAAATTTGGTATTAGGGGACGTGAATTGATGACGCTGCATGACAGTACATGACTGGTGCGAATATGGTAATAATAAGATGCGTGTCATGTATGAACATGACTACATGGCACGCTCTTGATGCACTCGCGGCCCTTTCAGTAGCTTCACATATGCCAAATTCGGTTTTAGGTAATGTCAATTGATGAAGAAGGAATATGACGGTGCACACGTAATAATGACATGAGTGTCATGTAAGAACATGACTACATGCTGCACTAAAAGCGTGCTCACAGACTTTTCGATAGCCATGCATATACAAAATATGGTATTACGTGACGTGAATGAACGACGAATGCAAATGACACGTCCAAACATGATAATCATGATATGCGTGTCATGTGAAACAAAACGACATGTATATATAGGCGACGAAGGTAAATGACATGTCATGACGTGATAATCATGATATGCGTGTCATGGTAAACATGACTGCATAGTAGACGAAGAAAGTGCTTAACAGCGCAAATGACAGGAGAGATAGAAGAGACGACAACAGAGCACTGAACTAACAACCAAAGTTTGTTGCAATCTAACTGCGATATATAGGAAAACAGAATCTGCGCATAACCACTCAACATCAGCGAAATTGGACATACATGTGCCGAACGGCCTACCTAATCAAGAGTCAGTCATATCAAGGGACCCTAGATAAATCAATTCACAGCCGCGAAGAAATATCGAAGGTACGCCAACACAGAAGCACCAAATTGGAAGCACCATGACTACCTAATACGCTCATAGCGCACTCACGGCTCTTTCGCTAGCTGCACATATACCCATTTTTGATATATTTGTGGGGTTTAATGTCCCAAAACCACCAAGTGATTGTATCGCAAGACGTGAATAAATGATGAACGTAAATGACACATCTAAACATGATAATCATGGCATGAAAGCCATGTATGGCATAAAAAGCCATGTATGGCGCTCATTTTAAATTTACGTTTCATCCGTGCACATTCTTGCTTCACATATTATACATTCCCACAGCACGTGAGATCTGCCCATTTTTTTTTATTGGGTGGGCATGCGATAGTTGGCAATTTGTCTTGCATTGTGGTATTTGCCCTATATTCAAACGAACAGCGTAAGCATTTTGATAAACGCAGGCACGAACTCGGATGGCGTTATGCACAACAAGTCAAGCATTTACAAGAATCTCCTCTGCTTCATCAAAGAGCAACGACGAAGTTCGGTGACCTCTAGTTGCGAGCGAATCGTAGCTGTCATTGCCTGACCACTCAGGAGCTTTTACATGAGGCCTGATTAGTGACACTCGTAGCGTGACGTTATTGGCGTGGTAATCTATATTTTTGAGTGCGTGCTCTTCGCGGCTTTCGCAGTTTTTATACTCCGCATTAGCCTAAGCGGAGTGCCTTGCAAAATTTATGCTTCTGGCAGTGTAGCATGCATGCAGTGCACTTGAAAGAGTTTCCTTTTTGGTAATTCAGTTTTTTCTTCTTTATTAAAAATATTCTAAAGTGTTTTGAGCATTCCAACTATCGAGTGCGTGAGAATAGTGTCTCAGTAACATAAAAGTACCATTCTCCTGACATGATGAAGAAGTTGCCATAGTTGGCCTTGGACGTAGCAAGATCCACGTCTTCCCCGAAGGATGTCAGAAAGAAATGCCACTGTTGCCGACATAGACAACATCTATTGTAGAATAGTAGGCTTGAGCGACATCCCTTGATTCTTCGCTTTAGGTTTACAGCTTTCCCTGGAATTCTACACTAAAGGAGTAATTGCGTATTCATGGCGGTAACGTTGCACGTGATGGGCAATCCGAAGGGTTCAATGTAGAGCACATCTGCAGAGGCTGCCATGGTATGGCCTCAAGTGGAGCGCGATGGTAAAATAGAGAGCAGGCGCGCCATGACAAGTATAGATGATGGCGTTGATTTATTGATGATATATGGTGTTTTTTGGCGCAAGGGCCATTTGATGGCCAAACAGCGCCAGTTCATGCGACAAGGAATGTGGACAATGATTGTGATTAGCGGCTGTATAAGGGCCACAAAATTCCTCGCGGTAAGGCGGGTAAAAACATACAAGTAATAAAATCATGACCATGCCGTGAAAGGTGTGTGTGGTGTGAATAAATGACAAAAGTTGGTGATAATAAAAAACGATGGTGTATATGTATGGCATTAGCACAAGTGCCTCACTGGTTTATACCCTTGCGTGCAAGGGCCGTGAGGCAAGTGCTTTCCTGTGTAGCCACCGCAGCAAAAACTTCCCTGGAGAGGTCGTGCTACGGGATGCCCGGGTATATGATATGAAAATTACGAATTTCTTTTAAAAACGCTAACAATGATTTATGACAAAAAAGCGGTTCCCTACCAACGAACATTGCAGGGTGTAAAGGTATATGTTGTCGGTAGAGTAATGGAAAATGCTGTTTTCCTATAGTTTCTAAGTGTTTACACCGGATTAACACGTGAAGGACGGTTAATGGTTCACCACATCTGTCACACAATGGTGGATCGCCACCAGACAAAAGATATGTGTGTGTCATGTATATGTGTCCTATCCTGAGTCTCGTTAGTATAACCTCTGTATGACGTAATTTTGATACTGGCAGCCAATGACCAAGGTGTGGCTTAATAATGTGTAGTTTGTTTTGTGTGTGTGTATCCCACTTGCTCTGCCAGTAGTCCCTGATGTTTCGTTTGAGAGACTGCTTAAGATCAAGGGCCGGGATGAATAAGGGTGTAGGGCCAGTGCTTTTGTGGACGGATGCAGCAAGCTGATCCGCCCTCACATTGCCTTGGATCTCACGGTGCCCTGACACCCAGCACACTAAAACATGTTGTTTTAGTGTGTAGAGTGTGCACAAAAAGCAGTAAAGTGAGACAAGGACCGGGTTTTTTTGTTTTTTAAGACTGTGCAGAGCCGTTACCACACTGAGGGAGTCTGTATAAATTACTGCTTTTTGTATTTGTAGTTGTTTGATGTGTTTAGCTGCCACAAGTATCGCGTAAGCTTCTGCTGTGAAAATACTTGTGTCTGGATGTAGAGGGCCAGCATCCGAAAAGGATGGGCCGACAGCAGCGTAGGACACAGAGGAGTTGGACTTGGAAGCATCTGTAAAGAACTCAGGATGTGTGTATTTGTGTTGAAGTTCCAGGAAGTATGTTCCGATATGGGCAATAGGCGCATGATTTGTAACTTCTAGGAAAGACACATCGCAATCTATAGTCTGCCATTGCCACGGTGGCGGACATGCTACAGGAGCCAATAAACTGTGTTCTAGTGAGGCTCTAGTTTCCTCAGCTAGACTTTTCAGGCGAACTGAGAAGGGCTGCCTCATCGAAGGCCTGTTTTGAAACAGAAGTGAGCTCGACAAATCATTAATAGTAGAGTACAAGGGGTGCTTTTTATCTGCTTTCACCTTAAGGAAATAAACAAAAGACATATAAGTTCTCTGCAGATGAAGCGACCACTCATTTGACTCAACATAAAGGCTTTCTACGGGGCTGGTGCGAAAAGCACCCGTAGAAAGGCGGGTGCCCAAATGGTGCACGGGGTTCAGCATCTTTAAAGCACTTTGAGTTGCAGACTGATAAACAACGGCCCCATAATCTAAGCGGGTGCGAATGAGGCTTCGATACAGATTTATGAGGCATTGCCTATCACTACCCCAAGTGGTACGTGACAGCAATTTTATAACATTCATGGCTTTTAAACATTTTATTTTTAAATTCTTGATGTGCGGAACGAAGGTCAGATTGTTGTCCAAGATTAAGCCTAAAAATTTATGTTCGGCTTTGACGGACATGACTTTTGCCCGTTCAGTCGAATGTCAGGTTCAGAGTGCATGCCTCTCGAGAGAACAAGACACACGTGCTTTTTTGTGGGTTAAGTCGAAATCTGTTTTCATCTGCCCATTTGGAGACCTTGTTTAAGCCCAGCTGAACCTGCCGCTCACACATTGCCAAGTTGCATGACTTGAAGCCAAGCTGAACGTCGTCGACATATGTACAATAGAACATACTGTGGGGGATAGACAAGTACAAAGAATTCATTTTGGTAATAAAAAATGTGCAACTAAGCACACCACCTTATGACACGCCTGTTTCCTGAGCAAATGTTTGGGGCAGAACACTGCCCACACGGACACGGAATGTCCGGTTTGACAGGTAACTTTCGATTATATGAAACATTCTTCCGCGCACACCAAGCTGGGACAAATCTCTTAGAATTCCAAAACGCCATGTGGTATCATAATCCTTTTCGATATCGAGGAACACAGAGAGAAAATATTGTTTATGGACGAAGGCGTCTCTGATCTGTGCCTCGATACGAACAAGGTGGTCTGTGGTGGATCTGCTTTCTCGAAACCCGCACTGAAATGGGTCGAGCAAATTGTTTGTTTCAAGGAATTGTACAAGTCTTCAGTTTATCATTTTTTCGAAGATTTTGCACAAGCAGCTTGTAAGTGCAATAGGCCTATAACTCGAAGGTAAAGAAGGGTCTTTGCCCTCTTTCAAAATGGGAATTATAATAGCCTCTTTCCAGGAGTTAGGGATAGTGCCAGAAAACCAGATAGCATTGTACAAACAAAGTAAGGTTTTTCGGGTTTCGTTTGGTAGGTTTTTTAACATTTCATACATCACACGGTCAGAACCTGGGGCAGAAGTACTGCAAGAGTTTAGAGATGTTCGGAGCTCAGCTAGACTGAAAGCTTGGTTATATGCCTCGTATCTAGTGTATTTTTGTTCTAGTTTCTGCTTTTCCATTCTTGTTCTGTATTTTTGGAAAGTGTCAGTATAGTGGGACGAGCTGAATACCCGTTCAAAGTGTGCACCGAGGAAGTTTGCCTGGTCTTCCAAGGTATCACCCTGAGTGTTTACGAGTGGAAGTGTGTGTACTTGTTTTCCCGCTATCCCACCGACCATGTTCCAGACTCTGGCCTCTTGTGTATATGAATTTATCCCTGATAAAAACTTGTGCCAACTTTCTCTTCTGGCCTGCCGGCGCGTTCTCCTGCCTCGAGATTTTATTTCTTAAAGATCTCAAGGTTTTCCGCTGTCGGCGAGTTCCGCAGCAACCTCCATGCCCTGTTCTGTTCCTTTCGCGCATTCTGACACTCAGTGTTCCACCACGGGACGTGTCATTCGCCGGGAAGTCCAGATGTTTGTGGAATGCACTTGGCTGCTGCGTCAGTAAGAAAGGCCGTGAAGTACTGCACAGCTTCATCTATGCCTAATCCGCATATTTCGGTCCAACTTAAGTGAGTAATTTTTTGAAATTGTTCCCAGTCAGCTTTGTTTATCAGCCATTTGGGAACATGTGGAGGACATTGATGTATTTTTGGTGTACTCAAAACCAAAGGAAAATGGTCACTTCCGTATGGGTTATTTATGACTTTCCACTGAAGTTATGGTACAAGTGAAGGAGATGCGATACTGAGGTATATGGAGGAGTAAGTATTGTTTGCAAGGTTATAATATGTCCTGTTTTCTATTCAACAGACAAGCACCTGATGAAAAGAGAAACTGTTCGATGAGACGACCTCGTGCATCACAGCGAGAGTAACCCCACAGACCATTATGTGCGTTCAGGTCCCCAAGGACCAGATAAAGTTCAGGTAGTTCGTCTATTAAAGACTGGAATTGAAGTTTTTCGAGACGGTGGTGCGGAGGTATGTACAAAGAGCAGACAGTGACAAGTTTGTTTAGAATACCTGCTCGGACAGCCACCGCCTCGAGGGAAGTTTGAAGGGGTAATTGTGTGCATTATATACCTTTACTTACTATAACCGCTACACCACCGGATGGTAGCATGGCATCATCTTTATCCTTTCGGAAGATTATGTAGTTACGTAAAAAGTTTGTGTTAGTTCGTTTTAAGTGTGTCTCTTGTACACACAGCACTCTTGAATTGTGTTCATGAAGAAGTTCTTGTAAGTCATCGAGGTTTCGAAGAAGGCCTCGGATGTTCCAGTGTAATAATTCTGTCTGCATATTCAAACAAGAGAGATGCTGCTGTGTGTACAAAGAGTATCCTGTGTTGGAGTGAGCTTGTTAATTCAGGTGGCAGGACGGTTGTCCGGCCCCGTTATTGTATTTTTATTTTTCTTGGCGCGCTCTAAGGAGGCGCCCCGCTCTTTTGGTACCAAGGGTACCGTTGTATCCATTGCCTCCTCAGAGGCACTGGGTGCCTGCACATGCGAGCTGGTGGTTGGGATTTTAGGCCTTGCGTGGTGAGGGGAGGCCTTGAGACCAGAGGACCTTGGAGTCTCCGGCGTCAATTCGCTAGGGGGCGGAGTAGACTAAACTACTGCCGCCTTGGGGGCAGGTGCCACAGCCGTCGGCTCGCTCTGCGCTGGCCGAAGGAGTGGCGAGGGCTGGTGCGGCGTTGCCCCCTGACGCGCCGCATCAGCATATGTAGGGCCATAAAATGGCGACACTCTTCGTCTTGCTTCCTTGAATGTGATATTTTCTTTAATTTTCAATGTGATGATTTCCTTTTCTTTTTTCCAAAATGAGCAAGACCGTGAGTATGCGGCATGATTTCCACCACAGTTCACACAATAAGATGGTTCTTCGCAATTGTCAGAATTGTGGCCTGACACTCCACATTGTGCACACGTTTGGTGACCACGACAGCTTTGTGAGCCGTGGCCATACTTCTGGCATTTAAACCAACGACGTGGGTTAGGTATGTATGGTCTGATCGACGTCTTTGTGTACCCTGTTTGAATACTTTCTGGGAGATTACTGGAAGCGAACGTGAGTATTAGGTGTTTTGTTGGTGTTACCTTGTTGTCTCTTCTAATGGTGATTCTTTGTACATTGGTCACATTCTGACTCTTCCACCCCTGCAGAAGTTCCTCTTCAGTCAAGCCGAGCAAATCAGCATCAGATACTACTCCACGGGTTGTGTTCGTGGATCTGTGTGGCGTTACAGTGATGGGAGTGTCACCAAAAGTTGAAAGGTTCTGTAGCTTTTCAAACTGTTCTTTTTCTCGAACTTCAAGAAGGAGGTCTGGCAATTTTGGTAACTTTTTAACCGGCTCCTAGAGTTTTTGTGAGATATCTGGCTACTACAAAGGGGGATACAGTTCTCGCTTGCTTGTTGCTTATCTCACTATGTATGACATGAAAATGGGGAAAGTTTTCATTTGATCGATTGAAAAAGCCAGAGTCTTCGGTGCGTACGCGCTTTAAGGCAGTACGATCATTTAACAAGGGAAACGCTCTATGCATTCCAGTTTAATTTTCTTCAGAAGCGTTGGCGGCCACCCACCACGGAGCCCAACGAGGGGACGCTACAAGTTTGCGGATGCTAAAACCTGCAGGCGCCAGCCGTACAACGCTACTATAACCCAATGCGCCTAGACCAAGGTAGGCTATTTGCACAGGGTTAACCCTAGCCGCCAGGAAGTTTGGAAGTAAGCAGAAAAGAGTAGAAGACAGGATAGATAAATAGTGAGAGATAAAGACGAAGATGAAGGAAGAGAGAGATAGGAAAAGGCGACTGCCGATTTCCCCTGGGTGGGTCAGCCTAGGGGTGCCGTCTACGTGAAGCCGGGGCCAAAGAGGTGTGTTGCCTCTTCCGGGGGGCCTTAAAGGTCCAATCACCCAGCGTCGGCTCAACCCCCAGGATCCCCTTTTCCCCGGACACGGCAAAGCCACGCACGGCTAGGCGTGGGAGCGAGTAGAAACTCCCCCGTTAGCTCCGGTCCGTCGTGTCGCTATGCACCAAACGCCTACTTGCGCAGGCGCCCCTGCGGGGGGCGTTGATTTATTACTGTAATGAAGAATTGAACTTTGAAGACCTCCGCAACCATTTCTTAGCATTATACACGAGTGGCTTGTGCTGGACGTGCTCGCGCTAGCTGCACCAACCATTGTATTCTGTCTGATATCGCAGTATCTGCTACCGAGAAGGTGTCTCCACCTATTGATATTATTGTTGGAGGTGGGGAGCTCGTAAGCACACTAGAGTTACGCAGCTGCACTCTACTTGCTGCTATAACCACCAACTGTACCCCAAGTCTGCCCCTCCCTTTTGCTCAGGCCACTGCATGCCACGGCGTTGTCCGTCCAAGGGACCCTCCGATACTCAGCGGCAATGGTGACCACGACCTCGACGACTGGCTTGTAGGGCCACGCTTGATTTTGCCTGCTGGCCGCGCCGAACAAGAAGCAAGCCGCGTGGCTCGTGTGGCGCAAGCCACGAAGAAGAGCAGAACGGCCTAGCAGGCCTAGCATTGGGACCTGGATGGACGCCGCTGCGGCGACTCCACCTACGCCTGCATCCCAAAACAAAGCTGAGACCTCAGCACGGGTTCATCGCCATCGTCTCGTCTCTTGTTTCTCTACATACTGTTGATAGGTGAAAATAACAGGATACAGGACAATGATGCGACCAGGAAAAACGAGGTCTGCTGTAACAGAACAAAAGAGCAGCTGCTTCGACTTCGTCTTCCTGGGAGTAACCGTGGGTGCTGTTCACACTCATCACTTCGTCGTCCTCTGTCTTTTTGGCCGGCCTTTAGCCGTGACATTTTCCTCCCATTCAAGAAAGTATCGTCCTAATGTTTTTCAATCAAAGCGATTTGTACACGTCGCAAACGCATGAGTTCATTCGGAGAAATAAGGCCTCATGCGTACCACGGGCGCAACATCTGGAGCATACCTTTGACGCCTTAAGGAGTGCACAGTATCAGGGACAACCTCATAATTATTGTCACTGAGACGTCGTAAAACTTTATAGGGACCGAAGTACCGTCTTGACCATTTTTCTGAGAGGCCACGGTGCCGAGTAGGAGTCCATATCCAAACTTTCTCTCCTGGCTCGTAGGAGACTGGTAGGTGGCGAAGGTTTTACCATATTGAATCGTAGCCCTGCTGGCGACTAATACGTAGGTGTGCAAGTTGTCCGGCTTCTTCAGCAAGCTAAGTGATATAATCAGAACCCGTTTAGGCATCTTCGCACTCGTGTGGCAGCATATCATCCAGCATAGTGGTGACTCTACCACCATGAAGAAGGCGGAATGGTGTTGTTCTTGTTTTTTGATGAGCCTTCTAATAGGCGAACGTTACATAAGGCAAGATCTCGTCCCAGTTTTTATGCTCCAAATTGACGTATACGCAGAGCCTATCCGCAAGTGTCTTGTTGAGACGCTATGTAAGACCATTCGCTCGCGGATGATACGCTGTTGTTCGTCGGTGGAATGTGCCACTAAGTCTTGAAACTGTCTATAATAGTTCGGCTGCGAATGCAGTTCCCTTGTCAGTTATTACCACTGACCGAGCACCATGCCTCATCACCACATTCTCCACAAAAAATCGGGCTGCTTCACTTGCCGTGCCCCTCTCTAGAGCCTTGGTGTCGGCGTAACGAGTGATGTAGTCGGTGGCTATTATAATCTATCTGCGACCTGCCGATGAGGTTGGAACTGGGCCGAAAAGATTCATTCCGGCTTGAGCGAATGAAGTAAGAGGCACGTAATAGGAAGGAGGGGGCCTGCTTGTTTGACGGGTGAAACTTTTCTGTGCTGGCAATCAAGGCACGTCTGAACTTAGTGTTGAACGGTGGCCGTCAGTGTTGGCCAGTAGTATTTTTGCCTCACTCTGCACAACCTACGCGTGTAACCCAAGTGGCCGGATGTTGGTTCATCGTGGCATGCCTGTAATACTTCGCTCCTTAGAGATGTTGGGACGACGAGTAAGTAGTCGTTTTCGTGTTGCCTGAAGTTCATCTTATACAGGAAACCATTGCGCAAGCAAAATGACGAAAGCCCTCTCGCAAACAGTCTTGGTACAGCTGAAGCGCGACCCTCTAAAAAACGTAATATGGGTTCTACTTCGGGGTCGTCTCGTGGCATCTGTGCGACAGTTGCCGTGTTTACAACTCCGACGAAGGCTGTATCGCCATCTTCTGCCGTCGCAGGTTCGTAAGGAGCACGAGAAAGGCAATGAGCGTTCGAATGCCGTTTCGACGATCTGTAGACCACCATCATGTCAAACTTTTGAAGCTTCAGGCTCTAGCGCGCCAACCGTCCTAAAGGGTCTTTTAAATTCGTCAGCCAGCAGAAGGAGTGATGGTCGCTGACAACATTAAAAGCACGACCGTACAGATATGCGCGGAATTTTATAACCATCCGCACCACCGCAGGACATTTTTTTTTCGTGGTGGTGTAATTATCGTGGTGTAATTATTTTCTTCCGCACGTGAAAGAGCTCTGCTCACGTAAGCAATTATTTGTTTGGCGTCATCCTACCACTGCACGAGTACAGCTTCTAAGCCGACATTGCTAGCGTTGGTGTGCAGTGTTGTCGGGGCGTCATCATCAAAGTGTGCGAGGACTGGTGACTTCTGAAGGCGTTGCTGCAGCTCGTCTAATGATTTTTGCTGTTCTTCATTTCATGCGAATGCGACGTCTTCTCTGGTAAGTCGGGTCGATGGTGAGGCAATGCGCGAGAGGTTCTCAATGAAGTGTCGGTAGTAAGCACACAATCCTTAAAACCGTCTGGCCGCCTTTTTGTCAACTGGCGCTGGAAAATTAGCAACGGCAGCTATTTTTTTCAGGGTCAATCCGCACACCTTCACTACTGAGAAGATGTCCTAGGAACAGAAGCTCTTCGAAGTATAAGAGGTATTTTTCTGGCTTAAGTGTTAGTGTGGCGGACCGGATATCTTGAAATACTGAGTGCAGTCTCCTGACGTGTTCGTCGAATGTGGCAGATAATACGATGACGTCACCTGAATACACTAAGTACGTCTGCCACTTGAGGCCTGATATCACGGTGTCCATTAGCCGCTGAAACGTTGTCAGTGCTGAGCACAAGCCAAATGGAAGTACCTTAAACTCAAAAAGGCCATCAGGCGTCAATATAGCTGCTTTCTCCCAGTCTCTTTCGTCGACTTCTATCTGCAAGTACCCACTCCTTAGATCCATCGACGAGAAATAACGCGCTGTCCGTAGTCGATCGAGTGAATCGTCGACACGTGGAAGTGGGTAGACGTCTTTTTTTGTCACCTGATTCCGATTGCGGTAATCCACGCAGAAACGTAAGGTGGCGTCTTTTTTCTTCAATAATACGACCGGGGAAGCACGAGGCTTTTTCGACGGCTGGATAACGTCATCTTCAAGAATCTGTCGCACGTGGTTTCCGATGGCTTCACGTTCTCGCGAAGCTACCTGGTATGGGTTTATCCTGACGTGTCTGGTCATGTCATCCATTTTAATTCGATGTGGTGCCAGTGTCATTTGACGGACCCTGGACGTCAAAGAGAAACAATCTTCAAACTTTTTAATAACCTGTATGATACTTTGCTTCTGCGCCAGCAGCAAACTAGAGCCAATATCTACAGGTAGAGGTGCGGGGGGCAGATCAGTTGACTTATCTTTTTCAAGAGTTGGCAGTATGTCATCTCGGCGAGCTCTTCCATGTACGCGACTGTCATGCTCCTCTTTAGATGTCGGTGTTCAGAGCTGAAGTTCATAACAAGGACGTGCGTGTGTCCACCTTTTATGCTCACGACGCCTCTTGCGATAGATAAACTATGGCTGAATAGCAGTGTTGCAATATGCTCGGCGATGTTTTCAGAATTGCTCGACGTGTCACATGCCACAGCCACGATTGCAATCGACCGCGGTGGGATGGTCACGCATCCGAAACTTGATTCGGAGCCATTGAAGATGTGACTAATCTCTCAAGAATGTTGATAACGGCGCCGTATTCACGCAGGAAGTAAATGCCAAAAATCAGGTCTCTGCAGCAATACGGTAAAATTACGAAAGTAGCGACGAAATCTGAACTGCCGATATTATTTCGAGTGGTAAATTAGCCCGTCGGCGTCACCAATTGAACCCCGGTGGTTCTTATGTTTAGGCCCGTCCACATTGTTCTGACTTATTTTAGGCAGACTTTTCAGGAGTTTACGGCTGATAATAGAGAAGTCCACACCAGTATCTACCAGCACTGTTACTGGGCATCCGTCTATACAAATGTCCAGATTGGCGCTTAGGATTTCCTTTGATGTCAGTGACATCGTATCGTCCTTGGTACCGTCCGTCATACGATTCATGGAATCATTCGTCATATCGCTTCGTAGAGAGGATGTTGGGGGTGTGATAGCATCTCGACGGGCGGCAACCTTCCCCCCAAAGGTCACTTCTGTTAGTTTCCCCGAGGAGGGCTAGGAGATCTGCGCCAGACCACCTCGGAGTAACTGCGCTGCTGAGGCGAGTTAGGTAAAGGTGAAGGAGAGCGGGGTCGATGGTACGGACCATCGGGTTGCTGTGCTTGTGGGCCTGCACTGCTGTCACAGCGGTAATCGAAATATGCACGAGGGGAGGTTTGTAGAATGTTCTGATGTCTAAGCTCACAGTACGTACAATTGCGGTAAAATAACCAGCTTCTGCGCAATGTAAGCAAAGTGAACGACGGACGACGGTGCACCATAAGTCCGTGTTACGGATGAATGGTCAGTTGCAGATGTCGGCAGAGTGGACATCGGTGAAGTTTGCATAGGTACGTTAGGCTGGGGACACGGCATTGACGGACTGGGAGCTGCGGCCCACGGCTTGTTGTAAGGCCCTTGTCACGATAAGCCAGTGGTGACGAGTTTTAAGACACTGGAGTGGGTCGACGAACGGCAGATGCGTAGCTTACAGACCGCTGGTCCGAGAGCAATTCGAGCAACGAAAATGCCGGGCAGAATTCTTGCCACACAACTTCTGCAACACAAGTCGTGGTATTTTCTTGCGGTGTCACAAGGAGGTTTCTTATCTCCTCCCGAACGACCTCACGAATGAGCTCTTGCAGAGAACACTAACTACTGGCACTCAAAGCAGAGAGGCTGGGAGATGTCTTGTTTGCTTGGTCATGGTATCGGTGCCGTTGCGTCAGTGCTCGCTCCATTGTCGTAGCCTCTTTGACAAATTTCGCTACGCTTGTTCGCGCGTTGCGTAGAAGACCGGCAAACAGCTTTTCCTTGATGCCCCTCATGAAATGTCGGAGGTCTTTACCTTCAGGCATTTCGGGGTCAGCCCACTGAAATAGGTGGGTCATGTCTTCCGCAAACATGGCGACACTCTCGCTTGGTTTCTGTATGCGTGCCTCGATGAGCTGTAGAGCAGAATTACTGTGGTCGGTGTTTGCAAATGTCCCGAGATTTTGCTGCCGAAATTCCTCTCACGATGACAGCGTTGACTCGTGGCTCTCGTGCCATGTAATAGTGCTGTCTGCCAAAGCAACGTAGACGCGCGATAGCTTTTGTTCTGTAGGCCAGTGGTTGGCTTTGGCGACTCAGTCATTCTGCACTAACTAGTCCTCAACATCTTCATAAAGCTCGCCATGGAAGGGCTCAGGAAACAGAGGCTGATCAACAGTATGCTGTGAGGCCCTCCGGTAGCCATTTCTCCAGGCATTGTGTGTCGCTAGAGAAGTTCGAGCGGGATTGCCTCGGGATGAAGGCCTCGCCGTCAGCGACTGTAGCGGTGGACGGGAGTATCCACTGCAGGAACGGGTCGCGGTGGCGGACTCGATGTGCCAGGGCATGGAGGTGTCCCGAGCATCAGTTGGAGAGGTCTAGCACCTCCACCAACGTCGCTAGGTGAAAATGATAGGATACAGGACGACGGTGCGACCAGAAAAAACGAGGTCTGTATTGACAGAACAAAGGAGCAGCCGCCTCGACGTCGTCTTCATCAGAGGAACCATGTGTGCTGTTCGCGCTTATCACTTCGTCGTCTCGTCGTCCTCTGTCTTCTTGCCCGTCCTTTAACCGCGACAATATAATGACTCCAGACCAACGGAAAAGCAACCGGAGCTCCCCCTTTGCCTCTCAGCTTTGCGGCCGTGTTCCAGCCAGCTCGCGCCTTGATGCTGCACTTTAACCCACCTCTGCCAACGTTCGAGAGATCTGAAGGACCTGGTGATTCGAAGGACCCACTCTTCGACGACCATCGGCTGCCACGTTCCCACGACTCTGCCCGCCAGTGCCGCCGTTCAAATCGACCTACTCAAAAGTATGATTAATGCAGCTTGACGCAGTTTTAGCGGTGAATGACGTCACGGAACAGCCGCTGATGCACACCATTTTTGTCGACGCCCTTCCGGTAGAGCTGCGCCATCTCGCTGCAACTTCAAGCTGCAGCCTGCAGCCGTACGATGATCTCTGCTCTGCGGTGCTTGCCTGCTACGACCTCACCTACCGCCGCTTCCGTTTATCCGCGGCTTCCAGGTTTCCCCTGCGTCGCAGCGTGTCGTACCCTTCTGCCCAACGCTCTCCACTGACCAAGGCCTAACTTTTACCGCAACGTCTCCTTTCACCTCTGGTCCGGCCACTAGGGAAGCGTTTCTCGCATCCAGTTACAGATCCTAAGGGGTTCTTTAGGACGTCCCTGCTGCAAACAACCAGTTCACCGTGAAGTGCGTTTTTTCGAAGTCTTCCGCCGATGGTCCTTTAGGTACGCTTGCCACTTGCACGCCTTCTCCAACCTCCACAGACAAAGATTTCTCTGGCATGTGACACTCCACCATGGTACTATGCCGCACATTCTGAAATCTGCTTCGACCCCGGACATCGCCACGTCTGTTTCTGGAACCGCGATCATACAGGCTTCGCCATTGACGATGTCCGAAGGTAAATCCCTACCCACGTCAGTGCTCTGTGCGTCATGCCAGCAGCCATTAGGATCTCCGTTAATGTACCCTTAAGCAGAAGTTCGAGCCCGTCACCAAACACGACCAAACGTGCAGGATGCTGCCACCTTGACCGACGCGTCAACACGCGGCGTGCCTGCTTCGCCTATGGCAGAGCACACCACTCAATTCAAGCTTGCCACTGAGACAGCCATCTGTCACGACGACCTCTGTACAGGCCCTCGTGCGCCGACTACCAAAGGGACGCCGACAGACCTATCTCAAGAATGCGCGTTTGCTCTGTCCCATGACATGCCCCCTGCCATGTTCCCGACGAGGGACGCAAACAAGAAAGCGTGTAACTCGAATGCAGGCATTCCCTTTGACACATCGCAAGCCTCGTCCTCTTCGGCCCGAAGCGCTCACCGATCAGGCGCCGTGATTCTCGTGGTCCTTCGAGCCGGGCGTTTACTCGTCAGTTGACACAAGCACGACCAGCCCACTGCCAATGTTAGCAGCCAAACCATCAATTCAACAGGCACCTCTCACACTCACAACCACTCGTGCTACCTGCACAACTCATGAACGCATTCACCAAGCTATCGTGGGACCTGCTGGTTTATAGACAACCACCAGTGCCTTAATTCAAGGCCACTACGTTACTCCCAGTGCCAACCTCTAGAAAAATTATCTCAACCATGTGTTATTTGTCGTTGATAACGTGGACTTTCTATAGCGGACATCTTACAAATTTTCTTTCATGTACCTAGTATCTGTTCCTTTCTTTTTTTGCACACATGTTTTCGATCACGCAAACCACTTGTGTAGGAGCCTATGAAGCGCCATGCTAGATTTGCCCTACTGGCCGTGCCGAAAAAGAAGCGAGCCGCGTGGCTCGTGTGCAGAACGGCCTAGTGTCGGCACCTGGCTGGACGCCACAGCGGCGACCCCGCCTAGGCCTGCATCCCAAAATGAAGCTGAGACCTCGTCACCGCCTCATCTTTTGTTCCTCTACAGGCTCTTCACCTACGAGCTCTTGAGTGTCTTGGACGAATAGGATGACGTTGCAAAACTGGCCACTACCGGCAGTTACTTAACCAGCATTACTCATTTGTGGCTTTGAAACCACTGAAATTATGTGTCAACTGGCGCAGTCTTCAAGACCAAGTTAGCGAAGTTTTCGGTCGACGTGCTGTTCGGAAGCTTCGCGCAGAACAGCGCCTGCGCTCGCGCTCTCGGCATCCAGGTGAAACATACAGTAGCTATATCGAGGATGTCATCGACCTGTACAAACCCGTCACTGTGACCATTGCCGAGGCCGACCCAATCAAGCTTCTCTCCAAGAAAATTGACGAAGATACAATCCAGATGCTGATTTCGAAAAGCTCGGGTACTGTCGCTCAAGTTATGGACCTGCGCCAGAGCTACGACTAACTTCACCCGCAGCGCCTCATTAGCCGTCGTCCTGTTTCACACCAGTAATAGCTGTCCGGCTTGACTCGATCACTGGGTCTCGTCCTTCTCAAGCAGAATAAAGCTTTTTTGCGTGAAAAAATTGCTCGTCTGCTCTCGCACATTCCCTGCTTGCCGGAGCACAGTACGCGACTTAGCGCCACAATACAGCACATCATACAACACCAGGTGTCCGAGATTCTTCCCCCACATTGGGCGCCAGCATTCACTGAACCATTGACGTATGTCGAGGCTGGAGCGCGCCCACGAGCGCAGATGTTCTAACCACCACCTCCATCTAATGCTCCTGCTTACACCATCCTCCCTCCACAACATTCAGTAAAGCAAATCCCCAATTCCTGGCGCCAAAACGACGACCGGCCAATCTGCCTTCCTGTGGTTTACCCGGACATGTCGCATGCCTGTGCCACCACCAACCACTATATTTCCGGAACGATCCTCACAACTGATTACGGCCACACGTTCCTTTACGATTCAGACCGTGATTGGCGACTTTCACTACACAGTCTCCGACCAGCTCGTGACAACTATTTTTCTGTCCGTCGTCAATTGCTGTCGCTGATGTGTCGACGTCGACGTACAACCGCTCTCAGAAAACTTACTCGTGGACTTCCAGAGGCAAAAACTGCGTCAAGGTCGCCTCTTCTTTCGCCGCCAAATGATTTTATTATTGTTGCTTTTTAAAAGTATATCTCTTCTTGCTTTTAATTGGTACGGGTGCCGCCATATCTGTCATCTCTGAAAAACGTTGCCACACAATTCGAAAAGGGACGACCCCTGTGCGCTTTTTCGCACAGCCATGACGCAGCCCGTCCAGCCTGTGGCAGTGTGTACTGCCAAGCTTCTTAACCAAGGAGTGCCTTACACAATACAGTTCATTGTACTGCCACACTGTTCTCGCGATACTACTTTAGGCTGGGATTCTCTCCCTTGTCACAAAGCTCTCACTGACTGGGCCCGTGCAGAAGCCGCGCTTTTCTCACTTGTCGATGCTTTACCTGTCGAAGGTAGCCTCTTCTGCACGAAGTTGATTATTAGTGATGACACCTACATCCCTCCGCGTGCTGCTACTTTGACACAGGTATCATGTTCCACTTCCTCCAACGCTACCACGCTCTTCACAACCTCGACTACCTTCATTCATCGCCACTTCTCACAGGCGACCAAGGGTACCTGTGGGCAATTTGTTCCCTTTTGCGATCACGCTGCTTTGAGTTGAAGGTATTCGCACCATGAAACCATGCGAAACCTTTACTACGTTAGGCATTCCTCGTAGAAAAGAGCGTTGACCAGGGGTCAACGCCCTTTTCTGCAGCCTTCTAACTGGCACGTGGGCTGGCAACATTTTATCCATGTCATATATGACATGCTCCGGTGGCTAGGAGCGAGAGTAAATGCGCACTCCCGCTGCTGGTGCTATGGAAGTGAGAGTGAGAGCGGAGAAAACATCTGCCAGCGCGCACACACCACCGAACGCTTACATAGCTTGAATAAGAAATGCATTCGCATATAAAACCGTCCGGCAGCCGTACTTTGAGTGGTCTTCATTGGCTGTGTTATCAATTACATCATTCGCAACTTAGTACCAAGCACGCGCGTCATTGGCTGCGTTGTGAAAGAGCTCGTGATGCCAATTGCTTGCAACAACGCGGCATGGCAGCGTCAATGTGATGATTGCGGGAGCGCGTTCACCGGGGCGAACGCCCGCTTTGAACGCGAGTTTCTCGAGCAGCATTTTGGCTCCGGATGCGACATCTGTGACTGATTGTCATTCGAGAACAACCACTGTGAATACCGCATTGGGAAACGCATTTAACCACTCAATACACTCTTTCATGATTGTGATCATGCGAGGCACAACGTGCAGTGTCGGGATAAACATTGCGGTAAACCCAAAACAAACGTGAGTCTAACCTCATGAAAAGCATACACAGGCAATCAATGATTGTGAAAGGCTTCAGTTCAGCATCGGGTTGAACACAGTGCTAAACACTGTGGCGAACGCTTCAGCTTTCACTGGTTAACCATTTATTGAGAAGCGCTTGAGTGATATTTTCGTTGTTGGTTATTTGGTAGCTGAAGCACATTGTTATTAGCAACTGCCTTGTTGACGTATCATCATGAAGTGAATATGTTGGTGTTTATTAAAGACGCACTGAATGTAATGGTATACCATTTTACGAGAAAGCATACACACGTTTTCACATAGTGGGGACACAAATTAAAGCTTTAGTCGTTAATAAAGTTCCTTGAAAAGTCTATTCTCTAAGCCTTTTGCCAGTTCATGAAGCAAACGCAGCAATCAGACGCGAGTACAATGCGCGACATTAAGACATACGACGGATTCTGACCGTGAGGCTTCAGTATCTGCATCTTTTACATACCTCACTATTTACAAATACTGCGGCGAATAATGGATGCTTAAAACATGAAAACAATACATACACTGAATGTTCTGAATGACTGAGTGCTAAATTCAAAATTCTTAAGACCAAATGGAATCAACCACACAAGACTACACACATGATTTGGTGAATTTAAAACGATGCACAAAAGAATGCTTAATAATGAGAGCCCAAAGACGCGAGTCACCCCCAAAGAAGCACTAAGAATTGCGAGAGCTACTGCACAACTAGAGATAGTGGAGAGTACAGCCTTAATTTCACAGCCGCGGAGAAGAAACCCCGACCGATTCCTGGCATAACAACAATAACGTTTATGCCATTCAAACAGCTTAATCAGCTTTCAGTCGTGGTTTATGAGGAGGTCGATCAATTTGGGTGGATTGAATAGTATTTTGCCTGCTTATCAGACTACTTGAATACAGTGACGCCTTAAGAGTTGCTAATAGTGTGAGGATCCCTTCATGCATTGCAGTGACTCCAATCCCGCACTTTGTGATTTCATACAGTTACGCCAGATCAAATGATTAGGCATGAGCTGGTACACTTACTTTTCTGCTACTTGATTCACAGCCATCGGTTCACAGATTCTCCTTTTTGGCCTTCAGCGCGCGGCCATTTCAGACTAACCCAGATAACTCGCCTCCTTACGGGTATGTAGGCTGCTTTTCATCACCATTTACATGCTGTGCTCATGATTCGCTCGTGTCCATGCCATAAATGCGACGTAGAACAAATTAATGTTTTTATTGTGTGACGTGAATCTACGCAGAAAAACTCTTAGAGCTGAAAACATAAAACTCACAGTATTAGTGTCATCTGCGGTGTTGATTACTGCCATGGATTTAGTGTTGTCTCGTTAGTTCGATATATACCGTTCTTTGTATGTTTGGTTTGAACGGCGCACAAAATTTGGACGCTAACAATTGCAAGTCGTGGAGCACTTGCAGTCTTTAAAAGCATATATACGAAAATAGGGATCGCATAGAAATACCTCTCAGGAAACATATTATTGTAAGGTGTAAAATGGAAACCTTGGAAAGCATGGTTTTACAGCATGATTTACGCGTAAGGCAAAGGATGTTCTCATTGCAGGAATGGCCCCGCCGTTGTGGGCTAATGACTCAAGTACTCGGCTACTGACCCGCAGATCGTGGGATTCCGGCTGCTGCGGCTGCATTTTCGACGGACGCGAAAATGCTGTAGGTCCACGTGCTCCAATTTGAGTGCACGTTAAACAACCTCATGTGGTTGAAATTTTCGGAGCCCTCCACCACGGTATCTCTCACAATCACATGGTGTTTTCCGGACGTTAAATTCCACATGTCAATCACGGAAAGAATGTATTGCTTTGGGTAGAAAAGAAAAATTGGGGGACTCTTAAACTGCGCCTCTTAGAGTTGAACGCGAAAGTGATATTCTCCTCCTTATGCATACTTTAAAGACTTCGTGAATGAAAATTTTTTCGAACTTGCTATGCACCTACTAATCGTGGCCTCGATGAGGCATTATAGCGTGTGCCTTTAGAGTAGTTAACTGGATTTAAACTATGAACTCATTATGACGAGCCCACGTTCGGAGGCCCCACGGTAAGGCACGCTTCTACCACTCATGTATTACGGCAATAGTTTATGTTGTATTTCAAAACATGCATTCAGAACGCGGGTGCTTGTAAAGCATTAAAGTAGCTTACACCGCATTTTCAAGCAGAGAGTGTTATCATTGTACCACAGGCAGAGGCATGAAACTGTAACAGACCACCCACAGCACCATACAAGTGACCGAGGTTTGATTCTCCCTTTAACTCAAACAATCCCTGTGAGCTTTACACTGGCACCTAGGTTTTTCTTTTTTATACTCGATTTCTCGGTCTCGCAAAGATGTTTTTTCACTTAAAGCTGAGGACAGCGACGCCGGCGCCGGAATTTCTGCGAAGCAAGCTTTTACCGATATCACGTAATAATTATGTGGTGTATGTAGCTATTCGCAGACAACGCCATGGTAGATCGATTATCAAAATGCGTGGGAATCCCCGAATTTCTCTAGCTTTTATTCCAAGTCGAAGATTCAGTTCGTTCCCAGTTACCAAACAAACTAACAAAAAAGTGAGAGCACCTTGAGTACAGTGAGGGCTACGGTCATCACGGATGGCTTCGTGTACTCTCTGTAGAGGTACAGCAAGCCAAAGTGAATGAGAGGGGAATCCCATATATTGGCCACTTGTCTGGAGAATCGAGGGTGCTGGAAATCTTCCAGGAAGTAGGCATTGCAGAGAAATTGCTCGGAACAGATGGTTCGCATCGAGATTGCGCAAGTGGTCGTTGCAGAGCAGAACACTAGAGCGCAAAGTCAGCACCACTACTGTTTCTCGCCACAATGTGATGCTTCTCAGAAGGCAAAAGTCTCGGATGCTTAATCAAAACAAGGTAAATACTCGTTAACTTTGGCGTAAGGACAAACTTTCCAAAGAAACGACACGATGACGTGGCTATCATAACACTACAGACTGCCTAAATTTGTAATGTTCTCATGGCATAACATACGACGGCTTCACATTTTAAAGTCGTCACATATTACCGAGAATGGTCAATGGTCGTGTAATCACGCAAGCAGTGCAAAGCCATGTGACATGCAGAAAGGTTGCAAATGCTTGCGATTAAAGGGGCGGTGAGAAATTGGGTTCAGAGAGCTTCGCGGAAGGGAGGTGAATGGATGTTTGCATCCAATGGAAAAAAGAAAGATAGCCGAGTTCATAGCAAGAGAGTATCTTCTTGGTTTGAATGTTCAATGACAACCAGCAGAATATGCATACATTAAAACCCAAGAGCCAGAAATGAATGCAGATGCTGTGGGGCTTCGAAAGTTTATTCTCGGGTAGAGCACGCTGGAGCAAAAGTCGACTGTGGTTCCCGCTATGAAATTTACCCTCTATAGTGGTGTAATGTCTCAACAGCTGACCCGCAGATTGTGGGCTCGACTTTCGGCCACGGCGACCAAATTTTAGAAAGAAACGGATCCTCGAGGCCATGTTCATATTTTTTTATTGCTGAGTCTAGTAACATAAATTGTTGCCGAGCCAAGTACAACCAGCGTACTACACACTTGTAAGCACGTTAAAGAACCTGAGGTGTTTGAAATGTCCGGAGGCCTCCAATGTGACGTCTCTCACAATCGTATCCTGGTGTACAAACCCTACAATGGTGTGATTACTTGGTTTTACCCGTTCATTCTCCTCGATGTGCAACATGCATGATACATACCACAGGTCGCACGCCGCACGATTGCGGGACCTAAAGACCACTGGAAAAGTAAAAGCTCACTGAAGGAGAGCCTCAGAATATGGCCTACTTTTATGATATATATATATATATATATATATATATATATATATATATATATATATATATATATATATGCTAAGGAATAAACGAACACACGCACGAAGTTCTTTGATTGATTAACGTTTTGGCGATGGCATGAGTTTAGTTATAATGAACAAAATTGAGTGTGTGGCAGCTTTTATGACCAGGCATCACCATGTGGGTACAAAACACATTCGATCAACATATGAGTACCTAACCAGAAAAGCACTAAAGAAAGCAATAAAAACGTAAAAATGTAATTCGGTAGAAAAGACCAAGGGCATGAATGAAAAGCATGTGTAACACTAACCACTGACGACGATGATTACACTTGAAGCTACAAAATGATAACATTTATAAAGTTAGAAAACTTTAGGGATGCTTTTTCAAATTTTTCATGAACATGCGGATGTCACGGCATCGCAGAAAGGCATGAAACTTTGCCTGCGCATTCGTTAAGCGCGGATGATGCACTAATAAATTTATAAATCAAAAAAGAAGTTCTCAAAGTTCCTGATAATGGTGTGATTTGAAACCTGATCCTGATAACGTCACCACGATTTTCTCAACGAATGGCCTGGTAGTTGAAAATGCTTGGAGAATGAAAGATGTTGCAAACTGTTCACGCGTTGTTTGTAGTCGTGGAAAGGGATACGAAAGGATGCTTTTGTTTGACTGACGTTTTGCATTTGACAGTTTGAGCATTCAGGTAAGTAAATGATGTTGCTACGCTAACAGCTCAAGTCTCAGTTTTTTTTATAAATGAAAAGTTAGACGCCATGCTTTTAGCAGTAGTACTACTGGTCATGTGCACGCAAACTTTACCTCCCGGTTTGTTACATGGATGACAATCAGCAGGAGCAATGAATTTAGTCTTGCAAAAAGTTACAATATCACGCTTTTCCTCAATCTACAATGAGCTACTCGTGGTGATTTAGTGATATTGTTCTCAAGCCTGTCGTTTTGTGACCGTGAGTTGTAATGCTTTCTGAGAATATGCGACATGTTAGGAATAGATGCACAGTGCGTTAGAACGAGGTTTGTTCGTGAAGGTGGCGCCGCTCACCTACATGTCCTTACTGATGAGCTCTTCAAGGTCGAGACAATTACCCTGCTTGAGAGAGTCGGCAATTATTCGTGAGGACTAATATTTGGTTACTGCTTTACGGAGCTGGTCATTGTTGCGAGTGATTTCCCTGTTGCCCGAGCAAATTCTTTTAAAACAGATAACTAGGCCGTAGGGGATATTTATTTTGCGATGTTTAACACGGCTACATTTAAATTGCAGATATCTTTGTCGGTAAATGGGCTCATTGTAAAGGTTAGTCATTAGTTTACCAAGCCTCCAAGATATAATGACGTCAAGGAAGTTTATGCTGACTGGTGAATAAGAGTAGAAAAGGAGATGGATGGTTCTGCGCTGAAGTCGGCAATGAAAGAAAGTAATGCGGCTTTACCATGAAGGAAGTATGAGGAAATTTCGTTGATGAAACGTATGAAATGAAGCGCTTTAAGGTCACGAGTGGCGAGAATATCAATTTCCAGCATTGATTTGATTGATTTGTGAGGTTTAACGTAACTTATAGCAAGCCCACAAAGATGTTCGCATATTTGGGACCTATTTTTGTACCCATCAAGGTGCCACTGGTTGCCAAGTTCAATGTTAAAATTTCAGTTGTTATGTTCGACCATGAGTGTTAAATTGTGCCTATGGATGAATCGTGAGTGGTAGCTCAAGTGCCTGTAAAATTCGTTATCATTCAACTGTCTGTTTTCTTCACGAAGGTTAGCAGCTTTATGTATTATGACAGTGGCACCATCTTTATCAGCCGGTTTGTTGACGATGTTGTCAAGGCAAGCCTGGGTTTCAATCGCTTCCCTTTCTTTGGCGCTTAGGCAAAGGCCATGGAATGGCGATTGCCTTTTTATGCTTCGATTGCATCTTGCAGCACTGTTCGGATGTATATGTCAAGACATCCACCTCTTCGAGAAGGGCAGTAAAACGTTTAGTAGAGAAAAACGCTGTTTTGTTAGATATAGAACAACCATAAAGGTATTCTCGTGAACGCATGCTTTTTTGAAATTGTTTAATTCACTGATTAGTTGCATTTTATTGTACCCTCAAATGGCAGGACCAAAACTCACACGACGAAAAAGAACACTCAACTCCTCTGTCAATAACGTGGTACCAGAAATATTTATTTTCAGTATATGCGGAGGACGAATGCATTAAAGACGTAGCGTCCTCGGGAGGTGTGATGCAAGTGAAACTGTTTTTGCGCATCAAATTTTCATAATACTACTCCGAATATTTCTTGCTTGTAGTTATCAAGCAACGCTCTTTGATCAGTAGTAAAGTTCCGCGTGGCAAAGAGTTGGTTCCTTTTGTCCCTTAGCTGTTTTGCGGATGACTCATAATGGTTAGTAACCATGCGCGTGAGCTCCAGAGGAGCTTGCTTGAGTGTGTTGTCCTATCGTGACAAAAAAATTTGAGACATATCAGACGTGGCAGTTCTTAAATTAATGCTTAAACCTTCAGGCACCGTCGATGTACCAATATATAATTTGAAGGTGGTATTGCAGATCATAGCGATGTCAAGATTGCGCGCACAGAACCACTACAACTATTGCTAAAGGCACAGCATGAAATTTTTCAATTAAGAGGTACTTGTTCTGCGATAGCAGCAACTTTATAACTTACTTGAATGCTCAATATGTCATATGCAATACATCGGTCAGAGCGAAAACAATCTTTCCCATTCGTTTCGACGACCGCAGATCACACGTTATTAGTTTTCCACACATCCCATGGGTCAAGCGTGTTTATCTACTAGGACATTTGTTTTACAAGAACATGGTGACGTTATTGCAACCAGATTTCAAATCTCTCCATAAGATGACAAAATTCAAAAATCTTTTTTATCCATGAATTCAATAGTCAGGTCAAGTTTATTTCCAACAACATCAAGTCGCTGGTCCTTAGGCGAAAAGATGTCGGAGACATCTTGAGAGAGCCCAAGAACTCTTTAAGAGCAGTAGGCATTTTACAAAAATATCGCGTAATTCACTGTACATGCATAGGCAAAATAAAAGCTGACTTCTTTTTCCTTTAATGAACAAAATAAACACTCGATTTCACATGGGTCACAAATCTTGTATGCACATGCGCAAGAACAGCAAGTTTTATGTAAAAGAAGAACACGTGAAAAAACATGATAACATAAGATAGTGCTATTTGAGCAGTTTCTATATCTGTAGCAACTTACTTCGCAGATGTTTCTTGAATTTACGTTCAGGCAGTTCGAAGTCAATACCAGTTAAAAATTTGTTCAATACTGTTGGTATCTGGTGGTGTAGAAGGCATTCTCCGTAACGTGTGTGAGAAAAGGGAACTGGTTTTAGTTGATTTCGGAGAGTGTATCGGCATGAGCTGTCAACTGAATGCCAATGAGGTTTGTTTTTCTGACTATAAAGTATTAGTTTATATGCGTAAAGGTCACGTGCTCTAATAAGATCATGATTTATAATGAGCTGATGAGTACGTAGTTCGCTAGGAAGCCCATAAAATTTTGGAATATTCTAAGAACTTTTTTCTGTAACATCTCTAGTTTGCAGAGGTTCTGAGCAAACGTTTTTGCCCATACTAGGGCACAGTAAGATAACCGAGAATAGATATAGGCGTAGTATATAGCGTTTTTAAGCCATAATGATACAAGGTCTGAAAGCTTATACATGCAACCTACAGTTTTGCCTAATTCAGAGACCAGTTTTGACACATGCTTATTTCACGACATGCTTTCCTCAAACGATACTCCTAAAAATTTTGGCATTTTAACACATTCCAGCGTGGTGCTCTGAAAGGAGAACTTCAGATTAATGCATGGCTTATTAGGAGGCCTGAATATAACATATTTTGCTTTACTTGCGTCTAAGTCAAGCTTGTTTTCATGGAGCCACTGTTCCAGGTGTCTTAAAAAATTAAATACAGTAACTTGAAGATCGGCCATTGTATCAGCACTGAAAAAGGCATTCCTGTCACCTGCGTACATGACTAGTTTTTCTGTGTAAGGAATATTACATATATCATCTATATAATATAAATAACAAGGGTCCAAGAGAACCGCGAGGTGGCGCCGTTTTGTTTGGCTGGCCGCATACAGTGCTCCACTTTCACGTGTTCTTGGCCCATTACCGGGCCCCGCCCGTGTCTGGGCAAGCTCACTATTCCTTCTAGAAGACTTCCGGGACACGCCGACACCATGCGGGCCCCGTTCCGACCCCAGGCTGGCCCTCCAGGCCCCTTCAAAAGTACGAAGCGGTGCGGCGCCGCGCTAAGCCTAACGCGCCGCGCCTGCACCTCCACGATGCAGAGTCCCGCCCAGCACTCGACACCAACGACAACTGACGCCCTGTCGGTAAGCCCAGCCTCCTCCGGTCGTACCGCTGATACAGCCGTGCCTCCGCTGTCGACATCTGGCAATGTCACCAGCCCCGCGCCGACAACTATACCGCAACAGGCAACGTTCCTCAACAGCGCGCATGGTCCAGCAACGTGCAACGCTGGTGGCGTCTCTGCTACTCTCAGCTTGATAGCCACGCAAACGCCGGAGCCCGAGAGCCGCAATGCAGCGTTGGCATTGCAATCAACCACGCCTGCTGCTCTCCCCACCTTATCTGCGTCTGGCCCACCCTTTGGAAATTCCGAGTCTGTCGACAAGCGCGTTTCGACGAGCATCGTTCCTTCCACCGCCGAAGTTTTGCCTTCCATCACTTCAGGTGACGACTTATCGACGGAAATGGACTTCACGGCATCGCAAGTCAACGAAGACAATACGCTGACCCCTGAAGGCTGCTGGAACACCGTTAGTGCCAATCGAAAACCTGCCTCGACCGCCCGCCCCCGCTCCGAGCTCATCACCGTCGGAATCTAACTTCCACCCGGAACGCTCACGCCGAAACTGCCTCTCTATGACCTGCTTTCTACCATCATAGCCGCCGCAAATCTCTCTCCCAAGACCAGTGCGATGGTCACCCTTCAAGCCAAACCTGCTCAGAGCATTGTGTTTCTGAAAACGCACTCACCTCTCACTGCCCACCTCCTACGCTCTCTCACAAGTCTGGAACTTAATGGTAAGCCGATCACCATTAAGCCCTATGCCCCCAGTCCTCCAATATCATGTCTCGGCGTCATACACAACGTCGGTGATCACTTCACAACATCTCAGCTCTTGCATGATCTCGAATCCTTTACTTCAGATATACTCGCTGCACGTAAGATGGGCTCCACTGAATCCGTCCTCATAACATTTGCTGGAACCTTCATCCCTCGCTTTGTGTACTTCAAACGCGTCTCTTTCTGATGCCGTCCACATAAACCCAAGCCCCCTACTTGCACTCGGTGCCTTGCTATAGGGCACCGTGCTCATCAATGCTCCCAACACAGCGTTCCGGCCAAGTGCCGCCGCTGTGCGTTTCCTCTACCAGCAAATCCCGATGCTCACGTTTGCGCCCTACCCTGGTGCATCTGTTGCCAAGTCAACACCCACTCATCTCTCGACTCCACCTGCCCCTACCTTCTAGCTAAGCAACGAGACTGCGTCAAAGCAGCTTTTCTCCGTCACACAGCCATGCGCCGAGCCACTCAGCCTTCGCCGCCCTCCTCTTCAGCGCATGAGCTCCTATCTCCTCCCGCAACATCCCCCCCGGGCTCATACGCCGCTAAGGTTAAGGGAACACCTCCCATGTGCACTTCTTCATCAAACACACCTTCACCATCTTTAAGTAACGCTAGCCGCTCCTTCGATCTGCGACTGGCTATGTTGGAGCGCAACCAGCGCGAGCAACAACGCGTCTCAGATGAGCTACAACAGAAAATACTCGCACTGACGCAGACACTCGCAACTACCCCATCCTCTCTTACCTCTCAACTCACGGAGCTAAATAAGCAACTCACCACACTCACCGCCCCGACCTCCAGCTCCCATGTAACCAAATTGGCCGACATGGTCGAAACCACCACCAATGCGCATCACACTCGTTTGGTCCAGCTGGAAAATTCAATTGTCTGGATTCTTGCGACCCTCGAAACCCAATCTAAGCAACTGGAATCTTTCACCTATATGCTTAACTCCCTGCAAGAGTCGCTTCCCTCGGCAAAAAAGAAGGAATGCGCACGCGTAGGCGCTTCCTCTACTTCAAAGACCTAGATGGCGCGTGAAAAGGACCTCAATATTTTGCAGTGGAACTGCCGCAACTTTTGTCATATTAGGACCCCTCTCCACCAATATCTTCTCACCCGCCAAACATTACCCCATTTTCTCCTTATACAGGAGACTCGGGCGGCCCTTGCCGTCCCGGGCTACCGTGTATATCACGATACGACGGGAAAGCCACTTGCGTCCATTTATGTACGCAATGACGTTCTCGTTGAACCACTAGACGTACCCCCCCCCCTCCTGAAACATTTTGTTGGTGTGCTCTAATACCAACCAACTACCCGTATTTCTCTCGCTCTGATGTCATTTTACAATCCCCTGTCACGTCGTCTTTGTTTAGTGCTCTTGGCAAATTCCTGCACTCCCTTCCATCGACCACCCATATCTTCCTTGGGGGTGACTTTAATGCTCCTCATAGGCTCTGGGGTTACCCCCAAACACTCAAACCAGGTCACCTTTTACACTGCCTCGCCCAGGAACGCCATCTCACCCTTCCTAATACTCCTGACACCCCTACTCGAGCGGGCACTGTTTCACAGCGTTCCACTACACCCGATCTCACGTTCTCTCGGAGTTCCCTTCCTTTTCACTGGCAGGTGTCCGCTGAAAATTTTTTCAGTGATCACTTTCTCATACACATAACCACCCCTCTTTCCCACAATAGGCGGAAACAACGAGTCGCTCACGCTGACTGGGAAGCATTCCGTAATAACCTTTTGTCTGACTCATTTAAAACTTACGACGACTGGACGTCGCGGATCTCCGCAGCAATGACATCCTGTAGTCGCCGCGCTCGTTTTCAACTCCCCATTCCTGACCCTGATCCTCACTTCCTCCGCTTATGGCGACGTCATCAACGTTTGAAACGCGCTCTCCGCTCCCAGCCACACAACATCCAGCTTTCCTTCCGAATTGATGCTCTGCGGGCTGAAATTATCGCTTACGGCACTTCTCTCGACCACTCTCGTTGGAACACGCTGTGTGACGGCCTTGATTCCGCACTGCACTTGCGCTCTACATGGTCTCTGTTTAGGTCTCTCTTAGGTACCAAGCCTGCCGTTGCTCCCACCCTAGCTAAAGCTCTCACTCAAGGGACTCCATCTGATATTTTTGAAAATTTAAAATCTCTGTATCTCCCACCCCCCTCACACCTTCCTACCCAGATTACTGTGGCGAAGCTAACTCAGACCTGGACCACCCACTCACGCTCAGGGAGCTGAAAGCTGCCTTAGCCACTCAATCTACCCGCTCAGCACCCGGTGAGGATGAGATAACATATGCTACATTACGTAATCTCCCCGACAACGCGAAGGAATTTCTCTTACACACATTCAACGAAGCATGGAACAACGGCTGTCTTCCAAGCTCCTGAACATCATCTATAATTTGCATGATTCCGAAGCCGGGCAAACCTCCATCTCTCTCTAACCTTCGCCCTATCTCTTTGACGTCATGCGTTGGCAACACTCTTGAGCGAATGGCCTTGACTCGACTGTCAGATTTTATTGAGGCGAAAGAGTTTTTCCCTCCTTCTCTTATTGGCTTCCGACGCCACGTTTGTGCGCAGGACCTGTTCCTTGTTCTTCAGCATACTTTTCTTTCACCTTCTCGTAGTCAGATCTATGCGCTCGTAACCGTCGATGTACGGAAGGCATTCGATGGCGTGAGTCGTGACCACATACTCGCTCAGCTCTCCTCCCTGTCATGTGGCTCCCGCATGTATTCTTACAACCGATCATTTCTTTCCAATCGAGTTGCTCGCTTTAGAGTCGATACTCATTTGTCTAACCCACACTCTCTCACCCGCGGCAATCCTCAAGGTGCCGTACTATCTCCTACTCTATTTAATATGGCTATAGCCCCCCTTGCCTCCCAACTGTCCCAAATACCTGACCTCCACCATATTTATTATGCAGACGACATCACTCTCTGGTGTACGTCTGGATGTCCCGGCCACGTGCAGGATACATTGCAACGTGGCCTGGACCTTATCGCTTCCTTTCTCGCTACTGCTGGCCTGTCCCCTGCACCGGAGAAATGTGAACTACTTTTGCTAAACCGGTCTGCATACCAGTGCTCCCACAATACCCTAATCTCCCTACGTCTTTCTAGCTCTCTCATCCCCACTGTTCAGCAATGCAAAGTTCTTGGCTTCCCTTTGCACGCGACAAAGAACGCGCAGGCCCTACCTCACGCTGTGAGGACTTGCCACACGGTTACCCACCTCCTGCGACGCGTTGTCACTCGGAAGTTGGTGCTGCCCGAGGCTCATGCGTGCCGGGGCGCACATGCGCTTGCCCTTAACAAGTTCTTGTACTTTGTACCCTGCGTTAATTTCACCGAAACGCAACTCAACACACTCGAAAGAGCTTTATTAGGCCTCTACAAGGCAGCTCTAAACCTCCCTCTCACTACCTCTACCACTAAGCTCTTTGCCACAGGCCTCTTCCATACATTACGTTCTCTTATTTCTCTGCACCACGACTCTCAGATTGCCCGTCTTTCTCTCACTCGTCAAAGCCAATGGCTATTAGCCCAAGCTGGTATCCCTCACATTCCCGTTTCCGTTCCCACCTTGCCTTCTGCCGCTAGCACCGCTGCTTCTAACCTTCGCATCCTTCCCCTCCCATCCAATATGTCCCCCGTTCTTCACGCCGGCCGGCGTCATGCGGCAGCACAGCATCATTCTCCTCCTATCTCTACACGGGGAGTTGACTACACGGATGCCTCATACTTGGCTCCTCGGGGCTCTTGTGGCTACGTTATCTACCATCCACACTTTTCGGCACCTGACACGCACACCAGCGGGCCATACTTACACCCGCCAAATGTACTTTCGCTCGAGGTCCTTTCCATGGTCCACGCCATGCAGTCATTTTCCTCCCTCCCTTCTCTCCCCGAGTACACGATTTACTCCGACTCTCACGCCGCCATCCGTCACATACAGAACAACACGTTGCCCCCTGCTCTGCAACAGAAGGTCGAGCGAGCGGCCTCTGCTCTTCAACCCTCCACTGTCTTCCTCCGCTGGCTTCCTGGGCATTCGGGTATTAACGGCAATGAGCTAGCTCATCAGCTTGCCCGCGATAGATTGCACCGGGCACCGTTCATTCCCTGGCCCACACCTTCAGAAGACAGTGAGAGCTCCGCAAATAACGATGGGCAGATCTCCTTGCGTCACACTATCAAGGAGGTATATCTCCAGCTCCGGCTCGACAAGCGTCTTTACCCCACCCTCATCCATCACTCACGGCGCTCGAGGCTCGAACTCTACGGCACATCGAAATGAATTGCCTGATAACCCCATCTCGCCTTTTCCTTTATGAATATAGGTCTAACCCCTGCTGTCCTAATTGTCCCTCCCCATACGCTGACCTGTCACACTGCCTGTTTTACTGCCCAACTGCTCAGCAATCCAGCTATTACCCTCCCCTATCCCTTTCCATCACCTCCTGGCTTGACTGGATCGGCGCCGAAGGGGAAGAAGAACAGCGTCGACTGATCGCACAGGCGGTCGAAATGCTCGGCCTGTAAATTTGGCTGAATAAAAGTCTATTACTACTACTACTACAAGGGTTCCAAGATAGAACCTTGTGGAACGCCTTGCTTAAGTTCCGTTGCTGCTGACGCTAAGCTACCAAGTTTAACATATTGTTTTTTATCAGATAAGTAATTCATAATTAGCTGAAGAGCAGCGCCACACAATCCGTAGTCAAATATTTTCCTTCTAAAATATCGTGTTTTATGCTATCGAAAGCCTTCCTCAGGTCAAGGAACAGTCCAACTGTATATAGTCTTTTTTCGAAATTGTTTAGTATTACCTTTTTTACGTTCAACAGGGCTAATTCAGTGGACTTTCCTTTCTGGAAACCATACTGAGCAGTGTTTATTATTTGATACTTTGAAAGAACTTTCCTTAGTCTACAATTTATGGCACTCTCAAATACCTTCGATAGCACTGGTAAAACAGAAATTGGCCTATAATTTGAAATGTCATTCAAAGCACCGCCTTTGTGCACAGGACATACGCGCGCAAGCTTGAGTTCAGAGGGGAAAATACCAGAAACTAACATGCCATAATAAAATGAGCCAAGGGCTCCGATATAAGGTCCGCAACGTGCTTCAAGGGCGCTGCACCTAATTCATCAGCGCCTGTTGCTACATTGTTTCGTAGATTTATTATCGAGCATTGAACCTCTGAAGGTGTTACTAGACTTAGACTGATTGTGTTAGGCTCTCTCGTTCTACGGGTAATCCTTTCTTGCGTACAATGTCCTGAAGAAGGCACATAATCACCAGTATGGGCAAAATATTCGTTCATAGCCGTAATAGCTGCATTGTCGCTCATATCTTGGGAGAAGGCTTTTACATTAATACGCATTTTCTTTTCGATAAATTGGCCCAGATTATTTACTTCATTCCACAGTTTACAAGGATCATTATAAATCTTCGCGAAAAGGCATTCATAATAAATCTTCTTAGCTTTGCGTATATCGGCAATTAGTTTATTGCGTTATGTTTTGAATTTTTTCAGCACCTCTAGGTCACGTGTTTGAACAAACTTATGACACATTTTGTTTTTTGTTTGATCTTTTGTGAAGATCAGTGTTGATCCATGGTTTCCGAATTTTCTTTTTCTTTACTGTGTGCGTCACCATGAGAAAACTGTTATCATAACATGCTTTGAGAAAGCACGAGAAAGCGCTATATGCGCGATCTGAAACTTGCTCTGCCTTCACAAAAGACCAGTCTGTAAGGGCTATTTCTGAGTAAAATTTTTCTAGGGCGAGCAGGTTTATGACGCGCTACGTTGTTTTTTCATTGTACCTAGGCTTATTTGTTGCAGTGGGAAAAAGATCAAAAACGGGTAAGTGGTCACTAAGGTCAAGTGAATGTAAGCCTGTAAAAGTCTTATTCGTCGGCACATTTGTGATACAGACGCCCTGAAGAGTGGCGCTATGGTCCATGATTCGGCTTGGAAGACTGATAGTGTTCACACAACAATAGGTGGACAAAATGGTTTCAAATTGCATAATGGCAACGTCATCGCTTAGCATGTTGATATTTACATCACCCATCAGAAAAAATGGCACGCGGAACAAGTGAAGCTTGAATAAAATGGTTTCAAAAGTAGTGAGAAAATCAGACTTGCTGCTTGCGGGTGGCCAATACACTACAGTAACTAGAACATTTGGTAACCGGATTGTAATACATTCAATGGTAGTGGTCACATAGGTTAGCTCATCAATAATATTGTTACACGACATCGGCAACGAAAGAGCACCATAGACGACGAAGACGATGAAAGCGACCGTGCTCGTGTTGTTGTAGCTGCTGGTCTTCCATCTTGGCTGCAGCTGCCTGACTCTATCTGTATATTTTGTAAATATATTTATTTCATTCATTCTCTCACCCCCGTAACATTTAGTGGTGGTGCTGGGTACAACACGATATAACGGAGCTCCGCAGTGGCCGACGCTTGGATTTTTCCACCTAGGCAAACCAGGGACCGACTCCCACCGAGGCGACTACAACAACTGTTGTCCTTCCGCAGCTAAAAGATCCTGGCACGTTCTGTTGCACGGATGATGTCGACATCGAAGAATGGTGGCCGCTGTACAAACGTACAAGTAAGAATTACCGCTGGGATGAAACTCTTATGTTAGCCAATATTCTGTTCTACTAGAAAGGAACAGCAAAAGTGTGGTTCGAGAACCACGAAGATGAAATTGGAAGCTAGGATGCGTGCAACGAAAGATGCGCGCCCTTTTCGGCAAGTCTGTGGGTAGAAAAGCAGTGGCCAAGAAGGAGTTGGCATCTCGTGCGCAAACGTCAACAGAGTCCTACGTGACTTACATAGAGGACGTGCTTGCCCTTTGCCGAAAGGCGGACAACGGTATGGAATAAACCGAAAAAGTAGCTAACATATTGAAAGGCATTGCAGATGATGCATTCAACCTTCTCATATGCAAGGACTGCAACACGGTCGATGCCATCATCAAGGAGTGCCAGCGTTTTGAGGCCGCAAAAAGTCGACGTATCGCCCATAATTTCGCTCGAACACCGAACACAGCAGCAACCTGATCGTGCGAAGACAGGCCTGCGCTACAGACGCCTTTAACTGCAGAGCACGTGACCAAGATCATCAGACGTGAACTTGAAGCTCTTTCTCCTGCGTCCACGTGCTCCCATGCCTGTGGCTCTAGCCCTCAGATGGTGCCACTGATACATGCCATTGTGCGACAAGAGCTTTCCAATGCTGGACTGGCCTCCGAGTGCACTACATCTCCCTCTCAGCCGATCAAACGTCGTCGACCCCATGTTTCGTATGCTCAAAGCCAAAACCTTCCGGCGCGCCCTCGCAATCCAGCTGAGTGGAGGACTGCTGACGATCGCCCGATTTGTTTCAACTGCCACCGTATCGGGCACGTGGCCCGCCATTGTAACACTCGGTGGTATTGGCATCAGGCATCCTATGGGTACACCTATGGGCCAGAGAGGGATCATGGACGCTTTCAAACTTACCGGGAGTCACCTCAGGCCACCAGTGAAGACGTTCCTTCTATGCCGCCATATCGTCGTCGCTCTCCATCTCCGCATGCTCACCAGTCCCGTTCACCGCTCTCCCGTCGCCCATCGTCTCACTCGCCCCAATTTCGCCGACCAACGTCGCCGACTGACCACCTGCCGCGGGAAAACTAGATGATGCAGCTCCCGGAGGTGATGCTGCATCGACCACTTGTCCGCCAAATTCTCTGACCATGCTGCCGACTCGACGCAACCTTATTGACGTTGAAGTAGACGACACACCCGTTGTTGCACTGGTGGACACAAGGGATAACATATCAGTGATGAATTCAGAACTTCGTTGCCGCCTTGGGAAAGTTTTAATGCCACCCACAGTGCCACTCATCCAGGTCGCCGACGGCGGCACGTTTCCCGTGCTTGGAATGTGCTCCGCGCGTATAAGTGTAGCTGATCGCTCCACGACAGTGCTATTTGCTGTGCTCGAGAAATGTTCCCATGAACTTATCCTCGGCATGCACTTTTTATCCGCCCACTCTGCCCTTATTGCTCGTGGAGCCGGCATGCTTCAACTTGATTTACCGTGTTACCATGACGACCCAACACAAGCTCAACCCCGTCTGTGTTCTGCAGATCACGTTCTCCTAGCACCTCAAGCCGTTACTTACGTGAACCTGAGATCTGTCCCTCCTGTTCCCGATGGTGACTACATGTTGACACCTATTGCTGACGTTCTTCTGGCCAAAAATGTTGCCTTGCCTCACAAACTTTTGACAGTCACGGGAAATACAGCATCTCTTCCGATCCTAAACTTCAGCTGGTGCGCTCAAGTTATTCCAAATGATATGACTCTGGCAAAAGTTTTTTCTATAGATGCTGCCATTTCGGCGTTCGTTGCCGAATCTTCTTCATTCTTTGCTCTGTTTTCATCCTCGAAGAGCGCAGCGGATGACACCATCGACAAGATGATCGCTCCGGACCTTCTTCCAGCACAGACAGCTGACATCCGGCACCTGCTGAAATCCTACCGCGACATCTTTGATTTTGATGACCGCCCTTTGCGTAAGACATCCTTTGTAACTCATAGGATTAACACTCGAGACGCCAGCCCCATCCGACGATGCCCTTATCGCGTGTCTAATGCTGAGCGACAAGTTACCCAGCACCTCCACCAAATGTTACGGGGGTGAGAGAATACATGAAATATATATATTTACAAAATATACAGGGAGAGTCAGAGGCAGCTGCAGCCAAGATGGAAGACCAGCAGCAACAACGCATAGGACAAATCTCCCACCGGCACCACTTTGCAGGTCAAAGCGTAAGACAGGTTACGCATTATGACGGGGGACGAACAGGTGCCGCTTTAAAAAGCTTCGCTCCTAAAAAAAGAAACCTAGCTCTTTGACGCACGCAACTTGTTATAAACACTACTCCGGTCATAAGACACATTTATGTTAGGTTAAAACAAAATACGTAGAAACACCTCGACAGCGATGGCGTGTTGGTTAGAATATCAGCACACGTAAAGAGGTTGGTGGTTCGAATGACGGTGCCACGCAGCTCCCAACCAGTGTAAAAAATCTGCGTGATGATGGAATTGCATTAACTTCCTCACCAGAAAACGATTGCCTACCCTAGTGCATTATTTGGCAACTACCTCCCACATTCATAAGCCATAACTCGCAACCATCAAACCTCAGTGGCTGTGAAGCAACTTACCACGGCAGCGGTCATATGTACAAAGCAGCAGAGGGTGCTAAGAATCTCGGAGTCCGTACAGGCCGCCATTGGAAACAGACCTTGGCAACGCTTAGCACTAAAACCTTATGAAGGGAGGCAAGTGTAGCTGTACTGTTCAACGAACTGGAGGATGTCAAAATGGTTCAATAAGGTTAGGAGGACAAATGAGGCCTATAGAGTGCTGCAGAATGGTCACGTTCTTTGCTATCGTGGCTTGGCTGACAGAAGAGAACTCAACTTGGGGCTCCTTATCCACAAAAATATCGCTGGTAACGTATTGGATTACTGTAACATCAATAAAAGGGTGGTGGGTATTGTAATTAAACACAATGAGACATACAATATGAATGTTGCACATGCTCAGGCGCCTAAATCTAGCTATGATGACGCGCTGGTTGAAAGATTTTTCAAGGAGATTTATTCGACAATGAGTTAGGTAAAAACACCTTATACTATACTCATGGGTGACTTCATTGTGAAGGTAGAGAAGAAGCAGGCTGGAGACCAGGCGGTAGGAGTATATTGCTGCGGTAATAGATATACCAGTTGGAAAATTAGTAGAATTCGCCTAACGCAATAACTTACTATTATTGAATACCTTCTACGAAAAACGAGCGAACCATAATGAAAAGGGAGGAGTCCTAATGCCCAAAGTAAGAACAAAATTAACTTTACACTGAATGCACACCCAGGCATTGTGCAGGATGTCGAAGTGCTAGGCAAGATACAATGCAGTGACCATAAAACTGTAAGGTCTCGAATTCCCCCAGACTCGAAGTAGGAACGGCAGAAACTGATACGCGAGAAGCCAATGAATGAGCTAACATGGAGAGGAAAGTACAGGAATTAGGAGTCTTGCTTCAGAGTAGATACTCGGCTCTTATCTCTTATCGAGGAAACCACTCCTATTGTGTTGACGCAATGAATGCTAGTCAGACAAGCATCATTACGGAGTGTGCAGTAGAAGTTGGAGGTACGGTAGTTGCAGGATACTGAGAAGCTCTGCCAGGATAGGAAGAATATCCTCAAAAAACGTCAAAACGTGAAAACTTCAAACGCAACCGACAAAACAGAACGGGCAGACAATTCGAAGTTGATTCATAAGCGTAAGGGGTCCGATGTAAGAAGGTGTAACATGAATAGAATTGAACGCGCTCTAAAGAATGAAGGAAGCGTCAAAGCAGTGGAGAGGAAATTTGCGATAGGCAAAAACCAGGTGTATACTTTATAGAAAGGGAAGACAATGTAACTACCAATATGGATAGGATAGTTGAATTAGTAGATGACTTTACAAAGATTTGTACAGTACCCATGACAACCATGACCATAACTAGAAGTAATCCAGATGACATTCCACCAATAACGACAGATTAAGTCAGAAAAGTCTAGGAGCGATTGCAAAGAAGCAATACTGCTGGAGAGGATCAGGTAATATTAAATCTGCTGAAAGATGGAAGACAGATTGTGTTAGAAAAATAAGCCGCCCTGTTTACGAGGTGTCTCCTGGTGGGAAGAGTATCAGAGTCATGGAAGAATGCTGACCTCGTCTTAATACATAAGAAAGGAGATGACAAGGACTTGAAGAATCGCAGGCCGATCAGCTTGCTCTCCGTTGTATACAAGCTGTTTACAAAGGCATTTATTAACAGAATTAGGACAGCATTAGAATTCAATCGACCAAAGGAACAAGCAGGATTTTGAACGGGCTACTCAACGATTGACCACATCCATACTATCAATTAGGTAATAGATAAATGCTCAGAAGACACCCAATCACTATACAGGGCCTTCATAAATTACGTAAGGCATGTTACAAAATAGAAATATCAGCATTGATGGAGACACCGTGGAATCAGGGCGTCGACAAAACATATATAAACGTCTTCAAAGAAATCTACAGAGGATCAACTGCCGCCATACTGCTTCATAAAGAGAGCGACAGAATGCCAATCAAGAAGAGTGTAGGAATAGGGGATACAATCTCCCCAATTCTATTTACCGAAAGGTTACAGGAAGTTTTCAGAGACCTAGAATGGGAAGGGTCAGGAATGAGAGATAATAAAGAGTACCTTAGTAACCTGAATTTTGCGCATGATTTTGCATTGCTGAGTAACTCGGGTGACGAGGTAGGTGCGTAGGTAAAAAAAATGAAGATTCCTTAAGGAGTTGGTTTTGATAGCGATGTTATGTTCATAAATGCGCACGTGCATTCATTCTGTGTTGCGCGCATGAAAGGTGGCTTTTGTGGGCAGAGCAAGTTATTTGCTCTGCGTTTTCAAGCAGATATGTGGGCGAGTGGTAGAACATTTGCGTGCCACGCATACGGCCTGGGTTCTATACTCACCCTGACTTACAATTTGTTATTCTTAGTGCGTACCTTTATTGGATGAAAACAGTGAAAACTTGTTATGCACGCGTTACGTGGCCTTGAGGGAAGAGGCACATTACCATTAGTAGTAGGTGAACGGCTTCAAACCCCGAGGTCATAAGGATAATCGCATGTTGTGACGACCGCCTGGCAATTGGCGCTCATACCTTGCAATGATAATGCAATATTTAATGTTGCATTGTTAATCATGCGTAGACGATGCGCATGTGTGTAAAGTATGGAAAAATACTTGCGTTGAATTTCCCATCTGAGAAAGTTCTTTTCACTCTATTCACAAGTAGAGACGTCAACGTGCGGTAGAACATTCGCTTCGCACGCTAATGACCGTTGTTCGATCCCCACTCGGACCCGAACGACTCTTGTTCGGTCCCCACTGTGATCAAGGATACTTTATCATTTATTGTAGTTGCATCGCTCTAGATATTTTAGTCACAAGATGATTTTTCGCTCACAACCAACGACGCTGACGCTGACGCCAACGCTGGAATTTCTGCGAAAGGAGCTGTTAAGCCTATCGTGTGTAAGGCGGGTAGTTGGGTAGTTAGGTAGGTGGGTAGGTAGGTAGGTAGGTAGGTAGGTAGGTAGGTAGGTAGGTAGGTAGGTAGGTAGGTGGGTGGGTAGGTAGGTAGGTAGGTAGGTAGGTACGACTCGCGGCAAAGGTCATGGGCCAACAGCTTGAAGAGCTCGTGCCCAGGTGCGACAGGCCGAGATTTCTTCGGACGCTCTGAGACGCCCTTGTCTTCTCAGACGTACTCCTCTGGTGCTTGTCGTCGCATCATTTTCTTTTCCTATAGGCCATAGACCCCTCCCTTACGTCAGCAGCTTCCAATCAGGAACCGCGACTGTATTGCCCCCATGGGAGGGTGGTATTGTTAGAGGACGCGCCGGGCTAAATGACGTCGACTGCATCATCGGACCGGAATTGGACCCGTGGGTAGAGGGAGCTTTACCACGCGCTACGCAAGACACACCGTTGATGGTGATGGCGTCAGCCAGGCACCACACTCGCTCGTTTTGACGCTGGGCGCCTTCGCAGAAGCAATGAAGTTTGGTCTGAGCTCCAAGGCATTGCAGTAGATAGGTTAGGTACTGTGGGTAGGTATGTACGTTGGTAGGTAGACAGGTAGGTAGGTAGGTAGGTAGGTAGGTAGGTAGGTAGGTAGGTAGGTCGGTAGGTAGGTAGGTAGGTAGGTAGGTAGGTAGGTAAAGAGGGTTGGTGCGTCGGTGGGTGGGTGGGTGGGTAGGAAGGTAGGTAGGTAGGCAGGTAGGTAGGTAGGTTTGTAGGTAGGTAGGCAGGAAGGTAGGTAGGTAGGTAGGTAGGTAGGTAGGTAGGTAGATAGATAGGTAGGTAGGTAGGTAGGTAGGTAGGTAGGTAGGTAGGTAGGGAATGCAGATTAGTTTGCACTGTGTGTTTCGTCTTTGCTAGGATATTCGTGATATGTAAAACAAAACTGCGCTATTTTGTTCGTGCGAACAAAGTGTGTCACAACATCCAAGGTGGTGAATTTTCCGTAAGTGTTCACTCACTCGGGACGAATGGGTAGACTGAATTCTGTCCTACGGTAGTCATTCATCCTGTGGAGCAAACGCTCCAAATTCCAGTCCCCATTGCCGTAGTCACGGAATATGGTATTCTTGTTGTTCTTGTAGAGAGAATCGTATAAAAGGATGTCGCATACGCCGTCTGGAGGCATGTACATCACCCATTTATTCATCTTAGGGCACCATACGTTGCTCAGCGTGCACACGTAGGTAAAGGAGGGCATAACCAGGGCCGCTGCAGGGAAGAGCCAGAGTAAAAAAGAAACATAACAATTCATATCTCGAAAGCTTGAATGCAAATGTATACTGAAAAATGGAGGGTGCGGCATGCACATTTTCTTGTGGCTTTTCAAATAAAAACTGACGGATATGTATGGTACAGTTCACTGTTAAATGGAACACTCGAACAAACACCGCCAACATGGCTGGTCCTCTAACAGCAAGCGAATCAAGAAACAATGATCATGAACGTCACTAGTGTGTCAAGATAAGACAGAGCTGTAAACCACCAGTTGTGTTATGCAAATATATGCCACTATACTTCTGTAAAGAAAGAGAGAATCGAGAATGTTGTGCGAGCAGCTGTTCCTTTTAGCTATGGACCCATCTGTACCCACGGGAATGTAATATCTAGCGAATTGAGTAGGCCCAGCTCAACACGCTCACCATGCGAGACTGACAGGGTTGGCCACACGAGCTTCTTGCGTTGGTATATTCGCCCGCGGCGTGGAGTCAGGGAAACAGACACGGGAGGCATTACGTTTAAAAAATTCCACTTTTCGAATTTCTTATATTGGCATCATCTACTGACCAGGAGGAGCTGCGTTGCTCGCACTGCCCGTTCTCAAGTCCGCCGAGATTGGCCACTAGGGGCTCGTAAAAAACACAAAACACTCGCGCACGCGTCTCGCGTTTAACCCGCCCTCTATCCAACCGCTCGTGCAGGGAGAGACGCGTGTGCATAGCGTTCCTTTTTTTTCACGTTCTGGCGCTGTAGTTGTTTTGGAAAGCTCAGCTGCACGGTGCCTATAGGCATTTTTAATCAAGGCGTTCTGGGCACCGCCATAGTCCTCTCTCGACTGTTGTTAGCGCATGTTACCCCAAAGAAGTACACTGCCGATGCTGTGACGTTGGGGTTCGTACCCTCATGCCCAGAGAGGAGGAAATTCTCCTCTCCGTAAAAAAAGACCTATTGACACACCTCTGTATATCGTTTCTGGTCATTTATGGCGTCCACACTATGCCTTCATGGCATAAAAACACTATCACAAGTCTTTGTTTTCTAGCACTGTACTGGCGTTCGCGTTGTATGATAACCACAAGATCACTTGCTAAAAATATTCTTCGCAAAATAAGGTGTTGGAAGGCATGGCTCACTGCCGTTGTTTGCACAGTTCTTATTGATTGTATGCGGATATGCGCATTTCGAAAGGGTAAAATCAAAATGGTAGGATGTTTATAGAAGGCTGATTGATTGATTGATTTGTGGGGTTTAACGTCCCAAAACCACCATTTGATTATGAGAGACGCCGTAGTGGAGGGCTCCGGAAATTTAGACCACCTGGGGTTCTTTAACGTGCACCCAAATCTGTTATAGAAGGCTGATAGGCAGTAAGTTAGAATGACGGGCAATGAAGTAGAAAGCTACGCACATTACCACCACGCGTATTCTATGTACAGGCAGAATAAGGGTCGCCGGTCTTCCAGCATTCATCACTATTAGCATCTTGTCACTTTCCGTACCGTTTCCTTCAAGTATAATATGTGGACAATAATAGGATGTTGTGTTCAGTAAAAGCTGTGTGTACTTCTGCATCCACTAATAAGTATTTTTCAAGTTTATAGTGATTCTTTTGTACTTGAGGAAGCGCTTATATAAGACGATCCTTGCTTGCAATGCAGGACAACTTGTGAGATTATGTAAGACTGGCATCGCGGCTACATGGTTATTATATTGCTCAAAGCAGCCACCGATCATTTTGTTGCAAAAGTTCAATACATCGATGAGGTAAAGCTGTGCATCACTGAAATCTTCGCTACCGAGGACAATGAAGGTGCATAGATTTCCTATCTTGTAAAAAAGGTGAACAATTTGCAGATAATCGCTACGAAATTTCAAGAACAGTTTTGAATATATTGGTATGGCAAGTACGCTACGAAAGAGTGTCGAGAGAAATTGGAAATTGAACAAGGATTACTATTTTGCGTCTTCCGCCGTGGGAGCATGGCTCAATACTTTTTGGAATGAAAATAATGAAGTAAAAATTCTAGGAAGAGAAGAAGATAAGAAGTAGTAGTTTGTAAGGCAGATTGGAAGTAGTATTTTCTATGGCTGCAGCACAAAGGCAAATGGCGCGGCCACAGGGTGGCCGCGCGATTTGGAAGTCTGCATGCGGGAACCGCAAACTCGAGGAGTGCGCACAGTGCCGGTATCTTTGACCATACCGGAAAAAGGAAGTCATCCGCGATTTTCGCCAGGATTCTCAGCAGCTGATAGCGGCTCGCCATCACATGTCGTTCAGCAGCCTCTGCAGGCTAGGAGATTGCGTGCTCCAAGTGTTTTCTTATCGCTACACTTGCAGCGTGAAAGTCACACACTAAGCTTCATCATGAAGGCATTCATCTTCTATCTCACCTTTCGACGTAGAAAAAAATCTACGCACATCACCGATGATATTGAAAATGGGGAGAGGCAATGTATATCCGATCATGAGATACCCTCATGTTCTGGATAACGGTGGTTTAATATGTTGTTGTTACCGTTTTGTTCGTCCTTATATTTCAATTTATCGGTGGCTTTATGTCGGTGTTTTTCTGGCACTGTGGCCTTCTGTTGTGATGGTTCTGGGCCACAGCCTTTTGTCATGCTTTTTGTTTTCACAGATATGTCGGTACATACATGTTCTGTGGACTCCAGGCGGTATTTTTGGATTGAGGAATATTATGCGGCCCTAAAGGAACCCTGCCACACTTAGTTGAGCATGATCAGACTACGCAGCCGAACAGTAGTTCACGCTTCCGAAAACACACGAGCCGACTATAGCGTAGCTCATGGCCTGGAGTTCACAGCAAATCATCAAGGTCAGCCAAACATAGCCTTTTCTTATCTTGACAAATGGCGCTACAAGCTTAAAAATATCTAGTACAGTTATCGTTTCCGCCATTGGCCAATTTGATCATGGTGGGCTCAGTCGTTGCTGAGGCCGCTGCAAGAGGCGGAGACTTGTCAACGCATGCGTGCGCGATCGCGCTTAAAGCCATGTATTCGAAGACAACAAAAAAGACCAACAGGTCACGAGGCGCACGCGATATATTTTCCTTTCACCCCACCTCCATATTTCTTGCCTACCTTCCAGCAGGGAGCTTGTAATAGATGGTGGCTCCAGTGGTGCTTCAAGTAGAAACGAGTCCCAATGGGCGCGTGTAAGTAAGGAGCGCGTAGGCACGCCGATGGTTTGGTAAGGTCGCGCCACTTGGCGGTGTTTCACCGAACTGGTTAACTCACACTTCTTTTGAAACGCGCCCATTGGGACGGATGCGTATAAACGACGTCCTTGAAGAAATAATTGTGAATTTTACGGTGATGCTGCAGTTGTTTGCAGTACCTGTAAATAAATGAAATAAAATAAAACAAGAACGATAAGATAATTTCTTTTATTGGGAAAAGGGAGGACTGCAAGTCCCTGAGAAGCAGGTGTGATTTCCCGCCGGGACACGGCAGCATCACTTAGAAATGCTGCGGGATTTGTCCGGAGAAGCCGAAGCCGCCACCTTAGAGGGAAACGACAAGCAATGGCTTCAGGGAGTAGTCTGTAAACAACACTCAATTTTTATAATGTCTTAATACAGAATAGTTAAAGTTAACTACATATTCATATAAGAGAGCTCAAACAATGTCTGTTAGTGTGTGACAGCTGAATCAACGTTTACCGTGAATGCATTCTAGCTCACGCTTAATGTTACATCACCGTCATGACGACTGACGTCCATGAATAATGATTGATTGATGATAGACATGCCCTCGTAGTCATCGATGCCTGGGTTCATTGAAATAAACAGTGAGAGCGAAAAAGACCGATTGAGAAAAGAAGAAAACGCAATTTCTACAGCCCCAGTTGGAACGCGGAGCCACTGCCCGATAGAGGGAAACCAAACGCACGTTTCGTGGTCCCTGTTGGCCGCCCAGGCCGTTTCGCGGAGAGAGCGTAAGTAAGGAGGGTGGAACTCCATCCGTGTAAAGCATATGCCTTGCAGATGCTATGAGGCACGCCGATGCTTTGGTAAGGTCGCGCCACTTGGCGGTGTTTCACCGAACTGGTAAACTCACACTTCTTTTGAAACGCGCCCATTGGGACGGATGCGTATAAACGACGTCCTTGAAGAAATAATTGTGAATTTTACGGTGATGCTGCATCGCTCCACTTTTCCAATGCCACTGTGAAAGGACAATGGTGAATATAAAAGGCGTGTTTTGTCCGTGGCATGAGACCGTTGTAGTGAATAGTGTGTCCGGCACCGAGAGGTCGTGGCCTCGACTACCACTAGTGCAAACTGGTCTTGTGACCATCTGTATTTTTTCGTCGTCGTTTCCGTGGCGCGTAACCGAAGCCTTGCTGGACAAGGTAAAACACATTCATGGTAAAATAAAAGTCAACATTATCATTTCCTTGAAATATAATGCATAAAGAAGAGTGAAAGGTATGTGGGTGAGAATTTGAAAAAAATGGGAAGAGGATATGGCAAAGCGTAGGACATTTTAGCACAGTATAGCAAAGCAAATCTAGCTGGTCGAATGGAGTGAAGCTGGAGTGAGGATAAGGGAAAGAAACAGATGATACGTTTTCTTCAACTTAGGTACCCCAGCCTCTACCAATTTTAGGTTTGAGATCGAGTGTGCGAGATGCACAACGTACGCGCCACGATACGCAGACAAGACCACCTGTCGAATCACTCAATTCAGCAGCACCTGTGTGTGGAAATTTTTTATTCTTTCGTGGAGTACGTATTCCTCTCGATACTATTTCCACATTTCATTCGTGCCGTTTCTATATACTCTGACTCAGCTTCAAGATGTTCTTTTGCATCAGTGGGGGAGGGGGGGGAGAGATTCGAAATGGAAAATATTTGTAATTCTTAGGTGAAACACGCCAAATCATATGAGACAAGGACATTTGGAAATTATTGAGTTATTTAGGCAGTCGTTTCTACGAAAGACAGTTACCATAAATTGAAGAAAGTCGATAGCGATGGTGCTGATTTACCTGGAGCTGGCGCTGATGTGGTGGTACTCTGGGTCGCTGTGAACAAAAAATGATCAAATGAGTATTGATATACTTGCAGCAAAACCGCTTTGTCTGCTATAATAAAGTGCTCCTGCAACATTTTCTAAACCCTCGTTGAGTTATCTGAGTATGGGTGTTGATTTTCACACAAATCGATTCTTGTAAATAATTTTTTTCAAATATGTTTACCACAGCAGGTAGCAGTAGTTTTCTGATGCTTTCAGCTACGGTATCGTTCCAACTTGCGCGCTGAAAGCTACAAAGTGGCTCTCATGGAGGGCTGATAACGCAAGTTCTCGCCTGGAACAGATGGGATCTTTTTTTTCTTTGTGCTCGTTACCTGACTTCTGTTGCAAGACATGGTAACCCTCAATTCATTTCATTTCATTTATTGCATCCTCAAAGGCCCGAGGGCATTACATGAGGGGGGGGGGACAAATACAGTGTGGGTGTACATATCTATGAGCACAACCTATCATAAAAATACAGTTCTAAATACGCATACGGTAGTTTGGTCCATAATGACAACAACAACTAATCAAACAATAAACAAAAGATACTTTTGACTGGGAAAATGAGTACAAACAAAATGGCAAAAGAAATTATACTTGCAGTACGCTGGTAGGATATATCTAAGGCCATGGGTTATTGGGTGGAATCAAAGTGGGATTCCAATTTTGCGTGGAATGATGTGCGGTCAGGTGTGGGAACTATGGAGTCGGGGAGGCTATTTCAAAATGTAATTGCTTGGGGGAAAAAAGAGTCGTTTATTGCAGATGTACGGCCGTTGATCGGTGCAATGGGGATAGAATGGTTAATGCGAGAAGAAGTTCTGTTAGGAGGCTGTAAAAGTTCGTGTCTTGATTTTGGGTGGAAAAAGAAACTGCAGGAGGCGTAGGCGTGAGATCAGGCGACGTGACGCGGGAGATGGTATTTGGATTGATTGTTTTAAGGTGGTGACGCTGATTTCTCTGGAGAACTTTGAGGTTATAAAGTGGGCAGCGCGGTTTTGGACTGATTCTAGTTCGATAGCGAGATATGCCTGGGATGGATTCCAAATTGACGATGCATATTCGAGCTTTGGGCGTATGTATGTTAAATATGCTTGTTTTCTAACGCCAGGAGATGCTGATTTTAGATTACGGCACAGAAATCCAAGCGTGCGCAAAGCGTCTGAGCAGATGGACTGCATGTGCGGCGCAAATGGAAGAGTTGGGTATATATGCACACCGAGATACCTGTTCGATGAAGCCGAATCGAGAGGATGTGAATTGATAAAGTAGGTATGATGAACGATGGCGCGCTTACGGGAAAATGACATCGATTTGCATTTGGTTAGTTTGAACGGCAATGCTGAGTCTTGGCACCATAGCGCAACTGTGCTGAGGTCTTGTTGCTGTTTAGTGCTGGTTTCAATGTTTTGAATAGGGGAGTATATGACACAGCCGTCCACAAACAGTCGTAGATTTGTTTGAATGTTTGTGGGTCGGTCTTATATGAATATTAAAAATAGAAGAAGGGATAACCCCACGCCCTCAGAAAAATTTGGTGACAGGCTAGTTAAAAAGAAGTTGTGATTATTAGCAGAGCTCGAGGTGTATTGTTTGTGGTTAAAGAGGAATTGTTTAACCCAGGAGACATCATTTGGGCCAATGCCAAGTGAATTAATTTTGCTAAGTATTAGATTATGTGGTACGTGATCAAAAGCTTTAGAAAAATCAAGAAATACGGCATCGATTTGAAGGTTATCATCCATGCTTTTTAGTGGGTCATGGGTAAACTTGGCCAATGAGGTCTCGCATGAGAAGTGCTTTCGGAAACCATGCTGGTGGTTATAAAAGACATTTATTGATTCGAGGTTAGTTGCAATGTAAGAAGTTATAATGTGTTCCAGTAATTTAGAGGGAATTCTATTGAGGGAAATCAGGCGGTAGTTTGCTGCATTAGTTCGTTCTCCTGTTTTGAAAATCGCGACTATTCGGCCTATCTTCTAATCGTCTGGAATTTCGCTTGTTTCAATGGACTTCATGAAGATGAAGCAAAGAATCTGACTAACCACTGTGATGGTGTTAACTAAATGTTTGGGGGTTATTTGGTCATATCCTGGGGCTGAAGATATCTTAAGATCTGTGATTAGTTTAGCGATTCCTTCAGGGTTAAATGTTCTTTCGGTGGACACAGAATCGGCCGAACGGGTAGGTAGTCGTGTGGGCTGGGCCGTGTTAGGGGTAGAAAATACAGACGAAAAGTAGTCATTTAAGGCGGTGGCAACGTTTTTTGCGTCTATTGGTTCACAGTCTGGGTCTAGAAGGTCTATGTTAGAATTTAGTTTTTTTGTGAGAGCATGCGCCAGAATTCAGTAGGATTTGAGCGGAGGATAGATAGTAGATCACAACAAAAGTATTTGTTTTTGGCTTGTTGTAGTTCCTCAATACATTTTTTGGGCGAAGTGGTGGTATTTTTCCCACGTTAAATGGTTATTGGATTGACTGGCGTTCCTGTAGAGACGTAAAGACGTGGCGGTTCTGTAGATTCTACCATAACAGACGGCATGCATCTATAAACGACACTGTGTTGATTCATTTCAGTGTCGGTCAGAGGTGCGTGGGAACATACACTCTCTTGATATAGCCTTGATATACCTAGCTTGATATGCTTGATATAGCCAGGTAGTCGGAAACTTTTTACGTATGCATGAAGTGTTTTCTGCCGAATTAAATTTAGTAGTGAATGTAGCAAGTGTGGTGTAGGTTTTGTACTATTCGTGCCCGTGCAGAGCCCGCTACTGCACCAAATGATATTATAAACCCTCCTCGCTCTTTGCTATGCTTCAACAGACGCTTTGTTTTTCACTTTACCTTCATTCATTCAAAATGCGTTGAAAATTCTTTGAGTATCGCCACGTTTTCCGCTACCCGTATTATACACAAGAAAATGAGTTTCATTTTCGTCAAGCGATGTCACAACAGTGTTGTATATCCAGTCGTATTGGTAGGGATGCTCTAGTCTGTAAGCAAGAAGTACCGATGACATGCACATGAGCTAGGATGGTATGACAGGCCTCTCACTGGGTCTTGTCTGAAAGCTGGTGGTTACTGTTTGTTAAGTCTATGCATTTTAACTTCGGTTTTCTTCTGTTACCTGAAAGTGCCCCAGCGGTAGGCGATCATGCAAAAGTCGCATGAGATACGTTTCCAGCGCTGCCTTATATGGCGGATGTTTTCTGTTCTACGTGTTTGAACTTCTCGAGAACTGCGTGGTGGTTGAACGAATTAACTGCCGCTGTTGGCATCGACAACTGTAAACTTATAAACACCACAAGCAGGGCGGATGTCAAACTGAATTTTGCAAGCATAAAATTTCTGCATTGAGCTACACAATGAATAAGCAACGTCTGCGAGTGGATGGATAGAACAGTGAAAGGGTTCTGGAGTGTGAAATGACCAACTTTGGCTCCTTTCGACTGTCAAATCTTTCTTGCACACTTGGTAGGAAAACTTTCAGAACCACACTAGTTTCACAATATGCCCAGTGCACCCAGTCGTCGGTACTTATGACCCAACACTTCTTTGTACTTTATTCCAGCTGAATGCTCTCATTGTGCCACATTTGTCCTGTGTGTTCACCGATTCATTCATCAAAAACATATTTTTTAACCACCAACAATCATAAAATACTATTACCACAAAAAGCCCCGCCACGGTGGTCTAGTGGCTAAGGTACTCGTCTGCTGACCCGCAAGTCGCGGGTTCAAATCCCGGCTTTGGCGGCTGCATTTCTGATGGAGGCGGAAATGTTGTAGGCCCATGTACTCAGAATTGGGTGCACGTTAAAGAACCCCAGGTGGTCAAAATTTCCGGAGCCCTCCACTACGGCGTCTCTCATAATCAAATAGTGGTTTTGGGACGTTAAACCCCACAAATCAATCAATCACTATTAGCACAAAAATTAAATGAAAAATAATTGTGTCGAAGCTCCTTTAACATACGGCTTGAGTGGACCTGATATTTTCAGCTGTCTCACATTATATTTAAAAAAACCTTGTGGCGATTGTATGCAGAGCTCTGTTAGTGGTTCTTACTATCGCCGCAGAAACTCTTCTTCGTGTTCTTGGAGATAACGCAGCTGGGTCATTGACGGACGTCACAATTTTAAAGCTTCCGCCGTGCATTTACGGTGCTCATAAATATGGTTTTGATGCTGGTAGCCATGGTATTGTTAGCACGTTGTTGTCTTCCCTTTATTGACTTTGAGTGGCTCAGTGTAACTGTTGTATTACTGCCAGCCCTTAAAAAACCGCCATCTTAAAATACTCTATGTTACAGGCACGCGAAAGCTCAAAGTGAATGCAGTACCACTTCTTAAGAAAGTTCTTTTAGCAATATTTGAACTCTGAGTAATAAACCCATGGAGTGAATTAATTCAAACTTACTTGCAGCCGGTCGTGCGGTCCGTTTTGTGGTAGTAGTTGGCCTGGTAGTCAGCCGTGTGGTCCGTCGCGTGGTAGTAGTTGTCCTTGTAGTCGTCCGCATGGTGCGTCGTGTGGTAGTAGCTGGCCTTGTAGTCGGCCGTGTGGTTCGTCGCGTGGTAGTAGTTGTCCTTGTAGTGGTCCGCGTGGTGCGTCGTCTGGTAGTAGTTGTGCTTGTAGTGAGCCGTGTAGTCCGTCGTGTGGTAGAGGTTGGCCTTGTAGTCGACCGTGTGGTCCGTCGCGTGGTAGTCCGCCTTGCGGTAAATGGCCGTGTCGTAGAAGTCGGTCTCAGAGTCGGTCTCTTGGTAGTCAGCTTTAGCGTGCAAGTCAGCTTTAGCGTGCAACCTCTTCATCACCCAATAAAGAAAGATACATGCAGTGATTATTTGTAACTTGGTGCAGCCTAAGAAAAATGGAGCGCATCCCCCGTTTTCTCCTAGTGTCCGTGTGTGCTGAATGACTTTGGTAATTACTTCAATAATAAGTAACGTGCACAACGCTCAACGACGCTGCATTTCTGCTTCTTAGCATATTATGAGTGATATTGGAGACAAGACCCACTTTCATACCATAGCGTCACACTTACTATTTTTGGCGGTTTCTGTATGTAGACATTTCCCAGTGAAAAATTGCCTGATAAGTTACAAATTAGAAGGAATTACCAAGGATGGCACTGATTTTGGGGAGGCTAGACCAGGCGAGCGCATACATTAGAGACCAATGGGTGCGTCCGCGTCACAAAGGGTGACTTTAGAGTTATGTATTATATTATTTTATGAGGACATCGCAGACGTTGATTTGATTGATAAGTGGGGTTTAACGTCCCAAAAGCACCATATGATTACGAGAGACGCCGTAGTGGACGGCTCCGGAAAATTTGTCCACCTGGGTTTTTTTAACGTGCACCCAAATCTGAGCGCACAGGCCAACAACATTTCTGCCTCCATAGGAAACGCAGCCGCTGCAGCCGAGATTCGATCCCGCGACCTGCGGGTCAGCAGCCGAGTACCTTAGCCACTAGACCACCGCGCGGGGGCACCGCAAACATTGCACAATGTCATTGGTGTAGAATAATTGAAACCTTGGTCAGTTGGTGACTGTACTTGGAAAAAAAGAACAGAATAAAAGAACAGAAGGAAAAGCCACAACCCTAAGCCGCAACTCAATGGACTTTTCAGGCCTACGACAGACCACATTGCTACTGCCCTCGCAGCCACGTGACCTCTGTCAAGCAACAAAAACTGCAAACCCGCAATAATACTAAATTAAGAAATAAAAATATAGAAAGCACACTTGTATACTGTAAGAAAATGAACAATCTCTTACCGTAATATCTTAAAAATAGCAAGCCTCCATTTACGCAGGACGGCAGAAGCTAGGCTGATGCAATGTTCACTCCTTTTGCTGGTAGTGTAAGCCTTCTGTGATTTGAAGTATTTCTTTCTAAGGAGTAATTGGTCGACGTGAGATCAACAGCCGCATACAAGTGCTTTACATCTACTTATTGATTACTCACATAGTTCATATTGCTTATACCGAGTCCAACAACTACGTATAAAAAATGCGTTGAAAAAGAAAAGCAATATAAGTGCTGTAAGCTAATGAATACAACGTTAATCAGGAAACTATATACAATACAAACGCAATAGTAAAAATTTAACGCTAGAGAAAGGAACTCATTCACATCGTAATGGTGCCAAAAAAGGCTGTATTTTAATATCTTAGTTCGAGGCATGTTGGTAGTAAAAGCATTCCTGTGATATTGGCGAGCAGGTATCGTTCTCAGTGTTCTCCTGGCACAAGGCCAGTTCGAGTTTTTAGCGAATCAGAGAGAAATTGAAGAAATATTTTACCGGCATGCTTCCAGTGTTCGCTTAGTATTTCCCCTCATCAGTTCAATCGGCGAGTAAAGTGACAAAATGTGTTAGAAACAAACCAGAGAGCCTGTCTTTGGATTATATCCAGTTTTTAAACGTTACAATCGCTGCATACATCAAGACTACGCAGGCGAATTTGAGTTCCCATCGAATTATTTCGAAAGCAGCGGGAAGTAGAACAACTTGCTCTGAATGCAAGGCTCAGACTTCCCTAGACGCTAATCATTAAAATATTAGTTACAGTGGCCTCAGTTTTTTATTGTTTTCGCGAAGTACTGCGTGTGTGAAGCCATCTTTTCCGAACAATACACTGAGGATAAGTCTTACTTGAGGCAGCCAGTAGCACGAGAAATACATTGGCGAGGGACACACATACGCAGAAACAAACACTGATCGTGAAGCAGTACAGCGACGTCGATGATCTGAAATGAAAAATATGATAAGCATCACAAAGCAGCACGTCCGTTACGAAGTGTTGATCAATGAACTCGAAGCAGTCAGTGAAGAGACAGCTTTGGTATAAACCACCTGAGTACACTAATACACACGAATGAAGTGCCGCGACAGCACTCTGTCGACAGTGGACGCATATATATATATATATCTATATATATATATATATATATATATATATATATATAAACTTCGAGAATAGTGCAGTATAGGAAACCAAACAATAAAATATTTATTTAATCCTAACAGTTTCGGCTGGTGGACCAGCCTTCTTCGGAGGATGTAAGTGAAATGTAAGTGAAAATCATTTCACTTACATCCTCCGAAGAAGGCTGGTCCACCAGCCGAAACTGTTAGGATTAAATAAATATTTTATTCTTTGGTTTCCTATACTGCACTATTCTCGAAGTTTATAACTTTTATTACGGTAGCCGGAAGAAACTCTGATCATCTATTTCATCATATATATATATATATATATATATATATATATATATAATAGTGAAATGTAACAGATATATCGCCAAGGTTAGTAAAGGGAAAGTTTATTAGACCTAATTATAAAGTAAACGTGAAGAAAGAAAAGACAGTGGGTGAAAAGACAACTTGCCGTGGGCAGGAACCGAACCTGCGAAGCTCGAATAACACGTTGATTGCTTCACCAACTGAGCTACCACGGCGGCCATCCGCTCAGCCACTTTATTAGGCTATATGTGGGACTCAAAGATGGGAGTGTCAGTCAGCGCCACCTGTAGCCAATGCGGTGAGTGTGGCGCACTCTTTATGACCCTATTTGGCGCTATGTCACGCGCGCACTCATAACGAGCTAGTATCTGACCAATAGTCCCTCGCATACAACCTAAAGGCACCAGGTCTGCTAGTAAGAGACCCTCGTTTTTGAATTGAGGAACGAAGTGTATATTTAAGGGCTCGGTTTTTTTGTGTATGTTTCACGCAGTAATATTAAGATCTAACGCAGAAAAACGAGCCCTTAAGTATACACTTTTTTATTATAGGTAGATAGATATATGGATAGATAGATAGATAGATAGATAGATGGATAGATAGATAGATAGTTAGATAGATAGATAGATAGATAGATAGGCTTGGCAGCACCACAGCTATGGCCACGGCCTCTTACCTGCAACGTCTTTTTGTCCTGCAGGTAAATAATCGATACTCTCTGTATGCACGTCGTACTCGTTACGCGGCCCTCCTGGTGTTGCCGAACAACAGTGTTGTTACAATGTCGTGCTTGATTGCGCGCATGTCATTAAGCGATTGCTAGCTTTGTCAGGCGACATAGAATTAAACCCTGGTCCTACCACTCGCTCTAACATACTCGACTCTAGCGAATCGCTAAAGTCGAGTGACGTAACGACAGCACTTAAAAACATCCAATCTGGTCAAGCGTTCATGCTACAAGAACTTAAGGCAATCCAGCAGAAACGGTCTCAAAACGATGATCCGATCAGGGAGATGAACAATAGACTAACTAAAATAGAAAAAGTCTGTGAATCAGTATTGAGCATAAAAAAGAAATTGGACAATATCCGTAAGCTTTCAGACCAAAATGCACAAGATGTCACTGCAATCATGACCAAATTGGATGACATTAAAGACCGTGCAAGTCGATTGAACCTTGTTCTTTTTGATTTTAAAGATCACGAGCGTGAAACTTGGGGCGAATCTGAAGCCTCTGTGCTTCAATTTTGTAGCAAAGAATTTGAAATCAGTCTTGACGCAATGAATATAGAAAGGGCTCATCGTTTAGGTAAATATAATTCTAACAAAAACCGACCAGTCATCATAAAGTTTGCACACTTTAAGGTTAGGGAGAACGTACTGTCGAGTGGGCGCCAGCTAAAAGGTTCGAACTATCACTTATTGGAGGACTATCGACCTAACACACTTAAAGCCAGAAAACTTCTCGGTGAGTTTGGAAGGGCACAGCAGCAACCTTACAAACTCCGTCATGATAAGCTTATCATTGGCAACAAAACTTTCATTTAGGATCACAAGACTAACAAAGTCGTTCTGCGCCCGTTAAACACATAGGCCCAAGCCGTACTATTCCAACCAGGGAATCATTCTCCTTTATTTATACTAACATTAGAAGCATTATTCCGAAAGCTGATGGCTTACAAAAGCTAATTAGCTCTTCAGAGTCAGATTTGTTCGTAATAATCGAAACTTGGCTTAACCCTACAATAGTAGACTCAGAGCTGCTACAATATTTCCCGGACTTCAACATTTTTCGACGTGACCGCACTAACAAACGTGGAGGTGGAGTGCTGATAGGCAGTCATAAAAGCCTTCAATGTACAGAAATTCGTGTGTCCTCATGCTTAGAAATCACGTTCATTCTCTACAATGCTTCTTATCCCCCCACGAGAATGGGAGTTTGATACCGCCCTCCCGGTCTTTACCCCTTTTTTTGTACCGAATTTCCACGTGGCTATTCACTCTGTAACTAAAAGTTTCCGTCGTTATCCGATACTTCTCTTCGGTTATTTTAATTTTTCAGCGATTTCCTGGAATAATCTGGCAAGCACAGCCACCAAACACGGTCCTGAAAGCGATTTCGTCAACTCATGCCTAACATTTGGACTAACGCAACTCGTCACTGAACCCACACGTCGAAATTCTACATCCTCCAACACTTTAGATCTTATCCTCACTTCCGAGCCTGATAAGGTTTCCAAGATGACGTTCTTGCCTGCCTTAAGTTACCATTCAGTGATTCATGGTACCTACCTCTGCCAACTAACACGCTCGTCTAAAATAACAAAAACGATAACATTGTATAACAAAGGAAACTATTCCGTATTTCGTCCTAAACAATGAATTAGCAGAATGCGCTACTTGCCTGCTAGCCAATTTTTCGCAGCGCTCGGTCGAGACTAATTGGTTGCTCTTCAAAAATAAAATCCATGACCTGTTCATAAAATACATGCCCACCGTTACCGTCAACGAAAAAAAGACGTCCCCATAGTTCACAGCTACAATAAAGCGACTCAATAATAAAAGAAAAGACTTTTTAGGTCAGCAAAACGATCTATTAACGTTTCTGCATGGAACAACTACTACGCAGCGGAAATAGCATCCATCACGCATGCTATGAAAGAAAAACGTTCTTTTTACTCACAGACTTTGCCGGCCATGCTGACCAATAACCCGAAAAAATTTTGGAGCGTTATTGACCCTCAAAATTCCCAACCACTGGCACTGTTTGATAATCATAACCTTCCGATCCCCAACGATGAAGCCGCCGAACAACTTAATCATTTTTTCTCTTCCTTGTTCACCATCGAACCTAACGGCAACTTACCTTCATTTCATCCTCGTGATTACGTCATGATGCCGATATCATGTTTTCTCAACGGGGCATTGCTAAATAATCGACTCATTAAAGCTTACATCTTCTTGGGGCGCTGATAGCATCAACGCTAAAATGTTAAAAAACACACAACCCATTGTCAGTGTGATATTATGCCATATTTTTCAGCAATCACTGTCTTCAGGAGTGGTGCCGGAAGACTGGAAATTGGGTGAGATTGTACCAGTCCTAAAAAGGGCCCTCCATCCCAACCTAGCAGCTATCGTCCCATCTCGCTCACTAGCATTTGCTCTAAACTATAGGAACATGTGATCTACTCTAACATCGTCAAGTTCTTAAACCGCCACAACTTCTTTCATTATAGTCAACATGGCTTTCGCTCAGGATTATCCTGCGACACACAACTTGCTTCATTCTACAATGACAACAGTGTGAGCGTTGACCTAAATATACCCACCAATGCCCTCTTTTTAGACATTGAAAAAGCATTTGACAAAGTTCCGCATCAACGGCTACTCCTCAAGCTTTCTTGCTTTACCATTAATGCATCAACGTTCAACTGGATTCGTAGTTTTCTGACTAATTGGCAACAATTTGTGTACGCTAACAACCATTCATCTAACCATCTTCCCGTAATCTCTGGCGTCCCACAGGGCACAGTACTAGGACCCCTACTTTTCTTAATTTATATAAATGAACTCCCAGCTAAAATTTCATCAAATATTCGCCTGTTTGTAGATAATTGCGTCGTGTGCCGTCCAACAAAAGACCCTACCGATATTGCTATACTTCAAAACGACCTTAACCATATTGAATCCTGTTGTAACGACCGCCTAATGTCTTTAAACGTAAATAGGACATCGCTAATATTATTTCACCGTAAGCAACATTACCAGCAAGCAACTTACACCATTTCGGGCTCTGCAATCTTAACAGCAGAATCCTATAAATACCTCGGCGTAACATTCTCAAGCAACCTCACCTGGTCCACTCACGTTAACAACGTAGCATCCTCCGCTAATCGTGCGCTGGGTTTTCTTCATAGGAATTTAAAACTTGCTCCCTCATCAGTGAAGTTGTTAGCTTACACCACATTTGTTCGCCCTAAATTGGAGTACGCATGCTCGGTTTGAGACCCTCATCAATCTAATCTATCTAACCTTCTCGAATCTGTACAAAATTGCGCAGCCTGGTTCATCTACTCTGTGTACTCTTATCATTTCAGCGTTTCCGAACTTAAAACTCGTGGCCACCTCAACAACCTAGAATCACGTCGTCATATATCTCGGCTCTATCTTTTTCACAAATTTTATCACGCTCCTTTCAACGTTCCAGCCATCTTGCCTGCTCATCGATTATCCAGCCGTACAAACCATCCCCGAGCCGTTTATCCACCGCCAGCACAAACTACTGCCCACGTTCGCTCCTTTTTTGTTGAAACCGCCCGGGACTGGAACAACTTACCTGCCTTTGCCATGCACCACTCCGATCCACATGTATTCAAGACCGTGATTGAATCGTTAATATGTTGCTAATTATGGCCATCCCTCATGTAATACCCCGACTGGGGCCTTTGAGGTATACTAAATAAATAAATAAATAGATAGATAGTCCCGTTGCGGCTGACCTTCATGGACAAACGCTTCTCATTTAACCATAAAATGTTCTTAACAGCAGGATGCATTTGATTTCTATTCCGATATTGTTATCACATGAAAATCCATGCAGTTCTAGCTTACGCGTGATACACAAGTGCTTAATATAATGAAAGTCAAACTTAATACTGGAAAGAGACAAAAGAGAGACTAGTATAGGCACGTGCACCCACAAAGCTTCTCGTTCGTGAACCTTTGGCCATTACTCAGAAACTCTGTCTCGGGAAACTCGCTACCCCATGGCAGGCCCAAAAATTGCCTAAGAAGTATGAGGCTAGCAGCTTTTGTGAGTGCGAGCTGAAATTTGCCAAAGCGAGAAGCACTAGGGCATACATAATGCAAAAAAGGCCAAGCTAGTCCAACACCAAATCATTTGCGTAACCATACAAGGTGCTATTAGAAGAGAGCAATATTTCTATCGTATGTGTCGAGGGCACAAACTGCATGAAAGGTATCAGAATAAAAAGCAAGTGTTAGGGCTGAAAATATCGGTATTTGCATGATAGATTTGACAGGAAACAAAATAAGCACTGTAAGCTGTAGTGCTTAAGGTACAGAACCAAAACTGGAAAGCTGTAATTTTATCCTTTTCAACATATAGTCGTCACGCAGTCCTTTATTGGTGTCAACCTATTCGAAAAGAAGAGAAATATTATCATCTTAAGTAGCCAAAACTACGAAAAAAAACGATAATTACTGCCGTATATGCCTTCACTGTATGTTTTATTTTTTCGAGGTTTGCATGGGTGATTAGTGAGTCCACCAGATGGCGCATTGAGGCTTATGTTGATGTTCATATGACTCGATTGAAAGCTGGCGAAGGATCTACTGTACCATTAGAGTAAATTTTGAGACAAGCATTGGCTTCATGGCATTTGATCAAAATAAAAAAAAGAAGGCCGGTTTCCCGTCAATACGCAGGAACCTCTAGACTCGTGGTTTGTAGTTGAGGGTGCGAGTTTTTGTTACATTTTCACAGCAAAGCACTGAGGCGGAACAAAGAACAGCTTAACATTTTCCTGCACAGCTGTGCGTACTCATCAGAAGCAGAAGCTTCTAGTCCGCGTCAGACTAATGTCTCCTCTGTATTTCTGTATCCAACAAAGCATATTTGGTGCGACCGTGTATACGCAGAGGTGGCGTCACATTTTTCTCCACGTTCAGCTGCGTTGGTCATCGCTATTTTTTGGAGAAACGCCGGTTCTTTCGTTTCGATCAAATCACATAAAAGATGATTTACATCGTGAAGATGCGGCCTGGCATGGGCGAAAAGCGAAATAGTGCGCTTGAGGAAAACCCCAACCCCCTGACACGAGGCGAAACAATAGGGACACACACACAAGTTCTTGCAAGTACAGTGTTCAAATGAAAAAAAAAACACGTTTCATAAAAAAAACAAAATATTATAACAAATGCTGTCATTAGGTCAGGGAGAAGGTTAAAGCAAATAGAAAAAAATAAGAAAATATTTAAAAATTAACCAACGCGTTACTTACTTAGAAAAAAATGAGATGTCAATTGTGGCGTTTGCAACATAACTTACCCTATACTTACGATAAAAAGACACAGTTTGTAAATATAAATAGGTATTGTTAGTCCATCGTTTTTTTAAACAGAAAAACAACAAACAATTTTAATGCAGATGCAACAATGTTTATCTAGTACAGCAGTTATGGTCACACAGATTATTTAGAACAAACATTTTTTTAAGATTCTTTACACTGCTTTTTTATATTTCCATTTCACTAGTTATATGTGTGTAGAGCAAGTGAGGCGAACGATACTAAACCATTTCTAATCCGTGTTCTGATCTGCAAAAGGAGATGTTGCAGAAGTCTTGCTTTTGAAGGAAATATGAGCATTTTCTAAGATAAGCGAGATTTATCAGGTCGTGTTGAATTTTTTAACAGACTTTTTATATTTAAAGCTATTATACAGCCATACACTTCGTGCGTGGTTACAACGTTAAATTGGGGAAACAATTCATCTGCGTGCGCACAATATAGTGCGTTAGCTATCTACTGACAAACTCTTTTTTGTAACCTAAATGTGGTATGGTTGTTTCTCTGTGTTCAATAACTTCACACCACAAACAATATATCATGTGAGATAAAAAGAGCGTACTATACAGCAATTCTTTTTAATTGAGACAGGCATACTGCACCTATATTTCGTAATAATGCCCACACTTATAGTCATACAAAAATGAACGTGGTCAAAATGCTCATCCCAGCAAATACTTTTTTTAAGTATCACCCCTGCAATCTAAATTTCCAAATGCCGTGCCTAGAAATAAACGACTCTCAATGGGGACTGAGAGTTGACGCAGATGAAATAGAACGGCCTTTGTATTCTCGTAATCGATCAACAAGTGTTTTTTTACTCCACTTCTGTACGTTTTCTAGGGCGTTATTTATTTCATGTGTCCAATATTGGAATTTTTTAGGGAAAAACAGGCTGCTGTCATCGGCGTTAATTACATCCCTGGGTGTTTTGTTGATAGTGTGTGGGCTGTTTATACAAAAGATCAACAAGAAACGTCCCAATATGCTTCCTTGCTGAACGTCAGTGACTACCTGTTGCAACGATGAGAGTGCCATTTCTAAGCTCACACCTTGATATCTGATATCTATGGCTCAAGTAGGATTTTATCAAAAGAAGAAGCATTCCTAAAATAACGTCTAGTGCCATTTTTATAACAAGGTGGGCTGGTAAATACGATCGAACGCTTTTCAAAAAATCCATGTAAATGCCTACACATACCCGTATCAATTCATAAGCCTCAAGAACGATTTTTCTCTAACTCAGCAGCGCAGCTTCAATTATTCAGCCGTGAAAAAAGCTGTACTGTGGTTGACTAAGTCGAAAGCATGACAAAAGTCGGTGACGCGTTTATGAATCGTCTTTTCGAGGTCTTCCGAAAACATTGGCAGCATAGAAATTGGCCTGTAATTCGACAAATCATTCTCATCACTGTTTTTTTGCACTACAATAACGTTAGATATCTGCATAGTTTGTGGAAAACAACTTGTTTCAAGTGAAAGGTTGTATCTGTGTGAAAGCACAGGAGCGAAAATTTGGCAAATCCCACGTACAATGGGAATCGAAGATATGCGAACCATGAATGAGGAAGGTTAATATGTCACTTTAAAATCAGCACAACGTTACAAGGTGGAAGTAAACTATGCTGTATATGACATTCACGCCAAGATTATCATGATTGGACGTCTCATTTACCTTCTTCATTTATTCACACCACCTGATACCAAATTTGGTACATTGGGAGCTAGCGAAACGGCTGCGAGCATGCTATGAGTGAAGCATGAAGAGTTTTACATTACACGCATGCCATGCTTATTACGTTTGGACGAGTCACTTACCTTTGTCGTCTATTCACGTCACGTTATACCAGTTTTGGTATAAGTTTAGGTAGAAAAACGACCGGAAACGCACTATGAGTGTAGCGTGTAGTCATATTTTACATTACACGCATAAAATTGCCACGAACGTAATAACAGACAGCGACGAAACGACGTCTTGCTTGCCCTCAGACCAGGACGAAAAAGTCCTCTTCTTTCTTCACTTTCAAGGGATTCCACCTACAGTTGATGGCTCATACCCATTACCTGTGACATTACTCCCTCTCCTCGAAAAGCATCGGCTCGATGCTGGTAATGAGCGTTGAGAAAACAAATGAGAAAGAAAAGATGCTATCATGGAACCCAACAACTCCGTTTTAAGGGAGAAAAAAAATGGGATGGCGTCATAGAAGTACTGGCTTAAGTAATGGATCATAGAAGTACTGGCTCATAGAAGTACTGGGCGAGAGGTACTGGGATCGATACCCCGCACCTCCACCAGTCCCGCGAACGTAATAACAGACAGCGACGAAACGACGTCTTGCTTGCCCTCAGACCAGGACGCAAAAGCCCTCTTCTTTCTTCACTTCCAAGGGATTCCACCTACAGTTGATGGCTCATACCCATTACCTGTGACAATATGATTATCATGTTTAAACGTGTCATTTATCTTCCTCGTTTATTCACGTCAGGTGATACGAAACTTGGTATATGTGGAGCTAGCGAAACTACTGCGAGCGCGTCATGAGCGTGGTATATTGCCATGTCGTTACATGTCATGATTATCATGTTTGCTCCAGTCACATACCTTTGTCGTCCATTCGCGTCCCGTAATAACCACATTCTGTATATGTGAAGCTGGTAAAACGGTGGCGATTGCATCAAGAAGCGCCCAATATACCCCGACGTACAGTCGACACGCGCGCACGCTGGGCGCAGCGACGCTACGCTAGCAGAATGTGAGCACTGACGCCAGGCGCGACCGGTGCAACCAGCGTCCGTCGGCGCGACGAGCGTCCGTCTGTGCGGCCCGGCGGCAACCGGCGCAAAATGCGATATGCTGTATTGCGAGACGCGGAATAGACGTCCGACTCTGGAGTTTTGTAGGGAACCTTCATGTACGCGCATCTCCGTGTTTTAGGGTGGTGGCAACTCCGAGCATGGTTGCTTACAACTGGCTGAAACAGCCGCCATACTTGACGGGCCGCCATGTTGTTTCTCAGTGGTCGCTCATTTACATTTACGGCAGCGTGGGTTTCAACAAAAAGAGAGGTTTTTTTGTATAGTAAGTGCTGAAGGCTGAAAGGTTGTTTTCTGAAGTTAGCCGTGGTTTGGTAGAACAGGAAAGACATGTTCGTGACTCGAGTTTGTATAAAATACTGGTAAAACTGTTCGTTTCTCCCACTTGGGAGACCCACCGCATTGGCGGAGTGAGGTTATTTAGGTAGCCTATATTTTCGAAGGGGAGAACCTCGCTGTCACTATGAATTGTCATCATGTCTGCGCGCCATTCATGAAGCATATTCACCTTAGCACTGCAAATACCTCAAAGTCCTCTTATAGTCCAAGGCTTGAAGCCGGGCTGTTTATATGATGGAACTAGTAACGACAGGGATGGCAGCACAAACAACCGGGTAGCTCGCGATGTTCTCTGACAACCGAATAGCTCAGCTAGCCTGTTTCTCATGCCCTGAACATTGCGTTTCTCCGTAATATACTTTCCTACAGCAAGTTTAGTTCCTGCGAACAAATCTGTACAATGACTGCTTAAAAACCTTACAAGCTGTAAGCATTGCCCAAAAAAGTGGGGTATTCAATCACATTAAACCACCCTCCCCCTATGCCCACAATCTAATTAAAAGCAAATTATGATAGGGTTCGAATCCCGGCTGCGGCGGCTGCATTTCCGATGGAGGCGGAAATGTTGTAGGCCCGTGTGCTCAGATTTGGGTGCACGTTAAAGAACCCCAGGTGGTCTAAATTTCCGGAGCCCTCCACTACGGCGTCTCTCATAATCATATAGTGGTTTTGGGACGTTAAACCCCACATATCAATCAATCAATCAGCAAATTATGATAGCTATTACGCTCGTATAGGTGGCTGTGTTCGTCATTCGATGTCACGGTTAACCTAATTTTATCAAACTGAAATCTATAGCATCTAAAGGGACCCAAAATTTGTCCTCTTTGTTTCGTGTGCAGCGATTCTTCAAATGAAGCCCCGCCTTGTCTAAGGTACTCGGTTGCTGACCCGCACATCACAGAATCCAATTCCGACTGCAGCGTCGACAATTTCGATAGTGGCAAAAATGCTGTAGGCCCGTGTGCTCTTATTTGGATGCGTGGTCAAGAGCCCGAGTTGGTCGACACTTCCGGAGTCCTCCACTATGGCGTCTCTTATAATCATACGGTGATTTTGAGACGTTAAACCTCAAATATCAATCTATCCATCTTCAAACAAAGCATGTGAGCTTGATACCTGCGTTATATCTGAATATCCGATTGACATCACTGGGAGACTAAGCCAACTTGAAGATGAGATAGAAGCATGGAAATTGACTGTATGAATTACTTCTTCTTTTGAATGTCCTGGACGGTGTGATTGCGCACAACCGGAGTGAATTAATTCCGTTGTTGCGATGATATTTGCGTCCACACGAAAAGCCAGTTCTGACCTTTCTTTTTTGGAATGGCCTTGCAAAAGCAGCTGCTTCACAGCTGAGCTTAGATGCTCATTTAAGAACACAGGCGTCCTTGGTGAGCGACTGAAGTTCTCACTTTGTTATGCGTATTTTGAAGATTCACGTCCCACTTTGAGCGGCTTTCGATATGTGTAACATAGTTCTTTGTGTTTGTGGCATGTCTTTCTTTTTTACACAATGCGATGGCGCATTTCAACGTCGCTTTCACCGATAGAGGCACTCAACTGTTGCCCCACGTGGTGAAGACTCTCGAGAAGCTTTTCGTGGCTTGTGTTGGGAATGCCTTTATTTCGATGCTATTGCATCAAAAACAAATCGCGGGGGTGATGCGCACCCCTGGTGCACCAAGAAAACGAAACCGATGATGGGACCATTGCCACCACCGTTATCCCCTTACTGTCATCTCTCTGTCGCGTCCCCTACCAACGCATCTCTGTAATATCCTCGCCCTCCTGTTCACACCAATCGCGACCCCGAACATATTGCGGGAAGGTCCTGTTCCGCGAAAACAGACCACCTCCAGAGAAGAAAAGTTAGGAAATTGTTGTTGGTTGCCGTAAGTTTTCCATCAATAGAACTTTATTGCATTCGTATCATTGAAAACAGTTTGAAAGAAGGGACGGTACCCGTGTCCGATATAACAAGCATGTGGGGCAGCATCGTTTTGTCCACTTTCACTTCTAAGCAGTTTTCAGCCACTTAATAATCAGAAGAAACAAGGCTCCGAAGACAATTTGATTGGTCATGTGCAAATAAACCTAGTATTAGCGAGATGTATACTTACTCAGCATCATCTGCAACAAAGCCTCTTTTCGTGAAATGTCGCCGTGTAAGCGCGACAGGCCGACAATGGCAGCTATCTGTATGTACTTACCAGGTCCCGTTCGGAACTACGACTGGTTTCCTGAATTAGGTACAAAATAACGTGCGCTCTTTACTCTTAATTCCCACAGTGCAGCGGCCAAGTACTGTTGACGTACACAAAATAAAAACCCAGTTCCTGTCGCGTTGAGTTCGTCGTGATGCTTCAAAAATGTGCCTGTGATATAGTTTATTCACAAATGAAAAAAAAAAGATTTAAGGGACAAACAGTGCACAAAATATATTGCTCACTTCTAATAGATTCTAAAGGATCACACACATCAGGAGGAACTCTAGCGTGAATGAGAAAGCAGCAGAGGTCTTTACAGCCAAAAAAGCTTTCTTCTCACAAAAAATTTTTTGTGCATGGACGAAAGGGCGCGAATAGTTCTAGCACAAGAGGAGTTACAAAGATTTGTCACACGCTGCCATCGCATTCTCTCTTCTGTCATCCCGACAAAAGCACTCTAAGCTAGACAGGGAAGGATGGGAAGGGCAAACAAAAAAAAACGTCACGTGCACTTCGTGACTTTAAGCACTTTTTTTTCTTCAAAACGCATCTTTTTTAGCGGGATTGCGCGTACACGCGTGGACCAGTGAAGGCCTCTCGTGGCGATCTCTGTAACAACCGAGTGCCCCATGTTCAAGGGTAATCTACGTGTGATTTTTGAGGGTCTTCCGTCACTAATCGAGGGCAAACAAAGCATTTTTAGCTGAGTTTGATACTTTATTGTGAATGCTAGGACACGTGGTGCACTATCACATTTGGCTCCCGTGTTCTCGGGAGCCTCTACTACCAATAGGCAGCGTTTTCTGACTATGCTGAAGAATTATGGCAGGGCTACTTGAAGAGTAAAAGATAATTCACATCTTTCTTTGGAGCAAAATATCTAAAGAATCAAAATTCGGCAAGTCCGCCATACCTTGGGAATCAATGTTTTGCGCCCTGACACGTAGCTTAATTTTATCCGCGGTAGACCGATATGGCTTTAATTAAAATTGCTAGATACTACGTATACCACACCGAATACGGGGTGAGTACTAGCACAAAATGCAAGCGCTAGTCACGATGCTCGTATCGATGGATGGCTTTACGAGATGCGAGAAGCATTTGTTTTCATTGAAATTGTTGCTAGTGTGCCATGTGAAGAACCCACACTGCTCTCAATATACATCCTGCAACCCGTCTCGGGCTGATGTACCATGAGGAAAGTATTTCAAGTGTGCCATGGAAGTACAGCGTTTCAGATCCCAGCCGAACAATCATTAAAGCGCGTCAGCGAGTGTAGCAGTAGTAAAGAGGGCCCTGCGCATGTCCACTCAGAGGGTAAATGTTGCCGCTTGTAAGCACGCTGCCCTCGTCAGCCTCGCTAATATTTATCATTATCTATACTGTATCAGAGCCTTGCGATAGTGACGTGCATTTCAAACATTTTCTTTCCTCGTCGTCTTGCTGCATTCGAACAGATAGAGAGATTTCACGAGAGTATACCCCTACAAGGAGAGGAGTTTTCTAAAGCCACATAGTTAGCAATTTCTGTTTGTTTTTTGTCTTCTCTAGCACTGTGTTTCTTTTTTTTCTATAATCCATTAAGTTAATCAATATTGTTATTTTTTTATCCTGCAAAAAATATCGCTGTCTAAAGAATATTTTTCTTTTTTTCCCTTGCTCCTATCAGATGCTTTCAAGCACTTCAATGTACACATCTGTCCGCACACATCAGGGAAGGTGTTATCGTGATTAACTTTATCCTCGTTCCTCTAAATAGTTAGGTGTTCTGAAAGCAGTGGTAATTTTATTAGCGTCACCCATTGTAACGATCGGCACCACCGATCATGATTAGGAAATAGTATTTCTCCCACTGGACCCGAGGACGCCTACGTGGCAGCCATATAGGCTACCTTCAATGCTAGTTGCCGCGGCAGCATCTTACGTGATCAATTTCATCCTTATGCAGGTGCACTGACCACCTCTCTCTGCATCCTGCGATATTTCCAAGTGAAGTAGACAACTGGGCCAGTTGGTGATTCATGATCGATATACTAAGCGTTGCCCTTAATTTTGTACTTATCGTTCACGTTTTCCACCTCGCAGTATACATCGAGCGAGAATACCACGATATCCTAAATGTTCTCCAACGCTGTCAATCACACATGATGTCCGGGGACGTAGCTAAAATTTTCTTTTCATGGCGGAAGCCTCAAGTACCGTCCGCCAGCGCGAAAATTGACCGGCGTCCCGCATCGGTGTCTTCTGTCGGTGGCGTAAACACTGGTGGTGGAAAATGTCATCACGTGATGATATCACCAGACGACGTCTCAAAGTGCTGAAGTTTATACATTACAGGGTCATCAAAGCTGTCACAGTTACAAGCTTATTGGTGGAGCTCCATGCTAGCCTAATCTGCTCTGGTTTTCATAGAGCTTCAATGCCTCCTGCGTGCTCGGTAGGCCTACTAGAAGGTCGTCCACGTGAAAGGCCCATTTTAAGAGGGCTACATTTTAAGGCAAATTACCCGAAAAGGAGTAACGGAGCGCAATAGGGTTGCGCGATGAACGGATAGACCGTTGAGGAGCAACCACTGAGAGAAGCGTGCCGTGCGAAACCACTTATTCTCCAAACACGCTCCAAATGGTGAACCGCCTGGGGATTGCAGGCAGCGCGAGAAGTGTTGCCAAGGTGACCAGCCCTCCTCCTCCTCCTCTTCTGGCTCAGTCTTTCCCCCTATTTTGTCGGCGATGGTTCCCGTAGCAACGCGCTCAGAGTGCTCGACCATGGCCGCTTGAATTCGACGATCTAAGAATTACGACGTGGTATTTGTGTGTACGCTTGGATGAGCGAGGGCTGCTGCTTTGGCGTTACGCTGCACCCATGAAGTCAAGAGAAAGTCTCGACACGTCACCAAGCTGCGCTGTATATCTCTGGCTTCAAGATAGTCACGACCAACACACGACAGCAACAGTTGGGAAGGGCAATATCACTCTAAGGCAAAATTACCCGAAAAAAAGAGTAATGGAGCCCAATAGGCGCGTGCGATGAACGGACAGACCATTGAGGATCAACCACAGAGGGAAGCGTGCGGTGCGAAACCACTTAGTCTCCACTGGGATAAACCAACCGAGCATTTCAGGCAGCGCGAAAAGCGTTGCCAAGGTGACCCGCCCTCCTTCTCCACAGAGCACATGTCCTTCTCCTCCTCTGCTGGCTCAGTCTTTCCCCGCATTTTTCCGGCGGCGGTTCGCGGTGCGTCGCTGTTGGAGTGCTCGAACATTGCCGCCTGGATTCGACGATCTAAGAATTACGACGGGGTGCTTGTGTGTTAGCTTGTATGAGTGTGGGCTGCTGCTTTTGCGTTTCGCTGCACCCATGAAGTCTGGAGCAAGCCTCGACACGTCAGCACACCGCGTTGTATATCTCTGGCTTCAAGATAGTCATGACCAACACACGCCAGCAAAAGTAGGGGAGGCCAATATGGCAGCCGACAAGTAAACAGGCCTATTGGATATATACTTCAGTCCTACTCAGGGCAGAAAACAGTGCTGGATTCTTAAGCAAGTAGGTTATCGTTCTTTATTATACTCTACTTGTCGCGTGTGCGATACGGACCGCGCTTGCCGGCACGGGCTCGGGTCATGTGGTATATAGCACGCATGAAATGCACCGCAAAGGTCAGCTTTGGCGTCTGCAGTTCGCCTGTGCTTTGCGGCCGCCTGAAAATTGTCCGTCATTGTCATCGGCCTCCCGCACGCTCGGTCATCGAGTACTCGCCTGTCTTCGCCACCGCGATGAGCTCAGGGCTGACGATATTGGGCCGAGACCTTGCCGCTGTGTTGGGAGTCGTCGAAAACACATTTCGGGTTCTCGTAACGAGCTTGGTTGTAGTATGTCGCGTGCTGTAACTGCACCAGCATGGGCTGGCAGGGCTTTCGCTAACGTCGGAACTCAGTTGGCTTCCCCGTCAGTCGGTCGCAAGCAGCTCGGCGCAGTCCGTTGGCCGCGGCGGTGGACTCCCGTTTGCGTGCTGCACTCGCTGGAGTTTGTAGAAAAGGGCTGCATTACCGTCGATTTCTTCGGCGCTAACTCAAAATCCGCTCGCGCTGTCCGTGGCGGCGGCCAAGCGTACGCTCGCTCTCCTGTTCGAAGTTCGCCGGCGGCAGACACTCCGCGAGCAGTGCCGTGTTTGGTCTCGCGTTTGCTTGCCCGAGCTGAACGTCGTCGCTCGCATAGGACTCGCCGACTTGTTAGTTAAATGGTGGTTCACGGAGTTGACTGCAGCTGCCGCTCCGAAGCTGTTGCGCTACGGAGATCGAAATGAGTCTTTGACAATGTTTGTCATCACGGTGAAATTGTTAGCATGTGATATCCCACATATGTTTTCATTTCACCTTGCACGTATTTGTTCTATGCATTTGTATTCATCCTCTGTCACGTGTGACTCACAATTATACATAGTTATTGTGCAAACGTGGGCACACATCGTGCTGAAGACTGTTCGCTGGCGTCTGCGATGCCCGCCATCCATCTCTTTCGTTAGAACAGCTTCAGAAGGACTGTGCGAGATGTGAAGGTAAAGTTATTTGTGTGTCATAATTTAACGCTTGTTTTTATATTAACGTGCACGTACTTGTCATATGCGTGCATCTTCATCTTCTGTGACGTGTGCCTATTTTTACTATAATATTGAAGGCGCAGCCGGGGGAACACAACAGGCAGAAGGCTGCGTGGGCTGGCGTCTGCAATGTCTGTTATCTATCGCTTCTGCTGGAGGAGCTCCTCAAGGAGTGAACAAGATTTGACAACGAGACTGTACTTGTACACTTACCAAAGATTTCTTTTAAAAGAATTGGGAAACTTCGAGTGTATGTAGAAAAATGAAAGATATACATGTCTCACCTTTGTCTTTCGTTGTTGCCGTGACTGTAAAAGCAGTTACGCATAGGTGGCTAACTACTTTTTCGCTTGTTTTTCTCTGCGGAATTTGTTGCTAACTGGGCAGAAAAACAGGCGGAAAAGTATTGGGCTTGGCGGAAAATGAACAAACAACAATAATTGAACTGGGGACAAAAAGTTCATTCGATTTGAGTATTTCAGTGGATCAATCGTTCGTCTGGCAAGCTGCAACTGTGAGGACTACCAGTGGCCCGGTATCGAGTAAATGTGGGGATTAACAGTTGCTCTATAAGGTGCAAATGTGAGGACTAAATATTAGTCTTCGGGGTAGACTGTGGAACTAACCGTTACTCACTAAAGTGTAAACGTGAAGACTAAATGTCCATCCCTTGAGGCGACTAACTGTTAGACCCAGTGCCATTAGTCCTTAGAGAGATTAATGGTTGTGGCAGCCCCATTAGTCCCTAAAAGGACGAAGCACACACCCTTTTAACACCATTTTGCCTTAAAGTGTACGCGCACGTCATGCCCTCATTCTCTAGGCGCGCGCCAGTGGAGGGGAGCAGCGTTCATCTTGAAATTTGATCCATTTTCGCGGCACGTAGCGTTGCAAATTTTGGCAGACGTGATTATTAACGCCTCGTCTACGCATTGTGCTTGTCTGCTCAAAATTTTCAAACCTAGAGAGTGGCCCTTCAAATGCCGAAGAACCAGTGGCAAACAATATGCCGTATCACAAATAGTATATTCTCTGTTTTATTATCAGCTGGGATATATATATATATATATATATATATATATATATATATATATATATATATATATATATATATATATATCCCGGCTGCCGAGTGAGGTATGTTCCCCCCCTACTCGCGAAAGAGTTGGTAGGCTCTGCATGATGATTTCTTACTTCTCCTTCGTTCTTCCTGCTTTATGCTGAAAGTAACAGTCTTTGCTCCACATCAGTTTGTTTTCACAGTGTGAAACCATTCAAAGCTTTAATGACCGGGTATACATTTTAATGACCGGGTATACAAAATTAAGTCAGTCCGCGCTGCGCTGTATATCCACCGTTCTCTTCACGTATATGCACCGTTCTCTTCAAAGTTACAGTCACGCTGCGAATTCATTATTTTGACTGTGAGACCACTCCCCTCGAGCAAGAATCGGCAGCATTTCTTAAAGGTGGGCCAAATCTGAGAAGCTGACACAGCGGATGGTGTCAGCTTCATGTAGTTTTGCAGGCGAGGAGCGAAAAAAGTCATTACAAAATTAAATAAAAAAACTATTGGTGTCAAAACTGTCATGTCGGCCTTCAGACACGTATTAACAGGGTACGGCGAAAGTAGCGTCGTCCGTTTAGCAGCTGCATCAATTGGGGCGTAGTATATGTAAGGTCCCCGGTCTGTTGGTTGCCGATCTCTGCTTCAGGTCATTATTGGCGTTCTTAGAAGGATCAATGCTACGATTGCCAGTGATACATACAACCAACGGGAACAGCGATAACGCTCGAGTTCACATGGGATGTTTGGCATCTGCAGACGATAATTCATTTAAAAGCATTTGTGGTGTAAGGGATATTTTTGCTTATACACAAGAGGGAGAACATCTGTGCGGCAGGAGCTATTAGGAAGAGCTGAAATATATTATTTCGTATTGCATAGTTATGCTCTCACCTTGGAGTCAAGTGTATTGGAGTTGAGAGTGGACTGTAGGGCGAGTTGGTGTTTTGACAGAGAGCCATCATGAGTTGCGCAAATAAAAAGCAAGAGATCGGCGAGAACAAACATACTCTACCAATAAGCTTTATTGAAGGGAGATCCACACCTGCTTACATCAACAAGCTGCGCAGAGGCCGAGCCACAAAAACAATAAAAAAATGGTGCGAAAGAAATTGAATTTCGGCATTTTACATTGCATTAGAAGTTTCGCACACGAACTTGTCACCTACGTTTTAAATTACCAAGACTTCTAGTCTTTCGCGAGCAATTTTTTTTTTCATTTTGTCTGGTATGTTTGGTAACAGAATAGACCCTTTTCAAAATTTAGCGCAACATATCAAATGAAACCAAAAACATACTTTTCCGCTGTGTCTTGTTCACCCACGGTGTTGTGCACTGCTGATACCAGTACGCGATTATTGCTGCGTCTGTTGGTTGTGGTTGGCAGTCTGTGGGATGTCCGAGAAGACGCACAGGGGCCAATTCAGGGAGCAGCGCTACTGCGGCCCTAGCGTGACCTTTTTGGGTGGCAGACGGGCTGGTATTACCGACAGAGGAAGGACATGGCCTCCAAGGAATGCTCATTAGTGTACCGTCCAAACATGATACGCTTCCTGCAGGAATGCTAGCGATGTCCGTGTGGGCTGCAGGGTATGCTAATCGGCGTCGCTGTGACACACAACCCGCGCTTGAGGAAATGCGCATGTATAGGCCCATGATGTAATAAGCGTTGCTGCTTCTCGCTGATCCCGCCAGCTCAAACGAATAAGCAAAATATGGCGGAAGAGCTCCCGAGCCATTTTGCCAGACTGAATTTTTCGGAGGGTTCACAACGCGCAGGCCATGCACTGGTTACCTTGGTGACTTCTCCCCTTATTACTAATAATTTTTTCGCGTTCCTTGAGGCGGTCATCAAAGCAGGCATTATGACACTGTCGAAGTGGATTTTGCCGCAGGACAGGGAGACCTTGTTGGAACACTTCATGAAATGTTTTTGAAGGTTCTTTAAACTGCCCCACTTTTGCTTCGCACAGGTAGTGCGCTGGCTCTGTAGAGTGAGCTCAGTAAAGTGTGCTAACCAAGTCATGTACGAGATTCCCCTGCCCTGCGACCAAGTCTACATCAGCCAGAGGGGGCACTGCTTCAATGACCGACTAATAAAACATGGAATCAATGTGAGTAGTAAGGAGAGGTCATCTCGTTCGTCACTGTATACATGGCGTGCTCTCATTCTATTGTAAACCACGATTCTGATTTGCAAAAAACCTACGCAGAAGTTGAGGGGAAAAAAACTCGCAAAGCGCTATAGAAGCACTTTCCGGTAAAAAAGCAGGTGTTAAGTTTGTGAGAGAGACTTTCATTGTGCTGCGAAAGGCGGAAATTCAATTTCTTTCGCGCTTTGTTTGAACTCGAGTCTGCATTGTCAGTTCACTAATACAGCCAGGATGTCGAACGCTGCCGTGGTGGAGCCCTTAGCCTAAACTGACTATTCCATGGACACCACCAGCCTCCCTTCAAGCTGCTCGGGGAGCTTTCAGTGAGCGGCCTGTTGCAGTGCCGCAACTGGTGTCCACAGTTCCGTGGCTCTATCGAGAGACAGGCGGTGGAGACAGCGGGACTGCTAGAGTCTAGTCTGTTTTTGTTTGCTAATACAGCTGGCAAAAACGACTGGCAACGGAGTCCAGCAAGCAGGTTTATATCGCACGGAGCGCGGTCAAGGCAGTCGACGTGCCGCACGGCTTCTTCAATCATCTCCATGCCATTCCAGTGCTTCAGTGATCGCCAAGTGCTTTCGGGTCCCAAGGATACTTTGAATAGCCCCTTTGGGAAGAGTCTCTGGTTGATCCTTCGTGACCAGTGAGAGAGTGAGCAATGTGGCCAATGGAAAAGTACACAGCAGTACGGGCTTTGCTGTGACAGCCTCAACCATGCTCCCGTGGCCTACTGACAGCTCCATAGACTCGGCGTACCTTCGGTGTAGCTGCCTCGGCCACAGAAATACACGTAAACTGGTGAGCAATGGCGAGCCCTATGTAATACTGCTTCGTGCCATTGTATCGCGCTACTGGCGATTTTCACCGGCTAGATGCAGCACCGACTGGAGATGAGTCGCATCGGTCTAGACTGCGAACACGGCGAGGCAAATTCTGCGAAGTAATTATGTGTCTGCGTCCTCTGCAGTGAGCTCCTAATGAGAAGCACAAACTTCTTGGGGCAACCGCGTTCATAGCGCCACATCATCGGCAGAATTAGAACAGTGAACTGTGAACAGAGAACTCAGTGAGAGTGGTATACTCGCGGGCACATTTTCTTGCCAATCAAGGACATACAGGCACTAAGCTTCTGCACTCGTACAACTACATGAGGCTGTCCTATAATTTGTGCGTTTTATACCGCTGTGGCTGGTAGTGACTGCACTCAATTAGCGCAGCATACCGAGGGAGACGCCACTAAGCTCTTGTGGTACACGCAAAAAGAGCAACTTTCTGATGCATGCAAAAATGCAGTGCACTGTTACAGCCGAGCATGTACGAATGCCTGATTGGTGTGACTTACGCCCTGGTAAATGCGATGCACTTCTTACGAATTTCAGTGACCTTAAGGGTATCTATCTATCTATCTATCTATCTATCTATCTATCTATCTATCTATCTATCTATCTATCTATCTATCTATCTATCTATCTGTCTGTCTGTCTGTCTGTCTGTCTGTCTGTCTGTCTGTCTATCTATCTATCTATCTATCTATCTATCTATCTATCTATCTATCTATCTATCTATCTATCTATCTATCTATCTATCTATCTATCTGTCTGTCTGTCTGTCTGCCTGTCTATCTATCTAGCCGCCTACAACGTTTAGCTCTTCTGGCCGTTTGGATAATGGTATGAATACCAAACTTGCTTTGCAATAACATGACTACATGACGAGCATAACTTCTTAGTCATAACATCAAAAATCATGAAATGCGTGACATGAATCTCATAATTTACATGTCTTGGTCTTGCTGGCACTGCGGTGGTTTCGAGCACGTGACATATTGTAAAACCGGCGAGGTGTCACATGATTGCATGGCCAAAACAAACGACAGAACCTAACATGAAAACTATGTTATGCGTGTCAAGTAACGCATGACTACATGCCACGCTCGTGATGCGCTCTCCGCCTTTCCCTAGCATCACATATACCAAATTTGGTATTACGGTACGTGAATGGATGACAAAGGTATCTGACTGGTGCAAACATAACAATCATGAGATGTGTGTTATGTAACAATATGTCTACATGCTACGCTCATGATGCACTCCCAGCCGTTTCAATTGCTTCACATGTACGAAATTCAGTATTATGTGACGTGAACGTACTGCATAGGTAAACTACACATCCAAACATGATAATGACAACACGCATGTCGTGTAACAACATGACTACACGTCACACTAATAATGCGCTCCTGGCCGTTTCGCTAGCTTCACATAAGCCAAATTCAGTATTACGTGACGTCAATGAATGGAGAAAATAAGTGAGCACTCAAACTTATGCAGTCATACCTGAGTGCGCGGTCTCAGTATGTTTAAATAAACGGCTTCAAATCGCGCACACAACCAATTAAAAACGGGGTACCACAAGGTAGTATTCTGGGGCGTGTATTATTTTTATACTACATAACTGATATAGTCAGAACTGTTGAAAATCATAACTTCATGATATATGCTGATGACTGCACATTATTTTTTACTAGAAAAGATTTCAGTACTCTCGACGCTTTAGCGGCCAACACATGTTATAAGCTTCGTGATTGGTCTACCAAGAACAATTTAATGTTAAATGAATCAAAAACAATACGCGTCCTTTTCTGAGCTCTCGGCATATCCCTGCATGTACCAAATTATGTTAACCTAGGCGCATACGAAATTGCAGTGACCAAATCCATTAAGACACTTGCATTAGTTTTTAAAGAACATATGTCCTGGAATGAGCATACAGACCGTATTAGTTTAAAATTGAGACGCGTGGTTGGCCCTTTAAATCGTTGTCGACGTCTTTTGCCCGTTGATGTAAAGCGACTCCTATGTCAGGCTCTTTTCCAAGTCCACTTGAAATACGGCGCTTTAGTATGGGCAAACACTACGTCAACAAATTCAAATAGGCTAGAAATACTTCAAAAGAGAGCGATCAGGGCAATAAAAACATACCATACCTTGAAAACACAGGACAACTTTTTGTTAAACATAAGATATTTAAGGCAAATGACATATACAAATTCAGGTTGTTAAAATCCTATATTAGCGCAAACAAAGGGAAACTCTACGCATTTCTGACACTTGCAAATCTCGAACATACACAAACCATTTACTTCCATCGATATAAGCCACCGTAGAAAATTTCGTTATCTCGCACCAATTACGGAACACAAAGGCTTAGTTTAGCCGCATTCTACTTAGTATACTCAACTAATACGACCAGCAATACAAAAATTGACAAATTAATTAATATCAATGTGAAACACCATTCTTGTAGCTTTTTATTGTTTACATAGGTCACTCTGTGTTGCTTTGCATCATTTTTATGTGTACCTATATTTTTGTATTTATTTCTTTGTGTAACCTCATTGTGTGCCTTTCTTATGTACGAAAGCGATGATACATACTCTGCAAATTGCTGTGCTTCTGTGTTTATAAAATATTCCTTTTCGTTTGTATACTTTGGCCTGTCACCTACTTTGCCTTCTGCTTGTATTGTTACTTGTTTTATAATAGTTGTTTTTTTTCAATTTATTGTATTTAGTTTTTACCCTGTAATTGCTGACGTAATGGGGACGGTGCTTAGTCAAGTTGCAATAGCTGCAGCTTTTTTGCTGTCTCCCTATTTTTCGCCATTCTATCTGTTTTGGTGAAAATAAAATAAATAGAATATAATAGAATAGACTGGTTGAAATATGATAATGATGTGATGTGTGATTCATCTGTGAATAGATTTATTAGTAGCCTTGAAGAACTATTAAATTATGTAAGTGACAACAATTTAAAACTTATTCTTGGAGGTGACCTTAATATTAACATACTGGAGTCGTCTGCTGCCGCCATTACATTTGTGTCTACGGTCGAGTCGAGTGGCTACGATATAGTAACGGAAACTCCCACACGTATCACACATACCTCAGAAACGTTAATCGATCTATTTATCACTAACGTAAACAAAGATAACGTAGAGAATGGTGTAATATGTTGTGACATCAGCGACCACTTTGCACTCTATTTTGTTATGGAGAGTGCAATCAAGAAGTCCCAAACACTGCCCACTAGAACAGTTCAAAATATCACACCTCACACTTTAACAGCATTCAGCACAAGCCTTTCCCAAACAGACTGGAGTGCGGTATACCACTCAGAAACTGCAGATTTAGCCTATGAAACATTCTTGAATATATTTAAAAAAATTAATTTTAGACACTTTAAAGAAAAAGTTATACAGAAATGCCGTAGAAGTCGCAAACCATGGATCAATCGTGAGTGTTTAAGAATGATCGAAAAGAAATCAAAGTTATTCAGAAGGTTTTTAAAAACTAAGGATGCGTCAGACTTAACCACATTTAAATAATACCGCAATAAGGTGAACGCCTTTATCAAGAAAGAAAAAACAAATTACTTAAACCAACAATTTCATGCAGACAACTGCAAAGGGAGTGCCGAACTGTGGAGGAAACTTAACGCTTTGCTTCACAGGACACCGATCTCTCCTGGGGTTACTGAAATAAATATAGATGGTCGAGCGGTTACAGATTTGGAACTCGCAGAAAGATTTAATCATTTTCTCACAAACGTTGCACAGCCGACGCAAACAGCGCAGACAGTTATAACTGACGCAATGACAAGACAGACAAAGAACATCTTTCTTCGACCAACCGATGAACAAGAAATAGTTTCAATTTTTTCCACGCTAAAACAGAGCAGTGCTCGTGACATAGATGGAATTCAGATTTCCCCGATCAAACATGCAATCGATATCATAGCTCCCGTGCTCTCTCACATTTATAACTTGTCCCTATCAACAGGCTGTTTCCCAAAACAAATGCAAACGTCCGTTGTCAGCGTGTTATATAAGAAAGGAGACAAGAATGATCTTACGAACTATCAGCCAATTTCTATATTACCCAAATTCTCGAAAGGCTTGGAGAAAATTATTTTTAAAAGACTTATGAATTTTTGTATGAAGTTTAACATAATATCCCAATCTCAACATGGTTTTATGAAGGGCAGGTCGACGGAGACTGCTTTACTAGCTCAGAAAGAAATAATCCTTAAATCGTTTGAGAGTAAAGAACTTTGCATTGGTGTTTTTATAGATTTTTCTAAGGCTTTCGACCGTCTCTGTCATCATACTTTATTTGAAAAATTAGAAGTATATGGTGTTCGCGGCATTCCACTTTCCCTCTTGAAATCTTACTTCAAGTACCGCTCACAATGTGTAAAAATTAAGGATTCATTTTCTTCTCTCCAGGCAATAACCACAGGGGTTCCGCAAGGTAGCATTCTAGGACCGCTGCTTTTTAACCTATACATAAATGACATTGTCAAGGTATTGTCAAATACTAAATCCGGAACGTCGAACTAAAATCTATAGAAAACAAATCCGATGCGTCAGGCAATCTAGAATACTCCCCTGCCAGCTAGAAGTAATTCGCTGCTAAACAATCTAAATGAGACCAATAGTCTTCTTTCATGAGAATCGATCAGGCACAAACTTGCGTCTCAGGTTCGGTAAAAACGAAAATTGCCCAACTGTGCCGAGCACTTTCAAACAAAGGCTGTAATTCAAGAATTTCCACGCTTTCTGAAAAATTTGTTGGTGCCACGGTCGATCTTTGCCTTTAGAGAAGACTGCGATATCCCGTGGGGACTCTGCTGGCATCGCTCTTTCAATAGCTTGCACGGCTTCGCCTTTTGGTGGGCGCGAATTCCATGCCACCAGCAAAGAAACATCTGTGACTGTGTAAATGGGCCGTTGCAGATTATTTCAGAACGTATTCAAAAAAGTATAATTGTGAAGCGCCCACTACAACCTATTTGTTATATTGGCGTGTTGGCTCTCACCAAGCCCCATAAAAAATTTTAGTTAGACCGTGGAAGTTGTTGTGTGTCGATGAAAAGCATTATGCCACAATTTTTTTTTCAATTTGTTCGTTACAACCAGAGATAACAGTTTTTTTTTAAAGTGGCACGAAACGACGATGAGAGGAGGTGAGCTCAGAACCCCTTCCCCTCTTCAGCGTAGCCTTCACAAGCCAAATTTCTTCTCTACCCTCACTGGCATTCGACCAAGAGGTCTCGGGCGCATGACGCGCCCGAACAAGCCAAACACCCGAGCACGCGAGTGGCGTTCTTTTGTTGACTAGCGTTTAAGAACAGTGATTCTGCGAACGCGTGGGAGCGCTACTTTCGCTTCCACTGTAGGGAGCCTACATGAACGGCCATTTTTAGGGTGATGTCAGCCTTTGACCCACTACATGCCGCCAACGCACCACCGCCCGCCAAAACACAATGTTGCCAGACAGCAACGCCGCGCTGTTGCCCCATCTTGGTGCCCGCACTGCGTCTACGCCCGGTTGCGTTTAGTTCTCAATATACGGCGTCGAACATTGCGGTAGCGTGTTAAACGCTGCCGGTGAAGCCTTAGAATGCCTGAATGCTGCGTACCGCTCTGCACTAATCACAACAGAAAGAGGGTGCGAATGTTCCGCTTCCCAGCCAGCCCTAGCCGACGACAACTATGGCTGGCTGAAGTGAAGTTAGATGGCTGGGAGCCCACCAGTGCGTCTCGTATTTGCTCTGTGAGTACTGCGTATTTCGTTGACTGTTTTTTCCTGCGGCTCACGTATATGTGTTTCGCGGTGTTCGCGAATGAGTAGATAACCGAAGTTGTCGTTGCTGCGTCCACGCATTGCGAGTAGGAAGCCCACAAACGGGACGCGTCCGCGCGATCATACGGAGACGCGCTCGCTAGTCTCAGCTGTTGCCACGCTTGCGTTCCTGTCAGCGTAACCTCAGTATTATGTCGCAAGTGTTTGTGTGTGGGCTGCGAATTTCTTCGTGCGCTCACTGTATTTCGGAGCTCTCTGACATCATGATGACGTCACAAGGTCGGCTCCTTTTTGTTGCGCCGTACTTCGCGTAGCTGGAGGGAGCGGCGGCTGGCTCCAAAATGGCGGCGCACAGAAAACTATGCCAAATTTGGTGGAAGCTGGCAACAGCGTGCCCCGTTGCCCGCTGGTTTTGGCTGAGTTTTTGAAGGCGCTTATTAAGATGTCTCCACCCTAAAAACGGCCGTGTATGTAAGCTCCCAATTCCACGGTTATCGTCTGCTGGTTGCGCTGACCGGGGGACACGAACGCATGCGAAATGCCCGCTATTAGCCGCGCATCTCGTTGAAAACCAGAAAAAAAAATGCAAAAAAGCCGCGTACTTTCCTTTAATCCACCTCAATATCAAATGCTAAGCATACCTTAGCGAACTTCAGCGACTTTGAGCGTATCTATCTATCTATCTATCTATCCATCTAGCCACCTACGACTTTTAGCTCTCCTGGCCGTTTCAATAATTGTATCTATACCAAACTTAGTATGGCATAGCATGGCTCAATTAAGAGCATATTTGATTAGTACTAACATGAAAATCATGACAAGTATGTCATAAATGTTGATATATGGATTTAACGTCCCAAAACAACCACATGATTATGAGAGACGCCGTAGTGGAGGGCTCTGAAAATGTCGACCACCTGGGCTTCTTTAACGTGCACCCAAATCTGAGCACACAGGCCTACAACATTTCCGCCTCTATCGGAAACGCAGCCGCTGCCGCCGTGGTTTAATTCCGTGACCTGCGGGTGAGCAGCTGAGTACCTTAGCCACTAGACCACCGCGGCGGGGCATGTCATGAATGTCATGATTTACATGTCATGGTCCTGCAGTTCTTGCGCAGGTTTCGTTCACATGGCATGTTGCAAAACTGGTATGGCACGGCGTGATTGCATGGCGAACACAAGTGACAGACCCTAAAATGAAAATTATGACATGCATGTCATGTAACAACCTGACTACATGCCACGCTTATGATGCGCTCATGGCTGTTTAACTAGCATCACGTATAGCAAATTTGGTATTACAAAATGCGAATGGATGACAACGGTATGTCACTGGTGAAATTATGATAATCGTGAGACGCATATCTTGTAGCAGAAGACTACATGCCACGCTCAAGACGCGCTGGCCGCCGTTACGCAAGCTTTACTCATACCAAATTTTGTAGTACGGAAAGTGAATGAATGTCAAAGGTATGATACTGGTGCAAACATCATAAAGATGAGATGCGTGTAATTTAACAACATGAATACATGCTACGCTCACGATGCGCTCATGGCCGTTTCACTAGCTTCACATGTGCCACACTCAATATTACCTGACGCGAACAGACGACACAGGTAAATGTGACATCCAAACATGATAATCACGACATGCATGTCAAGTACAACAGGACTACATGCCACACTGATCATGCGCTCGTGGCCGTTTTGTTAGCACCACATATACCAAATTTGTTGTTCATTGACGTAAATGGATGACTAAATATATGACTGGTGAAAACTTGATAATCTTGACACGCGTGTCATATGAAAACATGACAACATACCCCGATCATAACGTGCTCGCGGCTGCTTCGCGAGCTCCACCTATACTACCTTTGTTATCAAATGGCGTGGTATGATGACGAAGGTAGACATAACCCAACATCATAGTAATGACACAAAAGTCATGTATGGTATCATTTATCTCTACCTCGTAACATTGTACTGATTTTAAAGTGACATTTCAACGTTTCTCATTCGTGCTTCGCGTATCATCTATTCCCACTGTACGTGGAATCTGGCCATTTTTTATCTCAAATTTGATTAATACGTTAGAGCAGCAAATTACATAAACTACGTATGTCATGGTAATCATTTTCGCCATGTCGAGGGCTACTGTTGGCAACGTCATAGCACAGTCGTCTACATATAGGACCAACGTCGCTGCACTGCCGTGTACGTATGGTGGTTGGCACGTACACGCGATCGGGGCGGGCGCCCGCAAAAGGAAGGAAGTGCAGCGTTTATCTTGAAATTTGACTCGTTTCCGCGGAGCGTAGCGTTGCAAATTTTGGCAGACGTGATTGTAAACGCCCCATCTACACATTGCGCTTGTCAGCTCAAAATGGTCAAACCTGGTGAGTCGCTCCTTAATGAAAGACACACGCCTTCACAGCTACATATTGTCACGTGCTTGCCCAAGAAAGACGATGACAGTTGTGCATGTGCCACGAAGGACTACGATATGGACGAAGCAGAAGAACTCGTTTGCGCCTTCTAATTAAAAAGATCGACCTGCTCCTGGTGTCTCAGTCTCTAAGGCAAGACCTCTGTTTTGACGCCGTGACACTGGTGGAGCTGCTGAAGCCTACAACCGGATGCAGGACAGTCTAGCTCGGACCCGTTCACCCAGTCCAGAGAACCAGCCCCTAGTCACGACTCCGGTGCACCGATTCAGTCGGCGCCAACTAGGCCTAAGTCCAGAGTCCGAACCTGTTCCGCCTCTAACCAGCATGGCAGCTCCTACCACATCCACGGCTACCCTTCCATCACAGACCACTCTTCCCTCTCAAGTGACTCTTGAACACCCTCGCGTTCCTGAAGTTTTTCATGGGAAGAGTACGAGGATGTCGAGGACTGGCTCGAACAGTTCGAACGGGTCGCTGTATCTAACCACTGGAACGAACAGCACAAACTTGGCCGTGCATATTTCGCCCTGGATGATAGCGCTCGCACGTGGTACGGGATTCACGAGGCTACTTTACAATCTTGGGAAGATTTCCTTCGAAAGCTCCTCGCCACATTTTTGAACACGGAACGACGGGATCGCGCACAGCAACTGATTGAGGGTCGCGCACAAAAACCCAACGAAACAGCCGCCATGTACGCAGAGGGTATAATCCGTCTGTTTCGACGAGCTGACCCTGACATGCCCGAGGCGAAGAAGGTGCGTCGCCTAACACAGGTTGTCAAAGAACCAGTGTTTGCGGGCCTCGTACGAAATCCACCTACAACAGTAGATGAATTCATAAGAGAGGCGACTGTGATCGAGCGCGCACTGCGACAACGATACCGACACTTTGACCGCCTGTGGAACCAAACGGCAGTAAGTGCTGCAGCTCATAACACTGCCGTGTGTGAAAGTTCCCTGCGACAAATGATTAGGGAAATACTGCGTGAGGATCTTCGGGCCCTCTGCGTCCCTCCTGCCCAACCGCCCGTCGCATCTGTTGCCGAAATCATCCACCAGGAGTTGAGGCAAGCCGTTACGCCACCGGCGCCAAGTCCTGAGCCACATCTAGCGAGCTACGCTGATGTGGTCTGTCGTCCTCCACCGTCATTTCCAGCCACGTACCTTGGAGGCAACGGGATTCCATGAGACGACCACCAGTCCGCCGAACTGACTTGTGGAACATGGCCGACCGTTGACCAATTTGCTTCCGCTGCGGAGAACCAGGTCACATTGCTCGCTATTGCCGTCATAGCAATTCCGGCTTCGGGAACTTTTCTCGTCCCGCTTCTTTCCGCTATGGAGACCGTCGTGCCCACGATGCCGATCAAGTGCCGACTGGCCAAGCAACTACACCACGTCACTGGCGATCTCCATCTCCTGCGCGTTACCGTGACTTCCCTCGAAGTGACGCGGACGTCAACAGAGGCCGTTCGCCTAGCCCGCGCCGGGTAAAATAACTGCTTCGACCTCCGGGGGCAAGGTAGCCAATCGTCGAAACACCGAAAAGTTCCCCCTATCATCGCAAGAAGATATGACGACAACCACGACGAATACGACGACGAATACTAATGTCGGTGAAGTTGTACGTGCTGATCTTGGCGTTTTCATTGACGGACATTACGTTAAAGCACTGGTCGACAATGGCGCCGACTTCTCAATCATGCGACAAGAACTCGCCAATCGCATTAGAAAGGTCACGACATCGTGGACAGGGCCACACATAAGGAGTGCTGGTGGTCAGCTGATGATTCCCACGGGTAAATGCACCGCTCGACTTCGCATTGGAGATTCTAGCTTCGTGGCCACTTTCGTCCTGTTGCCAGACTGCTGTAAAGAGCTAATTTTGGGCATGGATTTTTTTCGAGATCATGGCGCTGTTATTAACATTCCTCAACGTATGGTGACGTTTTGCGCACATCCGTATGTCGACGACCGCAGCGACGAACTACGCGGCAGCTTGCGAATAGCCGACGATGTGACGCTCCCACCGAGATCTTGCTGCCTTGTGTCTGTGTCCAGTGGGTGGCCTTCTTATAAGGATGTGAACGTGGAGCACATAGTCACTCTTTTGCTCACGCAAGGCATTTCCATCGCGAGAGGCATCCTAACGCTTACTGGTGGACAGGCAGAAGTGCTCCTTACAAACTTCAGCAACGAGCTCCGTCAAATTCAGAAGGGTACCGCAATTGCCTACTTCGACGATATAGACCAAGCCGGGGATTGCAGTGCTTTGCAACCAGATGACGCAACAGTCCCTGCCTCGACAACTATGTCCGTGGACATCTGCTCCATGCTACCGCTCTCTGATAGGAAGCGTCTGCTTGGACTTATACACCAATTCGAAGACTGCTTTTCGCGTACGTCAAAGGTCCAGCGGACACCATTGACCAAGCACCGCATCATTACCAAAGACAACACGCGACCGATTCGGCAGAACCCCTACCGTGTGGCTCCGAAAGAACGCGAGGAGATTCAGAAGCAAATACAGAAGATGCTCGTGGATGACGTCATACAACCTTCGAAAAGTCCTTGGGCGTCTCTCGTGGTTTTGGTCAAGAAAAAAGACGGCAGCTTGCGTTTCTGTATTGATTATCGCAAGTTGAACCAAGTCAAGAAGAAAGACGTCTATTCACTGCCTCGCATAGACGATTCACTCGATCGGCTGCGTCATGCGTGCTATTTCTCTTCAATGGACCTCCGAAGTGGCTACTGGCAGATAGAAGTCGACGAGAGAGATCGTGAAAAAACGGCTTTTGTGACGCCTGATGGCCTTTACGAATTTAAGGTGCTTCCTGTTTGGTTGTGCTCGGTGCCAGCCAGCCAACTTCTTTGTGAAGTGTTCCCTGACAGCCAAGGTAGCCAATTTAATTCTGCCCCAGTTCACTCGTTTGTAGTACAGACAAGCCCGCAGAGTAAACACAGTATATCGACGAAGTGAAAGATCAGGAGTGGGGCGAAACATCCGCCCGGCCATGCTTCCATCCGTGCTTCAGTCTGTGCTTCCGTCCATATATCCATTCGTCCGTGCATCCATCCGACCAAGCGTTCGTCTGTCTGTCTGTCTGTCTGTCTGTCTGTCTGTCTGTCTGTCGGTCTAACTGTCTAACTGTCTGTCTGTCTGTCTGTGTATGTGTGTGTGTGTGTCTGCCTGTGCGTCTGTCTCTGTCTGTCCGCCCACCTGTATGTTTGTCTGTCTGTCAATTCACCTGACGATTCTTCCATCAGCTTTGTGAAATCGTCCACTGTACGAAAACCACTAACTACATCTATTAATTATATTTTGAATGATATATTACAAAAAACTCCACCAATTTAGCCATTAAACACGCGTTGAACACATGTAAATTGTGATCTTTTCGCCTGGAATAAAGGACAATAAATAGTCGCTCACAATTCGTCTTTTTAATAACCATATATCTAGTGCAACCTCTGTAACTTCAGGTGTTCTTAAGTGGTAAGTATTTGGTCCACTATTGTTCTTTATTCACAATAATGATTTACCCATGCATGTATTACATAACATCTGTTTGCAGATGATTGTTTATATTATTGCTATAGTAGTAACGTTTCCGATGCGGCATCTCTCCAAAATGACTTACGAAGTGTGCAACAATGGTATAACCTAAGGCTAATGCAACTACCCTAACAAATGCAGAGCTGTCTCTTTCTACCACTGTAACAAAGTACTTATTTTCTGTTCTGATTTTGCTGGCGCTCACTTCAAACGAGGTCCTTCCTACCAATATAAAGGAGTAACCCTTTGCAGTGATTTAGGCTGGGCATCACACATTATGAACATTAATTTATCTGCCAATAAAACAATCTGGGTTTTGAAACGCAATCGGTGCTATTTCGCTCAAGATGTCCAACTTCTCGCCTATTAGTCTTTCATCAGGTTAAAATTAGAATATGCATCCTTCATTTAAAAGCCTCATGATCAGTATCTGATAAACCAACACGAGTCACTTCGATATTGCGCTACAAGGACACTCTAAGTACTCACATGAAATCAGCATATCGGCATTGAAAACAGAATTCAGTTTATAAATATTCGCATCTCGTTGCCGCACTGCTGGCATTTGTGTTTTTGCACAAGTTTCTTTTTACCGGTGCCCCAGTAAGCTGTCATACAATCTCCCACCGACACACATCTTCAGTCGCACTGGTCATCCGCAAAGAGTTGCTTGCCCACGCGCCCACACCAACACTTTTTCACTTTCATTTTTTTTGTACAGCAACAGACTGAAAAGGCATTTCCAATGACCTCTGTGACAATAGTGTGGCACCTCCCTCTCCTGATATTTGTTGGCCGCTAGGTTAAGAGGCCCCACCAGGCTCGGTGGGCAACATTGGACACGGCGGACTCAATAAACACCGCCGAGCACAGCCGCTCGGGGGTCAGTCACCGTCCACCAACCGTAGCAGGTCGTCACTCTGCTGGAGGGTACCCCGGCCCTCCCAGGTTCATGAACGCGCACCATGTCCTCACAGCCATAACGCGCATTATGGCTTCACAGCCATAACATTTCCTTCCTTATTTTTCACCACTTTAATAGATTACATTACAATGCAATAAAACACGGCTTTTATTTTTCATGCATGTAACCTACCCTTATGCAATACCCCTTCATTGCGTCTTTAATAAATAAAAATAAAATGAAAATTGAAATAAATTAATAAACTATAGGTGGGTGCATCTTACCTCTACTACTACTACTACTACTACTACTACTACTACTACTACTACTACTAGACTACTACTACTACTACTACTACAGAGAAGGGAACAACCCAAAGCGCAAGAAGCTTCGCCCCTAAAAACATGGCATCTCTAGCTTCTTGGGCAGAGAGCTATCATGTCACAAGCCGTGACTAGCACGGTTCTTGGCTGTCAATTGGCTGCCTAAGCCCAGGAAACTTGCCCCTGCGTGGCTTCGCGCATTGGCACACGCGGCGTGAGGGAGCATAGTGAACGTCATCACGCTTCGTGCCAGGCCAGGTAGCAAAGTGGCACAACTTTTGAAGTCTTTTGGCCACTAGAATGTCCAGCCGAATGCTAGCCGTGGAAATACCAGAGAGTGGACCTCTATGGGCTGTGTGGTATCACTACCTTGAAAGACTGCTGGAGAGCTTCTTCAGTTGGGACGCAGCCCAGGAGAACACCATCAGCATCAAGCGATTGTGAATCCAACCTCTCCACAGCCATACTCTTTACGTCTGGCCCTCGGCACCCTAAAAAATACCAGCGGTTTGGTTGCAACCTGAGGTTGACCGCCACGCTCCTCTTGGCAGCTCAGCTCTTTGAGCTTGTCAGCAATCTGCTGACAAAGCGGATCTTTCTGTTGTGCCTTGAGTAGGTCATCTCTACTGAAGGTTATACTGCAGCACGTCACTGTCTCTGCCAGGTGTGCATCCTCGCCCCAGGCTGTCGACTCGAAAGTAACTTCACCTTCGAGGTTCACGCCCTTCGACTTATTGGGACCAGATGCGTTGGAGTCTAGTTGATGCGATTGCTTTTGGGAGTGGCGGATACAAGTGTCAGACGCCGAAACGGGGCTAGTCACAAGGCATCAGCCAGAAAGTTTCAACCTCCTTGCCGATAGCTCACAACAAAATTTACCGCTGCAAGGTCAACGCCCAGCCCGCGAAGCCGCCTGAGGGCTCGCTCAAGAGCGCCTAAACTAATGAGGTTACATGTCTATTTTGACCGCGAATGGCGTGCCATCGACCATGGATTTTCATACAGTAATATCTAGAGGGGAATCTGGAGCTAGTGTCTGCGCAGGCTCCCACAGCGGCAATCGTACCCCCATGGGAATTATGGGAAGTACAGGCTTCGTATCTTCTTCAATTGGATTACGTTCTTGAGATTCGCGACGCTTGTTTGCTGAGTGTGAAACAAAGGCGTATCTAGTTATGACTAATTGAAACTTGCTTCATTTTTTTGTACGTAAACTTTACTGTAAGAGCTTTTTGTGACTTGGCGATAGAAGTGATACCTGGACAAACCTAACCACGAGGGTATGCATCGCTCTGCCATTGCGTTCAAGATTCGGCATCAGGATGTAATGTTTTGTTCCTTACAACATTTCAAAACAAACATTCTTGTTTTGCCCTCGAAAGTAAGCAATATCTATTTATGAAAATAACAGCACAGTATTAAATGAGAAACACTTGACGTTTCATCTGCTGCGATGCCAGGTGCCTCTGTTTGAGTAGCCTGCCACTACCCAGCTCTCCTTTTGTTGTGAAGTCGAGTCATAAGGGCGGGGCGGTGCGTCTACTGCGTGTCCCCATACCTTTTCAGTTGATTTCTATGAGTTTTGGCATGACGCATTAACAACGAATGTGAACTCGATAAAATATTCTGCACTTGCATGGGACGCTACATATAAGCACAGCGGTGAAATGACGACACCTCGCTTAAACTGTCAAACACGACTTATACAGCTCCAGCGTTGCAGTAAATTGGGAGGCCTTGCAGTTTTCAGCTTTTTTGAGCAACAAAGGCGTAGCTTCAGACCTTTTCACCCACCCCAGTACATAATCTACGCGAAGAGCGAAACTGAAACTGTAGAAAAAGATGCGTAGGCTAACGCCTGGCTAACGCGATTCCATTCAAAGGTTGTACTTCCCATAATTCTCATGAGGATACACAATATCAGCGCCAGAATCCTCTGTAGACATTACTGTATCAAACTCTATGCCATCGACGTAACAGTCGAACTTCCGAGAAGCAAAGTCTATAGCGAGAAAGTTGCTCTGTCACGCTGTAGCTGCGCTCGGTGGCGTTGAGTGAACGGCTCGGGTGGTACTGCTTCAGGAGCACGATGGCGTCCTCAACTCCGTCATGCTCCTGAAGCAGTACCACCCCGAGGCCCTGGTCACTCACATACGCTTGCACAACTACTTCCCTTTTGAGTTGAGCTAGCTACAGATCGCCTATAGCCACTAGTGCGTCGGTAAGCACCTTTAAAGCTCGCTCTTGCTCCGGGTCGAGATCCATCGTGCCAACGCATTCAGCAGTGAGGTCATTGATTGATTGATTGATATGTGGGTTTTAACGTCCCAAAACCACCAAATGATTATGAGAGACGCCGTAGTGGAGGTCTCCAGAAATTTCGACCACCTGGGGTTCTTTAACGTGCACCCAAATCTGAGCACACGGACCTACAACATTTCCGCCTCCATCGGAAATGCAGTCGCCGCAGCCGGGATTTTATCCCGCGAACCGTGGGTCAGCAGCCGAGTACCTTAGCCACTAGACCATCATGGTGAGGTAGCAGTGAGGTCAATGACGTTTCGAGTTCCGCACTGCTAAGATGAACTGTCTGTAGTAGTTCACCAGGACCAAAAACAGCCTCAGACCGTGAACGTTCGCCGGCGTCAGGTACTCCACAATGGCCTCTAAGTTTTCCTTGCACGGCAGAACATGACTACTCTCGATGGCAAAGCCTCATAGTGAAAAGCGAGTCGCAACTAATTGAGCTTTCTTCGAGGTTATAGTTGACCTGGTGGCATGCAACCTGTCAAGGGCATCCTCCGTGTGATTTAGGTGCCCCTCGAACGTTCGAGAAAAGATAATAAGGACACCGAGGAGCGCCATGGTGAATTGCCAATATCTGGAGCACAGGCGCACTTCAAGAATAGCCAAATACCACGCGAGTAAATTTGTACAAACCCTTGTGAGAGGTGAACGACGTTTTTTATGCGTCAGTCGGCTTCATACGAACCTTCAGATAACCGCGGCTATCAGCTATTGTGCTGAAGTTGCAATAAAAGCCTAGAAAAGGCACGATTCCGTCAACATCAGAGAACGCATAGGCATTCTTTCTCATGACCTTGTTAAGCCGGTGATAATTCACCCACAGCCGATAGCAGCCGCCCCTTTTAGAGACTATTACAACTGTTTAACCGTTTAACCACTGGACTGTATGATTGTTCAACAACTCCTGTCTCTCTCAACTAATCTAATGCCCGTTCAATTGCTTCCTTCTTAGAGGGCTAGGATTGCATTTTCGCGGTTGTGCGTTGCTGTCATGTTGTTCGCGGTACTTTCGTGTGGTGCGCGGTGATTGCGTTGTTTAAATTCAAAGCATTTCTTAGCGAGGTTTGGCGACAATGAGCGTATCTATCTATCTATCTATCTATCTATCTATCTATCTATCTATCTATCTATCTATCTATCTATCTAGCCACCTACAACTTTTAGCTCTTCTGGCCGTTTAATCGTGTCAATACCAAATTCTTTATGGCATAACTTGACTGTATGACCAGCATAATCTACTAGTCATAACATGGGTGTTATAATATGTATGTCATGAATGTTATGAATTATATTTCAAGGCCTTGCTCCTCGTGCGGCGATTTCGTTGACATGACATGTTGCAAAATAGGCATTGTATGACATGACTGCACGACGAACACAAGTGACAGACCCTAACGTGGAAATCATGAAATGCGTGTTGTAAGTCATGATTCAAGACTACGCACCATACTCATCGTACGCTCGCCGTCGTTTCGATAGCTTCAGATATACCAATTTTGGTGTTACGAGACGTGATTATATGACGAAGGCGTGTGATAGGTGCAAACATGATAATTATCAGATGCGTCTCATGCAACAACATGACAACAAGCCCCACTCATAATGCGCTCGCGGCCATTTCGCTTGCTTCACATGTACTAAATTCAATATTACGCGACGTGAACGGATGACATATGTAAATAAAACGCCCAAACATGATAATCATGACATGCGTGTTATGTAACAAGACCAAATGCCACACTCATGATGTGCTCACGGTCGTTTCGCTAGCTTCACACGTGCCAAATTTGGTATTACGTCCCGTCAATGGATGGTGTGAGGATTCCAGAAAACGAGAACAACGAAGGTGCGGGACAAGGCACGTGCGATTACAAAGGCAACTGTACGCCAATCAGCTGATGACTTGCGGTGGCCCATAGAAGTGGCGTGCCACGATTGGGCCACGTGTGATCATTACGTGGCGGTAAACTTTGTGGCTGGGGACGAGCCGGAGCAGCGGCAGACGAGAGACAGCGGGCCGAAGCGTCGGACGCAGGCAATCTAGGTTCCGGCCGGGGAACGCGGCTGTCCACGCTACTGCCGTCCAACTACCAGCTGGGGTGGCTTTGCCGGCAGGTGCACTGCATCTCGGGGCGCGGCCTGGCCTGCTGTTCTTTTCCTTGCGGAGGGCATTGTGGATCTCGGCGAGGCGTCTCCACGGTCAGCCGTTTGGCACAGCGATGAACCTGGCCTGGCTAATGGTCGCGGTTGCGCCGAGCATCGCGTCTCGGCGCACGCTCTTCGCTGAACGGGCTGGCCATTCCCCACATGGAGCATCGCGTCTCCGATGCGGGTTGACTGCTGCGTAACCGCACCCATGCCATCAAGCGCCGGTGTCACCAGAGCGTCGCACATCGGCAAGAGACGAAGCGGTGCGCCGCTCGAGAGGACGAGTTCCTGGCAGCGTTCCTGAGCCGGACGTGGGACCCGTACGTGTCGGCCAGGTCGAGCTCCGGTGTGTGTGTTCGGGGTCGAGTCCGTCGGCCGGTACAAGGTCTAAGGACGGGGCCTGCTGAACGGCTGCTGTCTGGGTGCAGTGGCCGGGAGCAGGTTCGTGGGCGAGGCCTACCGGGTGTGGTCCTCGTGAGTTGTGGCCTGATCCTGGACGTCAGGAGTTGCGACCCTGACTGCTGGGTTGGCCGCGACGTCCAACTCGACGGCGCTGCACACGGTAGCGCATCCGTGTGCCGTCAGCCGTTCTAGCCGTTCCACCTGTGCCCTCGCGCACGTCTACGACCATATCATGCCGGGACGACGGGGACCGAAACTGTGAGACAGCGGTTTCTTCTTACGAAACGAAAAGTATACGCGCTGGACACTGAGTTAGCGTAGCCGCGAACTCTGCACATATTAATGGCGGTCTGACTCTCGTGCATGTTGCGTGATGCTTGGTGTATAGGGTTGGACATATAGTTTTATTTTCTCCTGTCACTTCCTTCTCTAGTGTACAATATAAAGCTTCTTTTGTTCGGTTAAATTGTTCATGTTAATCTTTTCTCGTCCGCTATAAACAAACATAGTGACGAGCGTCCTTAACCATTACAGATGGTGAAGGTACATACGTTACTAGTGCAAACATGGAAATCATGAGAGGCGTGTCATGTAAGAACACGACTACGTGCCACACTCAAGGTGCCATAACACTTCGACGTGACCCAGCGCGCGTGCGCGCTGGCATTCGTTTCGTCAAGTCACGCTGGCATTGCCGCGGCAGGCGCCGATCTGCGTGGTAAATATGTATACTCGCAGGCGTACGCCACGGTGCGTTGCTTTGACGCATGCGCTGTTTTAGCGTGTCCAGCGTCCTTTCGTCACGAAGCTAAGCAGATACGGTGCTGTCTCTTTAACGTCATCGACGCGAAATTCAGCATGTCACAATTTTAGCCGGTTGCCGCCGGGCTTCACCGAGAGACGCTGGTTGCGCCTGGTGTCAGACAACAGAGTCCTCGCATTTTTCTAGCCTAGCGGCGTGGCGCCCAGTGTGGGCGGGCGTCAACGTTACGCGCGCTCGCCGCTGTTTCGATAGCTCCACATTTACCAATTTTGGATGACGAAGGTATGTAACACGTTCAAACATGATAATCATGATATTCGTGTCGTGTAAAACATTACTACATACTTCGCTCTTAGCGTGCTCGTGGCCGTTTCGCTAGCAGCACATATACCAAATTCGATATCAGATGACGTGAAGGGTTGACAACGGTAAATGACACGTCCAAACAAAATAATCATGGCATAAAAGCCACGTACAGCATCATTCACCTCCGCCTCGTATTGCTGAGATGATTTTAAGTTTACGTATCAAGCTCCCTCATTCATGCTTCGCATATCAGCGATTCCCACTGTACGTGTGATCTGTCAAGTTTTTTTCTGCGTGGTTCCTTGATGAAAACAACGACAAGACACGCTGGAAGACAATACCTTGATTGGGAAGCCAAGCCAGAGAGGGACGAAGAGATGTGGAGGAAGAAGAACTTGGCTAGAGAACATGGCGGAGAAGCATTGAGTGATTTGTGAGGTTTAACGTCCCAAAACCACTATATGATTATGAAAGGTGCCGTAGTGGAGGGCTCCGGAAATTTCGACCCCCTGGGGTTCTTCAACGTGCACCCAAATCTGAGTACATGGGCCTACAACAATTCCGCCTCCATCGGAAATGCAGCCGCCACAGCCGGGAGTTGATCCCGCGACCTACGGGTCAGCAGCCGAGTACCTTAGCCACTAGACCACAATGGCGGGGCCGGCGGAGAAGCAGCCGTAGGCCGAGACACTCACCGGGTTCTGGTCTAGAAGCAGACCGCTGCCTGCTGTCCACCTATGAGTCGTTCACCCCGACTAGTGTTCCAGTAGCCAGCCTCAGTCCCGTGTGGTGAGAACCTGAGCATTCAAGACTCGGGCCAACCAGTGGCCCCGGAACGAGTTACTTCCACAACGTCAATTCTGCTGGGTTTCAAATATGTCTGGCCTGGCCCTGCTGTCGGCGTGATACTCAACGCAGCGATTCAAGGACCAAGCAGCCTTCAACGCGCACATGGCCAGCCTTGTTTAGTGCACTGTTGAACTCCTTCAAGTGATTTGAAAACGGTGGTCCTCATTGTAGGCCCTTTTGTATCTTTTCATTACCGTTAACTCCTACGTGATATCTTGTATCAAAAACATTTTTTCAGCCTTGTTCAAAAGCTTTCGTCAGTGTTGGCAACGAGTATTTGAGTCACCGTCCCTATTACCTAACTCTGCTTAATTCCGCCAAAAGGCAATGAAAACCACCATTCCACCAAAATCAGCATACGAGGTTGCGAGATCGCTCAGGTACGTACATACGCATCTTGGGGCTGTACATACAACATAATTGAAAGCATACCGAAACACACAAACGCCTAAATAGCACGCTGTCAGCCACCACGAGGGTAATATGCAAGAGTGACAGGCAAAGACGATGGCCTACGATAAGTGGTTACATTTAGAGTGGTACACGCATATACCCCAAGAAGAGTACTGTACTTCACACCTTACCTCTATCTCAATGTGACCAAAACCAAAGCAATACTCTATATTTCGACAAGCCACCAAGGCAGCGCTCCGCTTTCCGAAAAATACTAGTAATGAAAACCTCGCCGTGTTAGGTCTGCTTAACACTATACACGCACTAACCGAAGCGTACATGCAGGCACAATATCTCCTACTAGCCAGCACTGATATACTGGTAGGCAAATGCTTTTGAAGCTCCATACTGGTATCGCCGCTAATCATGATTCTCGAATGTCACTACCTAAAGAAGTTCGCGAAACAATTCGCATTCCACCATTCACTCTAACATGCACCCCGACCGTAACTGCGAACGACGGAGAGCTACAGCAGCCGCTATCCAAGAAGTGTAAGGTGGGGAACAAGATGCAATCTGCGTAGATGCTGCATGCAATGAGCACGGAGCCACTGCGGTGGCCTACACCTCGAACACCCCTCCATTAATCAAATAACTGCTAGTCACAACAACGGATGAAAGCGGAAGAAGTCGCACTTGCGCTAGCACTCGGCAGTTCCAAGGCCACGTGCATCCTAAGTGTTCCGAAAACTGTTTGCTGAACTGTGCTAGGGGCAGAGTTTTCCCGCTACCTGCCACATGCACACCCAGAATCTCCCTTCCTCCCGCAGCATGGAGCTCATCTGAGTGCCCGCAGATTCGTGAAACTCTGGCAATGAGACCGCCAATTCTTTAGCCCAAGGGTCGAGAAAGCAGGCACAGAGAGACCTTTTGGGGGTTTTCTCGCGTGCACCTTTTCTGTGCTCCCTGCGAACGCTCCTGCTAAAATGCTTATTTTTTCACCCCTTAACCAATCCCTTACCACCAGAAACAGCACATATGGCACAGTCTTCAAACGCGGACGTTACCAACCACGTTTCTCCTCTGGCACTACCAACCCATCTCACCTTCCTGCCCCCTGTGCGACGCACCAAGTGCAAACCTAACTCACAATCTCTTGGCCTGTCCGTCTTCTTCTCCTCCCGGCGGGCTGGTGCAACTCTCAACCTGAGAGGTCTGGGGGACCTCACTACGATCCTAGGACCCGGCAAGACAGAAGATCACCGCAAGCCGGGCTGCCAGTGTCAAGAACGTAATAAACATAAACAGTTGATTGTGGTGGGGTCGCGCGGGGACTCAGGGAGCCAGAAGAGTCCTAAATTTGTGTGCGATAATTTTTTTACTCAACTTACCAAGACGCTCGAGGATTAGAGCATCGCCAGCTGTTGGACACGCGTTGCGTCTCTGAGGGATGCATTCAGCGGACTGCCGGACACTTCTGGTGTTCTTGAAAAGTGCGTCAGTGTCTCTTCTGAAGGGGGTGAGAGAGCACTGCACAGCACCTAGCGAGTTTGGAGCAATGCTGAGACTACCCCCCCCTCTCTCTTGAGTGAGTCTGAGCCATGTTCGAGATAGCACTCCCATCATCGTTACGTGATTCTTATGTGATTATTAAAAAGAAAAGAAGAGAAACTTGATCCCCGAAACTGTCTGCATCAGAGCGCAACACCTCAACAGTAGCTCACGAGGGATGGGGGTAAGGATATATTAAAATAATGGGATTAAAGGTAAATAGAGGAAGGAGAGAGCGAGGCGCAAGGACACAGGAAGACCGAAAACTGGCTACGTACCCACGGGGTGAATGATGAAGAGTGGGGCGAACCATCGGTCCGTCCATTCGTTCTTGCTTTCGTCCATCCATGCGTCCGTCTATGTGACCATCTGTGCGTCAGTCTGCCCGTCCCTGCGAACGTGTGTTTGTGCGTCTGAACTTCCACCCGAGCGTCCGTCCCTGCTATTGTCCATGCATCCGCACTATCGTCTGAACATGCGCTTATTTGTCCATGCAGCCATCCATGCGTACGTCCATGCGTCTCTTTGTGTGTACATTTGTCCATCTAGTCAACAATCCAAGTACCACCGCCTTGCATCTTTTCATCATATATTCTTGGATCGGATCGGATTGACATGACGGTACCCTTTAGATCAGGCGGTGGCTAACGCCACGCAGCCGTAATACTTAGTGAACCAAATCTAGATTTATTTTTTCTTTAAAAAGTGAGGTTGAGGACTCGTGCTTTGCCGTGAAGGGTTCACTTTTCACTCATGCCTTGGCTTTAGCAACAAATCAGATAACGTTCTTCTAGTTAAGTCTACCCACCTAAAGTCTGTTTTGCCCTTCCTGTCTTTAAACCCCAGTGCTTAAAACTCTGCGCCATCATCCTGACTATATGGTTAAGCCCTTTACAGAACATTATCCGTGTTGCGCAGTTTCCTCCTCCTCTCCACACGCACTGCATACCGTATCTACCCCTTCGTATTTGGCCCGATAAGGTTTGGTTCCTAATACCCCCGTCCTCGCCTCAAACAGTAAAGAACTACCCCGAGTATTATCATAGATCCTTTTCTTGGCAATTTTCAGCTGAAAACTTCAATAGATCTCTAGTGCAGACTTTTTAATCATGCCAATTTTCAACATATTGTTCTTAGCTTTCTTGACCTCCTTGTTAACCAATTATTCTTTTTGGTTTGGCCCCCTTCTGTATTCTAAGCGAACGAGTCGATTTTCTGGTTCGCTTCCTCCATTTTGTATCAACATTCTTCATGTACAAGTAGGTGAATACCTTCCTAGCCCATTGCTCCTCCCCATTTCTCTCAATCGCTTTGCAAATTTCATTTTGCTGCTAGCTCCCTGCCCTCAAACGATGTCCATCGCATATTACCGTGTACTCCGTGATTTGGTGTACTTCATTGGGTGCGACACTGTCTCTGATACCCATAAGCTCCTAAAGCAAGCCTACCTATTCCACGTTGCTTATTTTCTAATCTTGCTTGAACTTCTGATCTCATGCACAAGACCGCATTGCCGAACGTCAGACCAGGAATCGTTACCTCTTTCCATATTCCTCTCACAACATTATACCTATCATAATTCCACAGACTCCTGTTTTCATCACTGCTGCATTCCTGTTACCTTTAGTCGTCACATATATTTCACGTTCCTTTAGGTACTGGCTCCGATTGCTTATCCATACGCCCTGATATTTCTATTTATCTGTTATCTCTAGCGTCACCTCCTGTATTCTAAGCTCACTACCTCAGTTATCAATAAAATTCATAACTGCTGATTTTTCTTCACTGAATCGGAAATCTAAGCTGTCTCCCTCATTACCGCAGATGTCCATCAATCTTTACAAATCTTCCTTGTTGTCGGCCGTTAGCACTATATCATTTGCGTACATTAATGCTGGTAGTGCATGTTCAATGAGTTTTCCTTGTTTGATGAAAGAGAGGTTGAAGCTAAATCCCTTTCCCTCAAATTTGGCCAATAATCTTGTAGGTACATTGTGAATAACAAGGGTGCCTTAGGACATCCCTGCCTGAGCCCCCGTTTTATATCTGCGGGCTTGGATACCTGTTTTTCCCACATTATACCTACCTTGTTACGTTTATAGTTACCTTTAAAAAAATAGTGACTCAATCTTCCACACCTAGTGTGCCCAGTATTCCCTACAAGTCCTCTTGAACCAGGCTATCGTACGCTTCCTTCATACCAAAAATGCTAGCCACAGGGACGTGTGTTCCTATTCTGCTATTTAGATGCACTGCGTCAAGGAGAACAAATTCACTTCTAACCTCCTGTGCTTCTGAAACCCATTCTGCAGTTCCCCCAGCACCCCCTCATATTCTATCCATGCCTGCAGTCTTTCTTTTATAGCCTGCATCGCCAGCCTGTAGACCACTGATTTCACTGTTTTAGAATGGTAGTTGTTTATGTCCGCTTTGTCCCCCCTTTTTTATAGATCATGCTCATCCTGCTAAGTTTCCCTCCTTCGGGGACTTCACCATCAATTATTGTTTAGCTCACTGCCTCTCTCAAAGTCTGCTTAGACTTCGAGCCCAATGTCTTTATCAGCTTTATTGGAATGCTTTCTGGGCCTGTTTATGTACTAATAGCAACCTTCTCCTCAGCCCTTCCCACTTTCCTTGTGAATAAGGACCCATTGTGTCACTTGGTGCATTATTGTCTATTGTGATTCATAAGGCACTTTGCTGAAATTTTTCTGTCCCCCTTTTTTTATATATTCTTCTTATATACAATTCGTCGTATATATATATATATATATATATATATATATATATATATATATATATATATCAATATATATATTGTCACGATGAGTCACAAGTACTGGGGGATTTATTAAACCACCGGGTAGCAATCTCTAGGACGATGCGTCAGTCGTGGCTGGCTCTCGAGCAGAGAAGAAGCACGCGATCTTTTTCCTCCTGATTGAGAGCCGCTCTTGCTGTCGACCCACTACGTGCAGGTGGCATTATCCCCCCTTCCGTAAAGAAAAAAAAAACAAGTCCCAAAAAGGGGAAAGAAAAGTACATAGCATCGCCGCGATGCTACTACTTAGGCACGTGAAAAATAAATTGAAAATTCGGATAAATTGAAAGTAAAAATTGAAGAGCGTGCCAATATAAGAAACGTCAATGGATGAGAAAGCAAGTCCACACAAATAAACAAAAAACACAAAGAATGTTGTACGGTAAAGGAAAGTTACGAGCAACGTGCAATAAATGGTTTCATGCGCAACACATGAACGACGTCAGGCCTCAGTCGTGTCCTGCTCCGGCATTGGGGTGTTGAGACCGGAACCACTTCGTAGTTCACATTACTGACGCGGCGTAACACTTTATATGTGCCAAAGTACCGGCTCAGTAACTTTTCTTTAAGACCACGGCGGCGGACGGGCGTCCACACCCAAACTTGATCTCCGGGGTTGTAAAACACTTCTCTGTGGCGGGTGTTATAACGTCGTGCGTCTGCCTCCCGTTGCTGGCTGATGTGCAGTTGCGCGAGTTGCAGGGCTTCCTCACCACGCTCTGCGAATTCTTCAGCGTCCTTGCCAACTCGTCTTCGTCTTGACACGGTAGCATAGAGTCTAGCAAGGTCTGCACTTCGTGGGTGTAGAGGAGCCGAATTGGCGTGAATCGCGTGGTCTCTTGCACGGCGGTATTATACGCGAAGGTCACGTAAGGTAAGATCCGGTCCCATGTTTTGTGCTGTACGTCGATGTACATTGAGATCATGTCTGTGAGGGTCTTATTCAGTCGCTCGGTAAGTCCGTTGGTTTGCGGGTGGTACGCAGTTGTCCTTCAGTGTCTGGTGTTGCTCAGTTTGAAAACTTCGTCCGTAAGCTGCACCGTGAATGCCGTCCCTCTGTCTGTTATTACACTGGAAGGAGCACCGTGTCGTAACACGATGTGGTGCATGAAAAATTGTGCTACCTCAGAAGCCATGGCTCGCGGGATTGCCTGCGTGTCAGCGTAGCGTGTCAAATAGTTGGTCGCGACGATCACCCATTTGTTGCTGTCCGCAGACAGGGGAAATGGCCCGAGAATGTCCATGCCGTCTTGGTCGAACGGCGTGCAGGGTGCTTCAATGAGCTGAAGCGAACCGGCTGGTTTAACAGATGGTTGCTTTCGGCGCTGACAGTCCCGACAGTTCTTGACGTACTTCTGGATGCTTGTTGAAAGTCCTGGCAAATAGCACCTCTCGCTCACTCTGGAAAGTGTCCTTGAGTAGCCCAGATGACCGGATGTGGGTTCGTCATGGCAAGCGAAGAGGACGTCGTCTCGCATGTCTCGAGGAACCACCAGGAGCTAAGCACGGCTGTTCGAACGAGCGTCCTTCTTGTACAGCACACCGTCTCGCAGTCAGAACGGCGTCAACGAGCGGGATAAATGACGTGGTTTGATAGCGCCATGGCCCTCTAAATGATCAACGATTGGACGAATCTCTGCGTCATCTCGCTGCCGTTTGCTGGAGTCTGATGCGCTAACGGCGCCCAGGAAGCCTTCGTCTTCCTCTGCTTCCTGACTGACGACATGAAGGGGTGCGCGTGACAGTGTGTCAGCGTCTTCATGCTTACGGCCGGACTTATGGACGATGGTGACATCAAATACCTGCAGCCGCAAGCTCCACCGTGCTAGCAGTCCTGAAGGGTCACGCAGGCTTGCCAACCGACAGAGCGCGTGATGGTCCGTCACTATCTTGAAGGGATGACCATAACGGTACGGGCGAAACTTTGTGATTGCCCACACGACTGCGAGGCACTCATTCTCCGTAGTGGAATAATTCGCCTCGGCACGGGATAGAGAGCGGCTGGCGTAGGCTATGACTCTTTCGGCGTCCTCTTGAGGCTGCACGAGCACTGCACCGAGCCCAATGCTACTAGCGTCGGTATGGACCTCCATGTCAGTATCATCATCTAAATAAGCGAGAACGGGCGCTGATTGCATGCGCTGTCGCAGCTCATCAAAAGCTGCTTGTTGCTCGTGTTCCCGGCCAAATGGCGCGTCGTTCTTTTTGAGACGAGTTAGAGGTTCTGCTATCTGTGAAAAGCCATGAATAAACCGGCGATAGTAGGCGCACAAACGAAAGAAGCGCCGGACGGCTTTCTTATTGACAGGAGCTGGTAATTCGACAACAGCGGCAAGCTTGTCCGGATCGGGCCGGATTCCTTCGGCGCTAACTACATGTCCAAGCAATTGTTGTTCTTTATAGCCGAAGTGGGCTTCAGTGTGAGGTCCGCTGATCGGATAGCTTCCAGTACGCTGCGCAGGCGGTGAAGGTGCTGCTCGAACGTGGTAGAGAAGACCACCACATCATCAAGGTAGACAAGACAAGTTTGCCTCTTGAGCCCTGTGAGGACAGTGTCCATCATTCGCTGGAAAGTTGCCGCCGCTGAACACAAGCCAAAAGGGAGCGCTCGAAATTGGTATAGGCCGTCTGGAGTCACGAAGGCTGTTTTCTCGTGGTCTCGCTGATCTACCTCGATTTGCCAATACCCGCTTTTGAGATCGAGAGAAGTGAAATAATGGGCACGACGAAATCTATCCAGCGAATCGTCGATACGTGGCAGCGGATACATATCCTTTTTGGTCACGTTGTTAAGCTTTCGGTAGTCGACGCAGAAGCGTAGCGACCCGTCCTTCTTTTTGACAAGTACGACTGGAGATGACCACAGGCTGTTGGATGGTTCAATAACGCCATCACCAAGCATCTCGCTGACTTGCGTACGTATCGCTTCACGTTCTTTAGCCGACACGCAATAGGGGTTCTGGTGTATCGGGCGTGCGTCCTCGTACGTGATCATCTTGTGTTGAGTGATAGACGTCTGGCGGATGTTTGAGCAACTTGCGAAGCAAGACCTGAACTCGAACAAGAGCGCTCGTAGCGCAGTCTGGTTATCGGTGGACAGATCAGGATTGATGTCAATATTACTCATTGACGTGTCGGTGGTATCCACTAGTTATGACGTGAGACAGTTGGTGACGTTTGCTACTTCGTGGGAAAACGCTATTGCAGTGCCACGGAACAGATGTCGATGCTCGTTGCTAAAGTTGGTTACGAGCAATTCAGATCGGCCATCACGAAGGTGTATTTCACTTCTAGCTACACAAATGCCTTGCTGCAGGAAGGGTTCTAAAGTTGTCACGGCCACCACATCGCCATCGCCCAAACCACAGCATGTTACGTCGACTAGAACACTTGCTCGTCGAGGAAGCGTCACGCTCTGTTCAGAAATACGAAGTACGTCGACACGCTTTCCGTCATCCTGCACGTTGATTGCTCGCTGGGCTGAGAACGTGACGCGGCGCTCTTGCAGATCAATGATAGCTCCAGTTTCCTGAAAAAGGCAACTCCCAGGATAACGTCAAAGGAACATTCGCGTAGAACGAGGCAGCTTGCTACGAATTTATACCTTTGGATCTGTACTCTAGTTGTGCAGGCACCCAGTGGAGTAACGACGTGGCCACAAGCTGTCCGAATCTGCGAGTTGTGTGTGCCACGGCGTGATGACTTTCTTCAACTGCGTTGTCAGTTTCCCGCTCATTATGGAATAGTCGGCGCCGGTGTCCACTAACGCATTAACTGCACAACCATCATTTGTCACTGCTATGTCGAGTGAAAGTCGGCCATCTTTTGCAGCAGTATGTGATGTCGGGCCGGTTTCTGTACGGTTCTGCGTCAATAGGAGGTCTTCAGCGCTTCGACGTTCAGCGACCCCGCCCCCAGAGTTCGCTTGGGTTAGTTTTCCCGGCGGGGGCTGGGAGGTCGTGGGGTAGAATAACGCTGGGGCGTTGATAAAATTCGCCTCGGTGATGGCGAGCGCGACTTGCGCCCGGCATACGGTGGTGCATGCTGCTGGGCGAGGTAGTTTTCGATTTCGCGCGGTCTCTGGCCGTAACGGGGTGGCGGTGAGTACGCTGAGAAGCCACGAAGCCCAAGACGGCGATATGGGCACTGGCGGTACAAGTGATCAGCTTCTCCACAGTGAAAGCACAGAGGCCAGCGTTCAGGTGTGCGCCAAACATCAGACTTCCGAGGAGACGTGCGCCGATCGTCGATGTACTGAACTGGTGGCACCGAACGATGGGCGACAGGAGCGCCAGGGACAAAGGGCAAATGCGGTGGCGTGTGCGTGCCTTCGTAGTACGGTATGTGTTGTGCTGACTGGAGTGCAACAGCTGGAACAGGGTGGACGAGTAATGGCGGCGATGCAGAAGGGCGTTTCAAGGCTTCCGCGTAGGCTGTCTCACGGTGGTATTCAGCAGGATCTGGTGCAGCTGTATCAGGAGGCAAGGTGTTCCGGAGGGCCTGGTGCAACTCATCTTTGATCACAGTTGCAATTGAGCTAACCGTAGGATGAGGTGTTACACCTGCCTTTTGCAACTCTTCACGTACTATATCACGGATAAGTTCACGTAGACAGTCGTTGCTGGTACTAGTGGCGGTGAAAATGTCGGCAGTAGACATGCCACTGACTTGCCTGTCGTAATGGTTGGATTGCTGCTGCAGGATTTTTTCTATTGGCATGGCCTCAGACAAGAACTCCGCGACCGTCTTCGGAGGGCAGCGCACGAGGCCGGCAAAAAGCTGGTCCTTGACACCGCGCATCAAGTGACGCACCTTCTTGTCCTCCGTCAGTCTTGAATCGGCCCGTCGGAAGAGGCGCGTCATGTCTTCGACGTACGTGGTCACAGTTTCGTTTGGCAACTGGACGCGGGCCAGAATAGCTCGTTCAGCTCGTTCTTGGCGATCAGCACTGGCATAGGTCTGCAAAAGTCTACGAGAGCATTCGGGCTACGTCGTAAGCTGCTCGTCTCGGTTATGGTACCACGTACGTGCCCCGTCTTCGAAATAGAAATAGACACGACCCAGTTTCGCCGCCTCGTCCCACTGATTCAAGGTGGCTTCACGCTCGAAGTCCGCCAACCAGTCCTCAACGTCCTCGTGCTCCGTGCCATGGAACGTCGCCGGTGCCCGTGAGCTTTCCAACGTATAGCGGTTCGACGTCGTGCTTCCCTTCCTGTTGAAGACGTTTGCACCGAAGCGCCGGTCATGTTTGTCGACGTGGTTGGAGCAGTATTGTCGGTTTACGGAGACAATCCCCTGATTCGGCGGCTGGTCCTATGAACGGGAGTATTGATTGGCACTGGACTCGTATCACGGCTTCCTGGGGGGGGAGTCTGCAGCATCCGTGAGACTACCCAGCACCTCCACCAGTTTGTCACGATGAGTCACAAGTACTGGGGGATTTATTAAACCACCGGGTAGCAATCTCTAGGACGATGCGTCAGTCGTGGCTGCCTCTCGAGCAGAGAAGCACGGGATCAACTTTTTCCTCCAGATTTAGAGCCGCACTTGCTGTCGACCCACTACGTACTGGTGACACTATATATATATATATATATATATATATATATATATATATATATATATATAGTGGGAGTAATAATTCAAATGGCCAGTTAGTCTTCGTGAAGGTATGGGATATGGCACAACGGGAGCGTTGTCAACAAGGATAAATATATTTGTCCTTGTTGACAACGTTCCCGTTGTGCCATATCCTATATATATATATATATATATAGTATCTTGAGCTTTAGTTAGTAACCTCTGCTCTAGGCTCGTCTCATTTCTTAGGGAGTTTAGATGGTTACATAAATTTGCAGCTGCTTTTTTATCATTTTTATGTACTTTTTCAGCCACTGAGCCCCCTTTCTTCCAACTTTTTCATTTATCAGAAAGAATGCTTCTCTTCTACAGCTTACAATGATTTCCCATTTTCTTTCCACATCATCTGTCATCTCACCGGGCTGCTTAGCATGTTTGTGTTTCCTAGAGGCTTTCTGACGTTTTGCTATAGCTCTCTTAACTTCCTCATCCCACCAACTCTTGGGATTGTGTCTCCTTTTCCTGGGTGACATGTCACGTGCCTTAGCAAGGTCTAGCTCAACCAGTCTGATTGGGCTCGTGTATGTCCACTCTGTTTTATTATCCTCAGTGATTACTTTCTCAATTTGTTTAGTAGCTATTTCTATTTGCCTTTCTGAATAAAAATTTTCCTGTAGTTGCTCATATTGTCTCCTTCCTATTTACTGCTCTTCCAAAACTTAGCTTGAAACGTTTGTGATCACTACCTAATCTTCTGGAGCCACACTACTTTGAATGCATTCCCCTCACCCTATCATACATCCTATGTGACATCAGTGCGTAATCTACCGTGGACTGCAGCCTTCCTACTTACCATGTTATTTACCCTTCACACTTCTTAGTACTGTTGCAAATTATCAAATCACGCCTATTCCACAATCATATGATTATTTTGCCTGTTCGGTCGGTATACTCATCTATATTGTCTATGTGCGCATTGATGTCTCCTAGTGTAGTTATCTCGCACTCTATTCCTAATTCCTCCATGTGCTTTGATATACACTCTACCATTACCTGGTTTTCCTCTCCGGCATTTGCTTTCGCCTACAAGTACACCAAACTAAGGAGTGTCATTTGCCCTGCCACTTTTCCTTTTAGCCATAAATGTTCCTTGCACTCCTGCTTGACCCTTTGCCAGTCTGTACTTTTATGATTGAATGCCCCAATACCCCCCTCTTTCTGCTGCCTTCTGTTCGATTGCAATATTCCCACGCGTAGTCTGGATTGTTAGGAGGTTCTTTCATGTCCCTAAGATGTGTTTCTACGGAACCGTATACCATCGGCCTCTCCTTTCTTAGCTGTTCTTCTATCTCTTCCTCACATCAGCCTGTTCCTGCCACCCTGCATGCTAATATACTCCATGTGTGATTTGGCTCGGCCCTATAGGCTACGTGTATTTCTGCTCCTGACTCTACCTATTTAGATACTGGTGCCATTTTTGAATTGTAACTGTTCATGTCACCTGTCAAAGATTCTCTTTGGTTGCTTTCCTCGTTACTAGCTATCGTGCACATCGAAGGGCCGGCATTCCCCCCAAAAAAGCTACTGCACATCGTACAAGTCGCCAACCCACCTCATTACCTAGCCGCCTATCGAAATAAATTTTGTCTCCTTGAGCCCCCCCCCCCCCGCCCCCAATGCACCTCTGTGTTTATTTCGGCCACCTCAAATCCTTTCTCTCGACTCATCCGCCATAACTCTTGGTTTGCATTCACGAACAGTCTTTGCAGGTTGCCGTCACGCACCGGTACCTCCGGTATCATGTATATTATTACCTGAACCTGAGGAGAAGCGGTGCACATGTCATCGACCCCTTTCGCCAGTGTGGTCGCTCTTCCTGCTGCATCTTCATTTAGGACATCGTGTAAACCACCTGAAATCATCTCGAGGTTTCGTCTATCAGCTGTAGTTTTGAGGTTTGCGCTCGCTTGCCTCAGGGCTGCTTCCATCTTGTGTCCTGGGAACGTCACTACTGCAACCCTCTTGTCACCTCTTACCCTCTCTTTGATTGCTTCTGCACATCAGTTTAAATTCGAGTCCCCGGCGATTATCACATGCTGTGGCTTCTCAGCTGCAGCATCCTGCACCTGGGGGTCACATGAACCTGCGACACCACCAGCGTTCGCCTCCCAGCCCCACCACCACTTCGATGAAGCTGGGTCTTGTGACAATTTAACCGGCTGAACCTGTTTTTAAACTTTCTTGCCTTTTCTTCTCCGCCGTTCTCGCCGTTACGTCGGCTGGTCTTTTGTTCACCTTCGCTAGTGCTTCCTCGGCGGACTTCAGAATTTCTCTCGTAGCCCTCGTTTTCCCCTGCTCTGTCACCAACGCAGTCTCCAGCTCGGCGTTTCTCATCAGCAGTTCACTCTGGGAACCATCACTTTCTTCGTTTTTCCTCGACCTCACATTGCCTGCACTTGGCGTCAGCGTCCTCTCTATTGGTTCTGCACTTGGGTTCACTTTCAAACCCACCCCACATCTTGAACACTTTACAGCCTTTTGAATCATGTTTTTTTAAAACCATTTGCCCTTCTGATTTGTCTCACTCAATAACCACAAAACACGTTCCCTGCCCTACGAAAAAGAGAAAGATTAAGCTCTACCACAAAAATTTGCGTGTGCAACGTACGTGCACCTTTCCCGCTGGGTTGCAAGAAAAAAACACAAAGAAACAAACACACACACATGCACAAACTAGTGCATCCTGGTCATTCGACCTCCCGAAAAAGCCGTACATTGTAATAAGTGCTACAAAGATTTTAACTGCCGTCTTGTTAATTTTAAAGGCTAGCTCAAACCAAGAAAAAACGTTAATCTGCGCAGTCGATAGGGAGCGCTCAAAAACACGTCCATCCACCGTGCCAGTCAGAACTGTACGTGCATATAGAAGCACCGCCTATAGAAACGCCGTCATCCAGTGCACATTCCAAGGACTAAACGAGAGGTGGCGCACGCACACTTTCTTACGGCTTGCGCATGTCAATGGCTGCTAATGGGGAGTGCGAGACAGGAGAATAAGGCTTTTAGTTAACGCGCACGCTGCGAATTTTTTATTTTTCAACAACGCAGACGAGAAATCTCCCACCGGCACCACCTTTCTGGTCAAAGCGTAAGACATTTTACGTACTATGATGAGGGACTAACGTGTGCCACTTTGAAGAGCTTCGCCCCTAATAAATGATAGAAGTATGGAGGAGATAGGAAAAATGGACATGGTCGCAAGAGTTGGAGGACGGGGCACCACTCAGTGAGAGCTCTTGTCGGCGGCAGGAGATGGTGTAGGGTGAGCCAGTAGGCCAGAGCTGCACTGTCGTTGGAGGTCGTGGGGGCACAACCGGTTGGCATGGAATCCAGGCAGCGAGTACCCCATCATCGTAGATTTCAAGAGAGCAATTGAAGAGGATGGGTTATGCCAAGGTGCACATGGAGGCCGTTCACCGCTCGGAAATCCACACTGTGCCAGCATCGCAGTCTTTCGACAAGATCCACTGATCCTATACGAAGAGCTGCGTCTAATGGCAGAGCAGCGTTTAGCTGCCCACATACTTCCCAAATTACTACAGCCCGCTACGCAACCTGCACGAGCCTTTATATTAAAGACCATCAAATTCGCAGTCATCCACCTCAAGCTCTGGACTCTATCACGGCGATCTGTCGGTACAAGCCCCATGCGCCATGGTCAGCGCCGCACCGACTCCAAGCCGACGCGAAACCACGAACGTGCCACCGCTATTAGAAATGAACGATCAGAACTAGGGCAAAAAACGCGACATTGAACAGGCTCACTGACCAACTACGCACAGTATTAACCGCTCTATCAAGAAGCTGCCCAAGGAAGATATCTTGACGGTGGCCCTGCATGAAAATCGCTGACCCTAGCATAGATAATAGTTGTAACATTGTTGGCATGCTTATTGCGCCTTATAGCTGCAGTCACATGGGGTCGACATGAACCTTTTATTGCCACTGACAGCAAAGTTTTTGTGCTTTCATTGTGTTTATCATCAAATAACTGATCTCAGTTTGACCACCGGCCACCCGTATAGCACACATGACGACCAACTATGAAGAAGATAACCCCCCAAGCGCAATGTATGCTAATTTGGCAGGGTAGATCACAGAGACGTAGCCGAAAATTATTTTGGGTGGGGGAGTGGTTCACACCGACATGAGGGGGGCACAGACATAAGCTTTTTACTGTGACATCACTATAGCCGGTAGTTTAAACGGATGGTGTACATGTATATCAACTCGTGAGATTCCCCCTCTCTCAATGAGAGACGCCATAGCGGAGGGCTGCCGAGCTTTAGATCATCTGGATGTCTTGAATGTGCCCCCAAACCTGAGCACACGAGCCTACAGCATTTTCGCCTCTATCGAAAATTGAGCCGCCGCATCCGGGATTCTATCCCTGGACCTGTGGGTCAGACGCCGAGTACCTTAGCCGTGAGACCACGCTGGCGGGGGTAGTACTGTAAGAAGTACTGTAAAGTGCAGTGAACTACCGGTACTGTGATCGTTTCGAGCAACGGCACCTCGTCGCATCATTGAATGGACTAGCCTTCGAAAACTCATTATTGCGATAACCCACCTGATTGGAGAAGACATTGTTAAACTCTTTTAAGCGTAGATGGCGTAATTCTGGTCGAGGCAAAGTGCGTTTCACAGGTCAAAGACGGTACGGCTCACGACGAGGAATCAGAGGTATACGCAGCATGTTTTTGTACATTCATAATCAAGTTTTGGTCTGTTTACTCTGCTGAGCGAATTTCTTACTGTCATTGTCTGTGACCTAATATCTATGGAAAATAATATTAGGTTAAACTCTATATGTCTAACAGCGCTGACCAGGTGGTAGCTTTTAGTCAACATTTTTTTTACTACGTGCATCAAAGCATGCTTGCGATATTCAATAAGTGATTTTGTTTACATATGTGGCACGTTGTCAAAACAATTTGCACACGTTATTTTTCGGGCAGTGTTTCAGGGTCACTGTGAATTTTGATAGCAATGAAGTACTCCAATTGTAGAGGTTTTATTGTGCAATCTGCGAGGACAAGGTGATTGATGAGAAATTTTCACTTCGTATCAATTAAAAGTGCACTTGCGACCAGACTACCCCTACTCGCATAAAACCATCTGGCTCCCTGCGTATACAAGGTGTTGCCCTTAACTTGAGCCAAGAATTTCAAAACAAAAAACACCTCAGCGGCGAATTGAATTAAACGCGTACTACACGCACTAGCCTGTAGGCACTCAGGCCGTTTTTCATTCTCCCAATGTAAAATAAATACTATATGCGATAGTCTTTCTGGGGGACCTTCGACGCAAAAATTTTGATCTGTCTGCCTGTCTGTACATTTGTCTGTTCACTCACTGTTACCAGCATCGGGTACTTGAAACGACCGACACCATCCGCAGCGACTGCCAATGTTGCTCAAGGTTGAGGGTTCATGCTTATGCAATTGTCAATTAAAAATCAATTATTGCGAATGTATGGTACCGCATAACAACACACATATATTCTGCAAAAGTATCGCTCACTAGAAAACGCACACATACGTAATTTTAAAGACCGTAGCACTTATCGCTGCACTTACCATGCAACGCTTGCACGGAACGGGGAGTGTTTCCAACGCTTTGCTAAGACAAGATAGTGGTGGCACCTACTCTTCGCCTCGCGTTCTACAACTTATCACCTCTGAGATGGGCGCGCACAGCCACGCACTTTGTTTGCCAAGAGAAACTGCCAGATGGCGCTCGTGCCTCACGTGTGACGTGACTTGATGCGCTCATTCGCCTCCGTTGCACGCTCGAGGCACTCTAACGCTGTGCCTCCGGAATACCATTCACCGATTTTCTTGCGCAGAAGATGAAATAAATGTTTTGTTCACTTTCTCCACACGCAAGACTATCGTCTTTCGACGGCATTTGCAGATTAAATGCAGATATGGGGCCAATTTTTATGTTTAATTACCTAATTTTTTTAAATTTTGGGCTCGAAACCCAAACTATGAACACTGAGACGCGGAAAACTTTCAGAAACCACCGACTAAATTGTTTTCTGTACGATATATCTAGTGCTATTTTTTTCGCGTTGTTAAGAAAGTCTATAACAGCACCATAACAGTGCGCTCGCGGTCCCTCACACGGCATCTTTTCACAATTCGCGGGCTTTTTTGACAACGTGAAAAAAATAACAGCGCGAGGCGTATCGTACAGGAAACATTTTGGTCGGTGGTCTCTCAAAGCGCTCTACATCTCAGTGTTCATATTTTGGGTTTCAAGCCCATAAATATAAAGTTAAGTAATTAGGATTTACTATTCAATTAGTACGGGGATAATAAAAATGGCCTGAGTACCTACAGGCTATTTAGGGTAGTATGCATTTGATTCAATTAGCCTTCTAAGTTCCTGTCAATTTCAAATTATTTACTCAAGTTATGTTGGACACCCTGCATATGCGCTAAATCACATAAATACGTGCGAAAAACGCAGAATGTTCTCGTTTTTTTCGTAGCTTTTGTCACTCGGCTCACTGAAACGACAGCGTCGCAGCGATGTTTCTTCTGTCGTTTCTAAACGTGCAGCCGGAATTTCTCTTTTCTTCAACACATTAAGAAGTGTACAGATTATTTCATCGCGCAGCATATGTGCATTCATGTTTCCAGCATTTACACCAGCGTGAACAGGAGCAGCCTCGAACAACACAAAATCTTCAGTGATCAGTTCACCAGCGATAAAACAATGAAATCCGGAGTTTTTCAGAGCCTAGTGCACCATAATACAATTTTTCAGAACGCGTAAACTCTGCGAGAACTGCCAGCGCATGCAACACGAATTTACTTACGCTCTACTGTGCACCGACCATGCCTGTTGGTTGTGTGTTTCGAGCATTCTGATGAGAGTTGCTGAAGTTTCACTGCTGCCACCAACTCCTTCTTATTCATTCACGTTTGCGGTTTTCATCACAACGCGACACAAACTACCAGACTTCCGTATGGGCGCGATCACAAACGTGAGGCGTCTCGTGCACAGAGTAAGATGCTTGGTGATCGCGACCTTACCGGCACCTGAGGGAAGCGGAGAAAATGTATACCCACGAATCTTTCCGTCAGGCGAGAAACAAGCGCTAGTGTTTAAGGTGAAACTTTACTAGCCGACATGTAGCGTCGTTTAGGTTCTCGTTTCTCGCAGTCAGGGTCACTGCCCCGAACTTTGCTGAGCGCGTTCCTTCATGGAAATTCGAAGTCATACCTTGAAATATGCTACCTACATGTATTGCTAGGTTGTTCGTGTCCCGGGTACATCAGTGCCCTTCAATGAGACTAGATGGTCACGCCTAAACGCCCTATGTAATAACACTTGATCATTTTTTCTCGAAAGGCGACGCTGCTCCGATTGCATTCTTGACAACTGGCGAAAATGATAATGCCGCTTGACACAGGTAGGCAGCTTCTTCGAAGTAACGTGCCAGTAGAGAGCATTGAAGAGCACTTTAAACTTTCAGTATTAACTGCGAAGCATTTCTTAGTGAACTTCGGCGACTTTGAGCGTATCTATTTATCTATCTATCTATCTATCTATCTATCTATCTATCTATCTATCTATCTATCTATCTATCTATCTATCTATCATCTATCTATCTATCTAGCCGCCTACAACTTTTAGCTCTCCTAGCCGTTGCGATAATGGTATCAATTCCCAACCTAATATGAGATAACAAGACTGTATGAAAAGCGCGTTTTACTAGTCATACCATGAAAATTGTGACACGTATGTCATGAATGTCACGATTTACATTTCAAGGTTCTGCTGCTCTTGTGGTGGTTTCGTTCACACGGCATGTTGCAAAACTGGTATGGTATGACATGATTGCTTTGCGAACACAAGCGACAGACACTAACATGAAACTCATGACATGCGTGTCATGTGACATGACTACATGCCACGCTCATGGTGCGCTCGGGGTCATTTAACTAGCGTTGGTAATACTAAATTAGGTATTACAGTTCGTCAATGGATGACAAAGGTGTGTGACTGGTGCAGGCATGATAATCATGAGATGCGTGTCATGTAACATGAATACATGCCATGCTCATTATGAGCTGTCAGCTGTTTCGCTAACATCACTTATACCAAATTCGGTATTACGGGACGTGAATGGAAGAAGAGGGTATTATAACGGGGCAAACTTGATAAACATTAGATGCGTGTCATGTAACAACATGACTACATGCTACGCTCATGATGCGATCACGGCCGTTTCGCTAGTTTCACACATACTCAACTCAGTATTACTCAACGCGAGCGGACGACCTAGGTAAATTACACATTCAAACATAATAATTATGACATGCGTGTTATGTAACAACATCACTACATGCCACACTCATGATGCGCCTCACATATGCTAAATTTTGTATTACGTGCCGTCAATGGGTGATGAAGGTATGTGACTGGCGTAAACATGATAATCAAAGTATGCATGTCACGTGAGTACATGACTACATGCCATAGTTAAGGCGCCAATACATTTTGAAGTGACGCGGTGCGCGTGCTCACCAGCGTTCATTTCGTCGCGTCACGCCAGCGTTGCCACGCCAGCCGCCAGTCCTGCCTTATACTGGCAGGCGCGTGCCATGCTGCGTTGCTTCGATGCATGTGCATTTCAGCGCATCCGGTGTTTCTCCGTCACGAAAAGAGGGAGACGCATTGTTGTCTGGCTAACGCATCGGTGCGAAATGCAGCATTTGGCATTTGGCGCCGGTTCCCGTCGGGCCGCGCCGACGGACGCTGGTCGCATCGGTCGCGCCTGGCGTCAGACTATAGAGTGCTCGCATTTTGCTCACGTAGCGTCACTGTACCCAGTGTGTGCGCGCGTCAACGTACGTTGGAGTATATTGGGCGCTTCATGATGTGCTCTTAGCCGTTTTGCTAGCTCCACATATACCAATTTTTGTGTTACGCGATGTCAAGGGATGACGAAATATAGGACTGGTGTAAACATGAGAATCCTGACACGCGTGTCATACAAGAACGTGACAACATACCACGCTCTCGGCGTGCTCGCGGTCATTTTGCTAGCTCCACATATACTAAATTTGGTATCACCTGATATGAATAGATTACGAACGTAAACGACACATCCAAACATGATAATCATGACACTGAAGTCATTTTAAAGTGACCTATCAACCTTTCTTATTCGTGCTTCGCATATCGTGAAATCCCACTGTACGTGGGATCTGCCATTTTTTTCTAGTCTTTTCTGTACTATTTATTATACCAGGATGCATCCCCGTAGTACTCCCGAAATCACGTCAGTAGTGGCTGAATATCGATACTGGTTGCATATGATAGGTTGCTGCTAGACAACAAGCAATTTTTGTACAATGCAGAGTCTGATAGCGTTGATGAATTGCAGTCGTAGACGTCACTGCTCCATTCCAGGCATGCGCGTCACCCACTTCTCCCCCCCCCCCGCCCTGCCTCATACCTATGACTGATCCTGTGTGTCAAAGCCTTGCCATATTATTCGCGAATGAGCGTAGTTATCTACATAAAAAAGACGTCATTGAATCTCGCCTCTATGGTAACAGCACTGACATTGCAATATTTACGGAATGTTGGCTTCAGCCGCACATTGAAGATCACTAGCTACTACAAGACTGTCAGGCGTATACGCTGTTCACAGGCTTGACAGTGTGAGATGGAAAGGTGGCGGTATATTGATTTTTATTAAAGAAAGTGTTCCTTCTTACGGCAATAATATGAACTATGAACACGAATTATTCTGTGTGAACATTTCGTTAGCTTCAACAACGACTGTAATTATTGCTTCTTGCCATGCTCCTGACTGTAAGGCCTCGTTTATTCATGAACTCAGTTCAGTTGTTGTGCATCTTTACTGTCGTTTTCCTTCTGGTAATTTTACGCTCGGTGGCAATTTTAGTTTTCCAGATATTAATTAGGCAAATCTTGAGTCACACAACCGCCAATCAAAAGACTTTTTTGATATAATTCTGACGTTAATGTTCACTCTAACGGTTAATTCACAAATCCGCGGAGGAAATATTTTAGACCTTGCTCTTGTATCAAACCCCGATATCATTAAATCACTGTCATCCGTCGTTGGTCTAATTGATCACAACTTGGTCCTATTTAACCACTGCATCCCATGACTTGTACGCCAGCCCTGCACTAAACACATCAAGGATTATTGCGAAGCCGACTTCATAAAAATAACTTTTAAATTAAGTCTTTTTCTTGTTTTCTTTCGTCGGACTGGTGCATCTCGCTCTGTAGATGGCAACTGGTTGTTACTTAAGAATAAACTAACATAACTCGTTGACTTACATGTACTCTTGTACACATTCGCGGCGATTTGGGAAAACCCTGGTTGTTGAATACTGTAAACAGAGTGTCAGGTCAAAAAAGCCTCTTTTTCGCGTTGCGAAACGCTCGAAACTTCCTTCTTCGAAGTGGAGAAAGTATTTTACATGCCTGCGCGAATACAGTACTGCTTTGAGACAATTCAAAAAGAAGTTCTTTCACCATGACCAACACACAATTATGCGCGCCAACCCCTAAAAATTTTGGAAAGTCCTCACACAAAGTAAAGGCTCCAATAACATTTCTCTAAGTTACCCTGATGGTTCCTTAAAAGACAAGAAGAGAGCAGAGTGGATTAGGGAACAAACGGGGGTTAAGGATATTATAGCTTAAATCAAGAAGAAGAAATGGACATGGGCTGGGCATGTAGCGCGTAGACAGGATAACCGCTGGTCATTAAGGGTAACTAACTTGATTCCCAGAGAAGGCAAGCGGGTTAGAGGGAGAGAGAAGGTTAGGTGGGCAGATGAGATTAAGAAGTTTGCGGGTGTAAATTGGCAGCAGCAAGCACACGACCGGGTTAACTGGCGGAACTTGGGAGAGGCCTTTGTCCTGCAGTAGACGTAGTCAGGCTGATGATTACGATGACGATGACGATGTTTTCAATGTGCCAATTGATGAGCGATGAAATGTAATCAGCTCATACTTTTCAACCTCTTTCAAAAATGAACCTACGCTAAGCGGTTTGATCCACTCAACCAATCTCTTCCCCAAATGCCTCTCATAACCATCACTTCTGAAGGAATGTTGAAACTCGTCAAAAACACTAAGACTTATGGTGCCCCTAAGCATGATAGTATCACAGCCAAAATACTAAAAGGCACAAAAGTATTGTCCAGTTCCGTAGTACAAATGATTTTCACGCAGTTTATCACAGACACTTTCCTTCCGAATGACTGGAAAATTATTAAGGTGGTACCTGTATTCAAGTCTAGCAGCTGCTCGAATCCTTTAAGCTACCATCCCATTTCGCTTACAAGCATCGCTTGCAAACATTTACAACATATAATAAATTCACAAGTGGCATGCCATCTGAATAATCATTCTTTTTTTTCACAATCAACGTGGTTTTCTGCCAGGCTCATCGTGTGATACTCAGCTCTTTGTATTTGTTACAGATCTTCACTTCAGTTTAGACTTAGACTCGTCTTTTTCTTTTCAAACTCATTTCATCTACCTAGAATTTGCCAAAGCTTTTGATTGCGTTCCCCACCAAAGACTTTTGGCCAAGCTTGCATGCCTACGGATGGACCCCCTCGCATTGTCAAGGATCCGCTGCTTTCTGTCAAATCACCTTTCATACACAGTTGTCGGAAATCGATGTTCAGCCATTTCAGCCACAGAGATCCGTCCTTTCTCATCTTCATAAACGACCTTCCTAACAGCATTTGATCTCTCTTTTGACTTTTCGCAGACGACTGTGCTTTTTATTGTCGCATTGCACACGATAGTGACTAATATCCAAAAAAATTTGGATCTAATTCATACCTGCTGTTCCTATGCATAATTGAAACTCCACATCTTGACATTGAAAATTGATGCAGATATTCCGTAAGCGCCCAAACAGTTTTTACACGTACTCCCTAAATTCGATAGCTTTGTCTTCCGTCGAATCATATTCATAGCAGAATTTAAATGCACCCTGTACTGTTACCAATAATTTTGATTTATGTGATGTAACTGAGGATGACATCCGACAAGTAATTAATAAGTTACCAGGGAACAAGGCAGCTGGTCATGACGCCATATCATCAAGGATTTTAAAGGAGAATATTGATGTATTGTGTGGTCCCTTATGCCATATATTTAATCATGCATTTTCCTCTAAAACTTATCCTAGTATACTTAAGACCGCCAAAGTAATACCAGTGTACAAATCTGGTGATCGGAATCTTCCGGACAGCTACAGACCAATATCTGTTTTGAGTAGTATTAACACTACGCTTGAAAAACTAATTTCGTCGCAATTAAGGCGCTTCCTGGGTGAACAGAATGTACTTTGTCCCCAGCAACACGGCTTTGTTGCAAACAGGTCCACTTCAACTGCTGTTTCGATGCTTACGCAATATATTAATTCCGCGCTACATGAAAACAACATAGCAATAGCAGTATTTTTAGACATACGAAAGGCATTTGATGCTATTAGTCATTCCATTTTACTGGAAAAAATGCATTCTTATGGGATAAAAGGTAACTCGCTTGATTTTTTTTCTAGTTATCTATCGGCACGCAAACAAAAGGTAGTCATTGGTGACATCAAATCATCCTACGGTTATATTAAATGCGGGGTGCCACAGGGTTCAGTTTTGGGCCCTATATTGTTCTCTCTTTATATTAATGATGTCCCGCGATCCCTACAGAGGTCAAGGGCACTGATGTACGCGGACGACACTGTTTTAGTTTTCACAGGACACTCCTTAGCAGATTTACAAAATGACGCAATGACCGATTTATCGAACATTTCGGAATGGTTTGCCAGGAATCAGCTGACTGTTAACTGTACTTAAACAAAGTATATGGTGTTTCACTCTCGTAGAAAACATATTGACTCTGAATCTCTTAACCTAACAATGAACAACACTCCTATTCAACAAGTTCCTTGTTTTAAATATTTAGGCGTCACTTTTGATGAACACTTACACTGGCATGAGCAAGTACAAAGTGTGTGCGCAAAGCTAGCCTATGGCTGCTATTCTCTAATAAAAGCTCGCCAATATTTTCCACAAGCTATACTCCGCACACTCTACTTTTCATTGTGTCATTGTCACATAGGTTACTGTCTGGAATCGTGGGGTGTGACCTACAACAGTTATCTAAAAACTCTTGAACGACTTCAAAAGCGTACACTGAAAATCATAAGCCAAGGTGAATCAGTAAGTAATATTTTCCAATCACAACGCATTCTCTCGGTTCCGATGTTGCGTGACTACAAAATTGCTGTTTCAGTAAATAACATAATGAATAGAAATTCACCTTTGCCTGCTGATCTTTTTTCAATTCCTAAACGCAATACGCGACATGCTTCAAATGGTAATTTCAATCTGCCCAAATGTTTTAATGTTTACGGAGAAAGACTGATACAGTTTAGTGGAACAAAAATATGGAACACGGTCCCCCTAGAGATTAAAACGCACGTAATTTCAGCATGGCATGTAAATCATTTTTTCTGTGGAGTCAAGACATGTAAGCATGTGTGTGTGATTTGATTTTCATTGTATTTTTTTTAATAAGTGCCTATGTATAGAAACTAGCTGCAAGCTAATAAGTATGCATATCTGCAAGAAAAAATGTATTACTGTGTTATCTGTATCACATGATTGTTTTTTTTTATGTTGTTACCTCAGAGCTGACCTGTACACTTTTTTATGTTGCACATTGTATTGGACCGTCCACTAGCCACTTTAGGCTATCGGTCCAAATAATTCCTGTAATTGCATATATCTATTTATGAAAATAAAGCTTCATTGATTGATTGATTGATTGATTGATATTGCTATCTTGGTCTCACAATAAATAACAAGTTGACATGGTCTGATCACATTACAAAATTAGCTGCTGATACTACTAAATGACTTGGCTACATCAGACGCTCCCTTTCCTTGTGTCCCTCAGCCACGCGAAAACTGGCGTATGAAACATTTCTACCGAGTAAGCTTGAATATGCCTCACCTATTTTGAACCCTCATCAAGCATACCTCATAAACGTTTTAGAATCCATACAGAATCGTCCGGCCAGATTCAAATCTTCCAGGTAAAGCCGTGATGAAAGCATCAGTGCCATAAAGTCATTCCTGGGACTCAAGTCATTGTCATTCCGACGTAAGATTTTAGGGCTGTCCGTGTTTCATAGGCTCTATTACAAATTACCTCAACTTCATGGTAGACACCTAAACCCTCCATACCGTACGTCTCGTCGCCTTTTTAACTCTTGCAGCATCCAGTGGTTGCATGGTTCAACGTCTTCTCTCAATCAATCTTTTTTGCCGATCGCCGTTGCAGAGTGGAATATATTGCCTGATAGTAGAAATATATTGCATAAATACATTGCCTGAGCGTAACCCAACTGTGTTGAAGCAGTTGCTTACTGATCACCTCACACTGTAATATTCATTGCGATCTTACACTGTTCTCTATGTCTTGTTAAATTGTAATGTTTTTATTTTGCATTGAATTAGGTAATCTATTTCCCTGAGATGTGTGTTTAAAACTGTGACCTGGCAAGTCTCATATCTAACTTTCTATGTAACCCCCCCCCCCCTATTGCAATACTTAAACAGGTGCCCTTAAGGGACAAATAAATGATCATGATGATGATGAAGACCAGTTCAATGAGCGCTTTATTGTAATCAAAACCTTCACGATGCTTTCTTCCCTTCTGCCACGAAATATTCCGGAATCTGTCACACTTCCAAATGCCGAGAAGTTTGCTGATGTGTACTCAAACATTTTTTTAGCTTCGACATTGCAAGGGGAGTTATCAGTATGGGCTGTCAAATGGAAGCAAGAGAAATGAGAAACGCTGGGAATGTCTGGGATGCAAGCGGTCGCCAATTGCCCAGAGGTATTCTTCCCAAACGTGCACCATCTTCTAAATACTTTTGCAACTCTATCTATTCAGCTGTGCTCGGCACAGCTGAAGCAGAACACTCTTTTTGATCGCTGAAACGTCCAAAATTTTACCTGAGAGCCAAAAAAACAAATGAAAGATTGCTTGGCATCGCTCACTGAACATCCACCGTGAAATAAGTACACCCGCAAGACATTCTTTCTGTTGTTTAGCGGGAACATAGACGACTTCAGCGGAATAGGTTTGCATATGACCCATAGGCGCCTGCAAAAAATCAAGGAAGAAAGTGACCTGAAGTTATGCTTTTATTGAGATTTTCTGCACAACAGTAAAAACATAGTTGGTAATGATCAATTTATGAGCTTTAGCATCCCAAAACCACAATATGATAAAGAGAGACGCCATAATGGGGCGCTCCGGAAATAATACCGTTTTTGTTCTTTAATTTGCACCTAAATCAAAGGGCACGGGCCACAAACATTTCCGATAACATGCAAAATACGAAAGGGATTCGATGCCGCTACCTGGGCGTCAGTAACAGAGCACCACAATCACTGGGCCACCCTGGCGGGTAATGAAAAAGACGGTTTTGGTAAAGTCAGTATGCGCTACCTTTCATTCAGCTGTAAGAAAGCTAATTCAACTGTATGAGACATTGCCGAAAATTACTTTGACATCATGCCGGGGCGATTCCGTTCCCTCCCGTTACCTACTCCTTGCTTTTTGGTGGCGCCTTTTCCTTGCAGACGTGGTTTGCGAATACGAAAGGTGTGAACAGCACTGCAACAACCCTTGTTTGCGTGTGGCGATTCTCGCAAATTTTGGGTAAATTATGAGGCATATAATAAGACATGTAATGCGCAAATAATCTTCGTATCAATAGAAAAGATAGTCGGCAGTATTACGCTGTTGGCTGCTTGAGACACTGCTTGAACAGAGTTTATTTCATTTCTTGCAAAAATTGTAGTTACTACGTGTGTTGCTCGTAATTTTACGTGATATCATGCCCACCCATGTTTCTCCACTCTGTGCATCTTTTGTCGTGCGTCTTGTCGCCAGTTGCACAAATAGCTCGGTGTCTCTTCTAGTCATGTGAATATAAAGAAACTAACAGGTAAAGCGAGTCAATATATATAATTTGTCGTATAGTTTTAAAGCTATATGTTCCTTGTTTGTTCGCTGTTTGCAACAGTGCTGAACAATAAGGCTTGCGCTCACTGTGCTGACACTGCATTTATCGTTACGCTGCTTTGGGTTTAAGACCACCATCTCTTTATTAATGAGCCTAACTTTCATAATGAGAATTTTTGTAGGCATTTCTAAGGCTTTCATTGGCCTGCACGTTTGTCTGTGTTGTATCGCTTTCCCTAGACAACACTTCGGAGTGCGTTTAGTTCTTAGTGAATAGTAAAGATATGCACAAATGTGTTGTATACTCCCATACAAGCCAAGTTAGGTTATGAAGCGAATTTCCGGCCGCGCGCATGTGTGTGTGTGTGTGTGTGTGTGCGTGTGCGTGTGTGTGTGTGTGTGTGTGTGTGCGTGTGTGTGTGTTAGCAGAACTTGCGAAGGTTCATTAGCAATGTTATTCTCTGGCGTAAGTAGATTTACCACACGTACGAAGAGTCACCCTGTAATATGTTTTAACCTGTATTCTATCAGACCTTGGCCCTGCGTTTGGCTTTTTCTATTAAAACGAAACTCTACCTTTCGAAAATAATTGTAGTGATCGACTCCAGCGAGATCTGTTCCCGTGGGTACAAATATGACAACCGCTTAAGCATTATTTCCATCGCCGTGGCAACATTAAGCACTCACGGCCAAGATTCCTGCCCAAAAACCTACAGAGTGTCAAAGCCATGAGAAACATCTCGACACTCTTTTTCCGTATGCAGGCATTATTGATTGTAAAAGCGCCCAGAAATAATATTGTTATAGCAGCAGCACTGAGTTTCTAAACCATGTCAGCGCGAAGCGACGAAAAAATAATAAGTTGAGTAAGTGGCAGGGAGGGGGGTGTGGACCGAAAATTTTTAGGGGGGGTTAAACCCCCTTCGCTACGCCACTGGTATATTACAATAATTACGAATAACTTGTTGCCTGTGTGTTCCTACGTATTCCCGTGAGCTTCTATGCTTCAGCGTGAACTTGTAGCACAAATAGCTTAGTGGTAACGGAGAACGTCAGTGCGCACTTTAGAGAACAGGAACTACATCTTGCAATGTAGAACCAAAATAAACGTAGTGGTGGCGTACTGAAGTGCAATTGGGTGATTGCAGGAAGCGCAGGAACCGGGAATTGAGGGCGCGCCACTAAATACGAACTGATACGGGTTCAGTGAGTGGGTGAGCGAGTGGTTGAGTGTAACAAGTTTGTTTGGTCAACAATCGGTGGGTTAGCTCGACGTGACCTGGCTTAGACAACTCGGGGTGGCGCGGGTCCTCTGGAGGGCCAAGATGTAGGGGAATGGTCCTGAGCCTCGATGAACTTCTTTATTTCCTCTTAGTTGAAAGGAGGACTGGCTGAGGCGCAGTCCCGTGGTACATGCTCAAATTCCGCATAACCGCCAATGGAGGGCAATCCTGCCTTGACAACCATTCAGGGTATGTAGTGTGAAATGTCGCAGGGCTCGGGTAGGTGCTTGTTAGGAGCAGTCTGAAAGTGTCAGCTTGGTCCTTGCACAAAAATTAGTGTGGCAGGAGCAGCCCTTTTTTGTTGCGGTAGCGATTATGTGAACACTCGCAGTTGGATTTTGCCGGTGGTGCCGGCGCCGGCGTGGACGTCGCCTTCACTCGCCGCATATGAATACGTGTCTGTATATAGAAAAACGTAAGAAACAAAAATAATCAATAAAATGAGTCCGGCGCTAGAATCAAACTTGGAGCCTCTGCAACGTGACTGCGAGATTGAGCCACCGAAGTGAGAATTGAGCCCACGAGGAGAACGTCCTTCAAAAGGCATCTCGCTTAGAACTATCGTGTTTTAGCATTACCAGCAAGCTGGCAGAATGAGCGCGCGGTGGCGTGCGCTCTCATCTTTCACGAGTACATTGCCTTGCAGAAATGAGGTGGTGGACGCTCCCTCGCAGGCCCATATCTCGCGATAGAGAGTCTTGGCTGGCCTGCGGCTTTGACGGGAACGATTCTCTTGTAATTAGCAGGCGCAAAAAGATCACTACAATTGTTGCACAGTCCCAGTTTGGGATGAGAGCACAATTTTCAGATACAGTGAATTAGCAACTGATACGCTTATTTGTTTCGTCTGTACCTCAGAGTACTTTCGTGCGTCATTTGTGCGTGAGAAACGCAGGGCACGTTTCAGCCGGCTGACCATTCTGCTTCTAACCTTACAAAATATTGCTATCGCGTTAATTGCTTCACCTTTGTGACAAAGCTGGGACTTTTAAATGCGGAGCATTTCCGAGTTTCACAATTTCACTGGTCATCGGCGAGCACACCCCCGTTGCGCATGCTCTCGCCTCGCGTATTGGGCCGCATGCTTGCTTCTCGCAAGACTGCCGGAAGCAGAGTCTGCAAGGCAAAACAGGCTACTCCAGCTGCACAATCGATCACTGGCCATTGCATTGCGGCTCAGCGTCCCACAGCTCGTTGAAAGGGACGCTTCTCCTTCATTCCGTAAATAAAAAAATGACAGCATATCCACGGAGTGTATGATGGAGAGTGGGGCAAAGCATTTGTCCGTCCATGCGTCCGTCTGTGTGACCATCCATGAGTCTGTTCGTGCGCCCGTCCCTGCGTTCGTTCATACATCCGCCCCTGCGTCCGTTCATGCGTCTATCCATGCATCTGTCTGTGTGTCCGTTCGTCCATCTAGTCAACACTCCAAGTCCCACCATCTCGCATCTTTTTAGCATATATTCCCCATATAGAAGCACCGCCATTTAGTGGACATTTCAAGGACTAATTGAGAGGTGACACACGCACACTTTCTTACGGCTTGCGCGTCGGGTCTACTTCCCACCTTCAACCACTTTGTGTTCATGGTATATACCAGTTCACTGTATTCATGGCACTGCGGCCCAATGCTCGCTAAACTTTTTTAAAACCAAGGAAGTTCGCCCAGCGAGTATAACGTAGCAACCTATTTCTGTCAGATAGTGCTCAATGTACATGCCAGTGGCTACTAATGTGAAATGAGAGACAGGAGGATGCAGCTTTTAATTTCTTACGCCTTGCGCTTCGTATCTGCTTCCCCCCTTTAACCACCTCGAATTAATTCATGGTATATACTAGTTCATTGTATTCAGGGCCCTGCGACTCAACGCTCAATAAACCTTTCTAAAACTAATGAGGTTACACCCAGCGAGTATAATGTAGCAACCCTTTCTTGTCCGATAGTGCTCAATGTACGTGCCAGTGGCTGCTAATGGGGATCGCAGCCTGCGCGTTGACTAAAAGTTGAATGCTCCTGTCTGTCATTCCCCATTAGCAGCCATTGGCATGTACATTGAGCACTATTTGTTTGTTAAACAACGAACAGAAGAAATCTCTCACCGGCACCACCTTGAGGTCAAATGTTATACCTATTTCGGGTATGTGCCACTAGTGGTTATGTACTACGAGGGACGCACAAGCCACGCCATAAGGAGTTTCGCCCCTAAAAATATTAAAGGTGAACTAACAATCACGTATTCCCAAAGCATGTCTTGCCTCGCAAGACTGACGCAGGCACCATCTGCTAGTGAAAACTGTCTGCTCGAGGTGCACAACCGTCACTGGCCACACCGGATATGTAGGCACTGGATCGCACGTCAGCGTCCCACCACTTGTTGAAGGAGACGCTTCTCCTTCATTTCGTAAATAAAAATAACAAAAGCGAACTAACAATTACGTATTCTCAAAGCATGTCTTGCCTCGTAAGACTCACGCAGGCACCATCTGCTTGTGAAAACTGTCTGCTAGAGGTGCTCAACCCTTCACTGGCCACACCGGATATGTAGGCACTGGATCGCAAGTCAGCCTCCCACCATTCGTCGAAGGCGACAGTTAACCTTCAATCCGTAAATAAAAATATTAAAAACGAACTAACAATTAGGTATTCCCGAACCATGTGTTGCCTCGCAAGCCGGATGCATGCACCATCTGCTAGAGAAACTGTCTGCTCGAGGTGCACAACCTTTCACTGGCCACACCAGATATGTAGGCACTGGATCACACGTCAGCGTCCTTCCAATCGTTGAAGGCAACACTTCTTCAAATAATAAAAAAAGAATATTAAAGAGGAAATAGCCGTTTGATAGTCCCTAACCATACCTAGTTACGTAACAATTACGCAATATTCCCTCTCCCCCTCTCTGTGACCCAATTACTGGGATTCTCCCCGTGGAAAGATGCGGGTGGCCTTTTTTGGTATGTCGCGAATTCGCGACACGACACAGGAAGAGGTTAAGTCACTGTGTAAAGTACCGTTATGGAGCAGAGTTGCCCGAAAGTCCAACAAAAACCATCATCTTTAAAAGAACAGAGGTCCCCAAGCTCGTCAAAAGACACTCTTGTACTTTTGCAAAGAACATCTTTTGTTTGTGAATGCTATATAGATGGATATATGCGGCTTAACATAGCAAAACCACAATAATACTATGACAGACGCCGTATTAGAAGACTCTCAAATTTTTACCCCTGTTTTTTTTTCATGCGCACGCAAATCTGAGCACATGGGCCTACAGCAATTTCGCCTCCGTCGAAATTACAGCCGCCGCAACCAGAATTCGATACTGTGACCTTCGGTTCAGCAGCCCAGTTCCCTAGCCACAGAACCACTGCGGCTGGACTTTGTATATATTGTGTATAGTTTGTCAAAATACATAGAGTGCTTTCAAATGAAAATAATAAGCATTGCGTATGTTATGTAAATAGAAAAACGTTGTCGCGTCTATATACTATGATACAAGATGTGTATACGGAATTTTTGCGACTTACCCGATCGATTTCGAGCAAGCTCCCCTACATTATTAAATTTGCGAATATGGCCGCAATTTATTTCTCTTAGCTGTCAATGTCGAGTATTCAAATTGTGTCACAAACTCACATATCAATGCTGAGCTGATCCGCCTGAGTGCGTATGAACCATGTTCGAGGTACCATCACCGTCATCGTTAATTTCAAGTGCGCTAGAAGAGGATTGGTCATGCCAAGGCGCACAGGAACGCCATTCATCACGCTAGTTTCCAGACTGCGCCAGCATTGCAACGTTTTACGGACAAGAACTTCTGAATATACGCAAAGAGCTGGGTGTACTGGTCAAGCAGCGTTGAGCAGCTCACATAGTTGCTCTAGTGCCTACAGCTCGCAACGCAACCTGTAGGAGTCTCCAATGTCGAGACCACCGACTTCGCACTCGTCAGCCTCAAGTTCTGGAGTTTATTACGGGTGACTTTCCAAACCCCACGCGCCACAGGCATTGCAGCGTCGATTCCTAGCCGACGGGAAATTCCCAGCGCGCCAAGGCTATTCGAAATGAACGATGAATACAATGGTAAAAAACCACAACATCGAATAGGCTCACGAACCACCTGCACACAGTATCAATCGTTCCATCAAGAAACTGCCCAAGAAAGACATCTTGAGAGTAGCACTGGAGAAAATATATGAGCTTACCATGGATAATAGTGGCAACATTGTTGGCATTCCTTTGTGCCTAATAGCTGACATCGTGTGGGGTCGAAATGGACCTTTCATTGCCTCTGACAGCAACATCTGTGTGCTTCCGTTGTGCTATGTGCTAAAATAACCGCTATCAGTTTGACTACCTGCCACCCGTACAGCACACTTGAGGACCGCCTATGAAAAAGATAACCCTACAAGCTCAATGTATGCTAATTCGGCGTGGTAGATCACAATCAATACAAAAATCTTTCTGTTTGTGTGTTCTTACGTATTTCCGTGAGCTTCTGCGCTTCGGTATGAACCTGTAGCCTGAATGACCTAGTGTTAACAGAGAACGTCTCAGTGCACAGTAGAGAACGTAAACTATACGTTCCATTTTAGAACAAAAATAAGCGTAGTGACGGCGTACTGAAGTGTAGTACGGCGTGTGCATGTATATAGCGCAAGAACCGGGAATCGAAAGCACGCCCACTAATTATACGAACTGATACGGCTTCAGGGAGTGAGCGAGTGAGTGAGTGAGTGAGTGAGTGAAAACACTTTATTCGGTTCACAGTAGGCGAGTTACCTCGACATAACCTGGCTTTGGCCCCTCGCGGTAGCATAGGGCCTCTGCACAGCCAAGATCTACGGATATGGTGCTGAGCCTTTATGACCTTCTTCATTTCCTCTTAGTGAGAGAGGGGATTGGCTGAGGCGCGTTCCTATGGTGCAAGCCCAAATCGCATGTACCGTGCAACGAAAAGAAGGACGATGGCAGAGCCAGCCTTCATTTTTTTGAGACATAGTCATGCATCCATATCTCGTTGTACTAGCAGAGAGGCTCGGGTCGCCCACGAGATGGCGCGATACCCGGAAAATGATCAGTCAAACGTCCAGCAGCCGAGTGTCCCTCCTCTATCAAATTGATCAATGCACCCTCAAGATTTGCAAGTGGTGCAGGAAACAAGACCACTGATTGCTATTTTTTGTCTTTGACTTTTTAAGTAGCAAAGGAGGCTGAGGAGCCACCTTGTCCATTTGAATCACTTTGATAGCAGTCTGCGAGTTTGTATAAACTGTCTCATGTACACCGTCCATCAATGCGAGAGCAATGACAACCTGTTCTGCAACGCAGGAGCTAGAAGTGCGGATGTAGCGCCGCTGATTACTTCCGAATCACGTTCAACGACAACTGAAAAAAAAACGCTTCTTTTGTAGCATACGATGCGACACCTACGAAGCAGGCTTGTTATTTGTCCAAGCAGGCGCTGGCTAGCAAAGCTTTACTGACGCTCGTCGTTGTGCCTTGTTGTAGGTAGTATCCGTATTGTACGTCATCGACTGTATGGACGTCTTGGACCTTACTGCGTTGAGCAGCTTCACAATATCAAGACCGACGACGGCACGGTTACGTCCTAACAGATCATCTGTGGCACTACCTGCTTGGTAGCCGTCCCACCCAAAAACGTGAAAACAATTTGGCTTCGACGGTATATTTGAATGCCTTGTGAATATCAAAATTGAGAACATCTTCCGTGTGTGGTCAAACTGGAATGCCAAGGGTCAGTTTAATGACGCTTCTTATTTGGGCATTGATCTTGTTGCACTCAGACAAAGTGGCTGTTGTGTGTAGCCGCCAAATAAGCAAGGGGGCTCGGCATGAAAGCGTGAATAATCCTGATCTGAATAATTGTCCTCCCGTGATTACTAGGTACTTGTTGTCGTGCATAACTATTCAAAAATATTACGAGGCCTGTAGGCTTGTGCATTTTTTATTTACGTACGTTTTAGGCGCAAACTTTTTTGTCTAGTAGGACAAGTATACCTGCGTGCCCGATACAAAGGGATCAGCCTCAAATCGTCATCATCAGTTTCGTCATCATAACTATCCGCAAAGTAGCGTCAGATGAAAAGGAACGTTTTTTGCAGGTAGATATATTCTGCCTACGTGACCAGTTTGGAGACATCACTATACGGTTCCGTGACAACAGATGTTCGGCACGCTATCCACTGCTTTTTTATCACTTTTTATTTGTATTACTGTTTGTTCACGGACACTATGTGCACTGCTCAACTCGGCTGTCTACAACGCCGGAGCGTCCTTCGCGAAACATCACGGGCGACATCTGTAGTCGGAAATATGCCACATCTGAGCATGCGCGGCGCCAGCGATGTGCCCCTCGCCTTACTAATCCCTGTTTATCGCCACAGATGCAGCAACGGTTTTAGCCATCGAAAGCGCTCTAAGCAATTTTGCGAAAAACCAAAATAAACTAGAAGGAAAGACGAAGTAAAACCGTTGTCGCTGTGATATATCTCCGGGCGAGAATATTTCTTTTTGTTGTTGTTTTATTTCAATTTTTATTGTTGAGCCCGCTTCAATGGCCAAAGCAGCCATCGTGGCCGCGGAGATGAAGAAGGGTGAAAACTGCACGGCAGGCACATCATTGGCGCCAGCAATGCCCAGATGTTAAGTATTTTCGACTGCAAATGCCACTCGTGCAGTTCCGCGCGCGACGCTCCGTCGTTATACCCAGCCGAGTTGACCACTGTACATCAGGCAGGACGAACTTGAGACAACAAAAAATAGTGCCATTCCTACTAGGCAGACACCAATTTTAAAATTCATTGAGAACTGTGAAGGACAACCACCTGGTTCAGGCTCCTCTGCTTTCTGAAGTTCAATAAATTTCAATATGCTCTCTCGAAAGTACATTCTTACAGGTCTTGATTGGGATGACAATGACATCCTGCCATACGGGCCCGCCATAAACAGTGGAGGCCTGTAAGCATTGTTAGGTCGAATGGCAATGCATCCTCATTATGAGTAGGTATTTAAAGAGTCATTTCTCGGGAGAACATTGCGGTTGTCAGATGACTCAAGAGCAGCGTTAGAATCTCCTGCACAGCAAAAAGAAGTAATTAAGGCCATATATAACCTCAATACTGGTACGTCGCCCAGGCCTGCTGTCCTCATTGTTTTGTTTTACAAGCATTTAAACGTGAATTACGCTGAGATCTAACGGAAGTGTTTAACGAGTGGTTTAAACTTGAATGGCTGCCTCGGTCCTTTAGTGAGGCACATACTATTTTGATACGAAAACACAAAAAGACAGACAACTTGAAAGTAGTTTCGTCATATCGGTACAGGCTAACTAGCTGTGACTACAGCATGTCGATGAAAGTATTAGCGCAGCCACTCCTGGATGTCATCAAAGAAATGTCGGGTATCCACAAAGACGCAGTATTATGGGACATGACTTTGTAACGAACATACAGAAATCGTAAGGCATTCTGGAGTCTGAGACGCAATTTATTTACTTTTTGTATTCTATTTCATTTATTTCATTATACTGCCAGACCTCTCTTGAGGGCGCTTAGAGGGTGGGTACAACCAAATACAAACCAACCAATATACATCTATGTTAGGTAGAAGTGCAATCAAATAATACATGCGTAACACTTTATCAAATAAGCAAACACTGCCTGCATTCACTGCAATGCCTGGCTACGCATTGCAAGGCCAAAACACAGCTAGGAGAAAGAAAACAAAGAAACTCAAACCAAGGAAACATGCAGGCTTATCATCTGGCAGCTGCATCACTCAAATACACACTCAAATACAATTATTGAAGGTGATGTGGCGATTGTGCCGCTCAATCTTGAAAAGACATTCGTCTGTCTTTTAGGTCCTGTTGCTTGACATGCTAGACTGTAGGACCAGAGTAAAAAGTGGTAGCGCCATAGTTTTGGGTTTACTTTTATTTACTTTGTGCGATGAGCTTGCGGAGACATGCCAGCAGTTGCGCTGCATTTGCTTCGGCATGCATCACTGCTTTGATGGCACTCATTAGAAGCGTACAATCAGATTAGCCCTGACCGCACAGACACTGCGGTGCCCGATTTAGGTGACTGAGGCACCTGAGATAATTACTGATGGCTTCCCTTTTCTTGCTAACTCTGGAAAAAACAGCCCACGTGGGTCACATCACAGTAGGATAAAGAACGTCACTGTGACGACCCCGTGTAATCATCACGACACTTTCAGCCAGTGCATCAATAGGCCTCTTCCGAGACCCAACGCAGTGGGTTGACCCCTTGCATCGGTTTTGCTTAAGTGCCAACCACTGGCACGCGTATGCACGCGCCTACGCGTCAAAAACATGTAGTCGCGCTCGTGGAGGAAAAGGGCGCGCAACCACTGGCACGCGTCAACCGCGTTGACGCCCACGCGTCCAAGGCCAATGCACATTGTTGCTTGATCTTTTGGCTTATAACTGTAAGTTTAGCAGAGAACGGTACGTTCTTAACTGGAGCGGGTTTGTATGTTTTAGAGGATATTACAACACGTTAAAAATTGATAGTGCTTCACCCACCACAGTTTAGACTATATTTGAAGTAATTGACATTCCAGTGCCCAAAGTAACTACAGCGCTATGCACCAGAAATCAACATCGGTGCGTGCGCCACTCCCGCAAATGAAAATTTGCTTCTAGAATATTGTACGTCTATTAGAGGCGTGTTCAGGGTTCTCCTTAAGGGGGGGGTGTAAAAGTTCGTCGCAGTGCTACTCCCCATTCCTATTATGTCCACATAGGGGCTGACTTAGCGCCCCCTCACTATCTCCCACTAATGGTAATATATGGAGTTGACATAGAGCCCCCCCTTCCTCTCTTTGATGAATGAGGCGGCCGCCACCCTCCTAATCAGGTTTACACATCACCGGGTTTCTATACCTGCACTACCAAATTTATTAACAATATGACAATGCTGGTACCTTCAGTACATTAACACTTCCTATTTTATTGTATTCAGCTTAATAGTCATGGCTGAAACTTCATTATCTGACAGATTTAAGTCATAAGACTGCAATTGAGGCCAGAGTTGCAGGCTTTCGGCTGATGTGTGTGTTAGAAAGATCCTCTAATGCAACAAAACACACCTGGTTCTTATTGATACAACCGATATTGGTCATAAGAGAGAAACTAAGTATTGCGTAGAATGCATTTGTGCATTTTCCATAGCCGAAATGTGCTCTAATGCAAATACCTGTGCCTGACACTCCATGATGTGACAGATTTCGGTCATAATATTGCAATTGAACCTTGTATGGAAGAATTGTGGACGTTGTCTTTAGACAAATATTCTCTAAAGCAACAAACTGCACCAAACTGTTCATGAAGTCACAGATATCGGTCATAATATTAGAACTGAACCCTTTATGGAAGATTTATGCGCAATGTCTTTAGTTGAAGTACTTTCTAAAGCGAGAAACCGCATCCAACTGCTCATGAACTCACAGATATCGGTCACAATATTAAAACTGAACCCTCTATGGAAGACTTCTGGATGTTGTCTTTAGTCAAAGTATTCTCTAAAGCGACAAACCGAACTCAACTGTTCATGAAGTCAATGATATCGTCATACTATTGGAACTGAACCCTGTATGAAAGACTTCTACGTTGTCTTTAATCAAAGTATTCCAATGCGTTTGACCAATGCGACGGCCACATGTTCGTCCGTGCCTTGAGTTACAGCACTTATCTTGTGACATGAACTGACATATCAAAATGTATTATCACCGATGCTTGTTTTAAAACTTCTGACGTTTTATTGAGATATCAATGGCTCTTAAAGCCGCATAGGCTTTGTTCACTTTTCATTCTGTGACAATCCGTGAGCCGTGCCACGGCCGAAACGTAAAGTTATAAAGAAAAAGCTTGCTTTCTCGTACGTGTAGCAGCTGCTTTTATATATATATACATACACAAATAAATAAATAAATATATATATATATATATACATATATATATATATATATATATATATCTTGTTAGTACGCAATTAGCAGTGAGCCGAAGACAATTTTATTGTGGAAAACGCAGAGGTAACGCCGACCAGCTGTCAAGCGGAGCGAGCGCGAGCAGCAACATCAATCTTCGTTCTCTTCTTTCACTGAAGCTCCTGCCTGTGCCATATATCAATGCTACAAAGCCCTCCCCCTTCTCTCCAGAAAAGGAGCCATCCTGGCGACCTATGGACCGTGTAGGATGGGTGGGTCGTCGTACGGTTTCAATCGATTGACATGCACAGTCTCACGACAGCAATGGCGTCGTTCTGTTGATGGTCGAACCGATTCAACAATATAGTTAACCGGTGAAAACCGACGTAGGACTCAGTAGGGGCCTTCGTACTTCAGCTGTAGCTTGGTGGAAAGACCAGGAGCAGGTGAGGGAATGCGAAGCCATACCAACGGGCCAGGCGAGTATGACTGGGAGGGCATGTTTTCATCGTGGCGGTCTTTCCGGTACGCTCCGTCTTGTGCAGTTAACGAACGTGCGAGTTGATGATGATATATGGTGTTTTTTGGCGCAAGGGCCATTTGATGGCCAAAGAGCGCCAATTCATTGGACATGGAATGTGGACCATGATTGTGATTAGCGGCTGTATAAGGGCCATAAAAATCCTCGCGGTAAGGCGGGTAAAAACATACAAGTAATAAAATGATGACCATGCCGTGAAATGTGTGTGTGGTGTGAATAGATGACAAAAGTTGGTGATAATAAAAGACGATGGTGGATATGTGTGGCTTTAGCACAAGTGCCTCACACGTTCATACCCTTGCGTCCAAGGGCCGTGAGGCACGTGCTTTCTTGTGTAATCACCGCAGCAAAAACTTCTCTGGAGAGGTCATGCTACGGGATGCCCGGGTATATGACATGAAAACTATGAATTTCTTTAAAAAACGCTAACAATGATTTGTGACTAAAAAGTGGTTCCCTACCGACGAACATTGCAGGGTGTAAAGGTATATGTTGTCGGTAGGGTAATGGAAAGTGTTGTCTTCTAAGAGTGTCTAATTGTTTACATTGGATTAAAACGTGAAGAACTGTTAATGCCTCACCACATTTATCACACAATGGTGGATCACCACCGGACAAAAGATGTGTGTGTGTCGTGTATGTATGTCCTATCCTGAGTCTCGTTAGTGTTACCTCTGTATGACGCGATTTCGATACGGGCAGCCAATGACCAAGGTGTGGCTTAATAACGTGTAGTTTGTTTTGTGTTTGTGTATCCCACTTGCTCTGCCAGTAGTCCCTGAGGGTTCGTTTAAGAGACGGCTTAAGATCAAGGGCCGGGATTGATATGGATGTAATGGCAGTGTTCTCATGGACGGATGCAGCGAGCTGATCCGCCCTCACGTTGCCTTGGATCTCACGGTGCCCTGGCACCCAGCACACTACAACATGTTGTTTGAGTGTGTAGAGTGTGCACAAAATGGAGTAAAGTGAGACAAGGACCGGGTTTTTTTGTTTTTTAAGACTGTGCAGAGCCGTTACCACACTGAGGGAGTCTGTATAAATTACTGCTTTTTGTATTTGTAATTGTTTGATGTGTTTAGCTGCCACAAGTATCGCGTAAGCTTCCGCTGTGAAGATACTTGTACATGGATGTAGAGGGCCAGCATCCGAAAAGGATGGGCCGATAGCAGCGTAGGACACAGAGGAGTTAGTCTTGGAGGCATCTGTGAAGAACTCAGGACGTGTGTATTTGTGTTGAAGTTCCAAAAAGTATGTTCGGATGTGGGCATGAGGTGCATGTTTTGTAACTTCTAGGAAAGACACATCGCAGTCTATAGTCTGCCACTGCCACGGTGGCGGGTATGCTACAGGAGCCATTAAACTGTGTTCAAGTGAGACTCCAGTTTCCTCAGCTAGACTTTTCAGGCGAACTGAGAGGGGCTGCCTCATCGAAGGCCTGTTTTCAAACAGAGTTGAGCTCGACAAATCATTAATTGTAGAGTATGAGGGGTGCTCCTTGTCTGCTTTCACCTTAAGGAAATAAACAAAGGACATGTAAGTTCTTTGCAGATGAAGCGACCACTCATTTGACTCAACGTAAAGGCTTTCTACGGGGCTGGTGCGAAAAGCACCCGTTGAAAGGCGGATGCCCAGATGGTGCACGGGGTCCAGCATCATCAAGGCACTTTGAGTAGCAGACTGATAGACAACGGCCCCATAATCTAAGCGGGTGCGAATGAGGCTTCTATAGAGGTTCATGAGGCATTGCCTATCACTACCCCACGTAGTACGTGACAACACTTTTATTACATTCATGGCTTTTAAACATTTTGTTTTTAAATACTTGATGTACGGCACGAATGTCAACTTGTCGTCAAGGATTAGGCCTAAGAATTTATGCTCGGCTTTGACGGACAGACGTTGCCCGTTCAGGCGAATGTCAGGTTCCGAGTGCATGCCTCTCTTTCGAGAGAACAAAACACACGTGCTTTTTTGTGGGTTAAGTCGAAATCCGTTTTCATCTGCCCATTTGGAGACCTTATTTAAACCCATCTGAACCTGCCGCTCACACATTGCCAAGTTGCAGGACTTGAAGCCAAGCTGAACGTCGTCGACATATGTACAATAAAACATATTGCGAGGGATGGATAGGTGCAAGGAATTCATTTTGATAATAAAAAGGGTGCAGCTAAGTACACCACCTTGTGGCACGCCTGTTTCCTGGACAAATGTTTGTGAGAGAACACTGCCCACTCGGACACGGAATGTCCGATTGGACAAGTAACTCTCAATTATGGAAAGCATTCTACCGCGCACACCCAGGTGAGACAAGTCTCTTAATATGCCAAAACGCCATGTTGTGTCGTAAGACTTTTCGATATCGAGAAACACAGAAAGAAAGTATTGTTTGTGGACGAAAGCGTCTCGGATCTGTGCCTCGATACGCACCAGATGGTCGGTGGTAGATCTACCCTCTCGAAACCCACATTGGTATTGGTCAAGCAGATTGTGTGTTTCAAGGAAATATAAAAGTCGGCGGTTTATCATTTTTTCAAAGAGTTTACAAAGGCAGCTGGTTAGTGCAATTGGCCTATAACTTGAAACAGAGGAAGGGTCCTTGCCCTGTTTCAAAATAGGGATAACAATGGCTTCTTTCCAGGAAGTAGGTATGGTGCCAGAAAGCCAGATAGCATTGTATAGGGAGAGTAAAGTTTTTCGCGTTTCAAGCGGCAGGTTTTTCAACATTTCATACATGACATGGTCGTGGCCTGGGGCAGAATTACTGCAGAATTTAGTGATGTTTGTAGCTCAGCTAAGTTGAAAGGTTGGTTGTATGCCTCGTAATTTGTACACTTGTATTCCAGTTTCTGCTTTTCGATTTTTGCTTTGTATCTTAGAAAAGCTTCAGTATAGTGTGAAGAGCTAGAGACCTGCTCGAAGTGTGCACCGAGGAAGTTCGCCTGATCTTCCAGGCTGTCACCCTGTGTGTTCACGAGTGGGAGTGAATGCACTTGTCTTCCTGCTACTCTACCAACCATGTTCCAGACTTTAGCCTCTTGGGTATAAGAATTAATCCCTGATAAAAACTTGTGCCAGCTTTCTCTTCTGGCCTGCCGACGCGTTCTCCTGCCTTGAGACTTTATTTTCTTAAAGCTCTCAAGGTTTTCCGCTGTCGGCGAGTTGCGCAGCAACCTCCATGCCCTGTTCTGTTCCTTTCGCGCATTACGACACTCTGTGTTCCACCATGGGACGTGTCGCTTGCCGGGCTGTCCAGATGTTTGTGGGATGCATTTGGCTGCTGTGTTAATAAGAAGAGCTGTGAAGTACTGCACAGCTTCATCTATGCTTAGCCCACATATGTCAGTCCAAGATAAGTGAGCTTTGTTATGAAACTGTTCCCAGTCGGCTTTGTGTATAAGCCATTTGGGAACTCGTGGAGGATATTCGTATGATGTTTGTGTACTCAAAACGACAGGAAAATGGTCGCTTCCATAGGGATTATTTAGAACTTTCCATTGGAGTAATGGTACAAGTGAAGGAGACGCGATGCTGAGATTTATGGAAGAGTAGGTTTTGTTGGCAAGGTTATAATATGTTGCCTCTTTCCTATTCAACAGACAGGCGCCGGAGGAAAAAAGGAACTGTTCAATGAGACGACCTCGTGCGTCGCAGCGAGAATCACCCCATAGACTGCTATGAGCATTCAGGTCACCAAGGACCAGATAAGGTTCGGGTAGTTGATCTATTAAGGACTCGAATTCTCGTTTTCCAAGACGATGGTGTGGGGGTATGTACAGAGAGCAGATGGTGACGAGCTTGTTGAAAAGAACTGCTCGAACAGCCACAGCCTCTAGTGTTGTTTTTAGTGGTAAATGTGTGCATGCTACTTTTTGATTAACAATAATGGCTACACCGCCGGATGATGCCGCAGCATCATCTCTGTCCTTTCGGAAAAGAACATACCGACGCAAAAAATTCGTGTTTTTAGATTTTAAATGAGTTTCCTGTACACACAGCACTTTCGGCGAATGTTTGCAAAAGAGCTCTTGAACATCATCGAGGTTTCTAAGGAGTCCTCTGCCGTTCCAATGTATTATTTGTGTTGCCATATTGGAGGTAACGTAGTGCTGTGTGTAAGGAACAATGGGTGTGTCTGCTTCTTAAGCTAAGCGTTAAGACTCAAAGAACAGGGCCGTCGCCGGGCCCCGTTATTGGCTTTTTATTTCTTTTGGCGCGCTCCAGGGAGCTACGCCGATCTTTCTGCACCAGGGGTGCCGTGGTGTCCATTGCCTCCTCAGAGGCACTGCGTGCCCGCATTTGCGAGCTGATGTTTTGGGCTTGGGACCTCGCCTGGTGAGACGAGGCCTTCATATCGGCTGACCCTGGGGTCTCCTTCACCTCAGGGGGCGAAACCTTCGGTCCTCTTGGGCTAGAGGTCGAAGGAACCTCCTTTGGTGCTGGGATACCCTGGCCGCTGCAACAGCTTGCAGCGGCCTTGGTTGTCGCCGTGGGGAGGAGTGGCAGGGCAGCCTTGGCTGTTCCCGCCGTGGGTGGGGGCATTGGCGACCGCCTGGGCACACTGTGCCTGGCATGGGCAGTTGCCGCAGGCCGTTGTAGTGCTGCCCCCTCTTGCACTACATCGGCAAACGATGGTTTGTTTGTGAAAAGACCAGATACTTGTTGACGGGCTTCTCGGAAAGTAATGTTTTGTGTGATTTTGACTGTAACAATTTCTTTTTCCTTTTTCCATGTTGGACAGGTTCGGGAGTATGCGGGATGGGCACCATCGCAGTTTGCGCAGTGTGCCCCATCCTCCACCTTACACTCGTCCGTAGCATGTCCTGTGGTGGCACACTTTCCGCAGGTGAGTTGGCCGCGGCAACTCTGAGAGCCGTGACCAAAACGCTGGCATTTGAAGCAACGTCGTGGGTTGGGAATGTAAGGTCTCACATTCAACTTCAAGTATCCTGTTTCGAGATGTTCAGGCAGGGTGCTGGTGCAAAATGTCACAATTATGTGTTTCGTTGGGATTTCCTTCTTATCACGCCTAATTTTAATTCTTTGTACTTGTGTCACCTGCTGGTCCTTCCAGCCCTCGAGGAGCTCACCTTCAGTCAGGTCAAGCAAGTCTTGATCAGATACAACGCCTCGGGAAGTGTTGAGTGAGCGGTGTGGTGTAATTGAGATAGGTATGTTTCCAAACGATTCTAGTTTTGAGATGTTTTCGTACTGGCTCTGACTTTTTACCTCGAGGAGGAGATCCCCACTGGCCATTCTTGTAGCCTGGTAACCTGGTCCAAGTGTAGTGGTCAGGCATTTGGAAACAACGAAAGGCGAAATAGTTCTGGCGTTCTTTTCAGCGGTTTCACAATGGATTACATGGTAGCGGGGAAAAGTTTCTTTCGGTTTGCTGAAATACTTGCAAAATTCTTCGGTGCGCCCTCTCTTCGGGAGAGGACGATCATGCAATGGAGGGAGAGAAGAAAAAGCCATAAACTAAATGTGAGTTCGGCAGCCATGCCAGCCGCCCACCATGGAGCCCAACACGGGGACGTGACAAGTCCTAAATATATATGAGGCATGTCAACGTCAGCTGTACAAAGCCGCTATAACCAAATGTATTGTGCCCAAGACAGAACACATACACAAGGTTAACCCTTGCCGCCAGGAAAAGTCGGAAGTAAATGGAAGAGAGAAGAAGACAGGATAGATTTAAAGACGAGAAAAGACTAAGATGTAGAGAGAGAGAGAAATAGGAAAAGGCGACTACCGATTTCCCCTGGGTGGGTCAGCCCAGGGGTGCCGTCTACGTGAAGCCGGGGCCAAAGGGGTGTGTTGCCTCTGCCGGGGGGCCTTACAGGTCCAATCACCCAGCGTCGGCTCAACCCCCAGGATCCCCTTTTCCCCGGACACGGCAAAGCCACGCACGGCTAGGCGTGGGAGGGAGCCGAAACTCCCCCGTTAGCTCGGGTCCGTGGTGTCGCTACACACCAAACGCCTACTCGCGCAGGCGCCCCTGCGGGGGAACGTGCGAGTTGCCTGCAATCTTCCACATAGGTGGCGACTTCGGATATAGGTCTGGATTCTGAAGCGTCCGAATGGTACAAGAGATTCGTGCCCATGAATGAGGAAGGTTTGCGCCCGTAGAGGAGATACAGCAGAGAGAATCCTGTTGTAGACTGAGTGGCGTTAACATAAGCGTAAGTACCAAAGGGGAGTATGCCGTCCCAGTTGGTGTGATCAGCGGACACGTACACAAACAGCATGTCACCCAGTGTGTGGTTAAACCGTTCGGTCATTCCATTTGTTTGCGGATGGTACGCGCTGGTTGTCCGATGCACAACGTTGCATTCACAAAGAAGGGCTTGTACGGCTTCGGAGAGAAAAGTACGTCGCGGTCGCCGAGTAGTTCACGAGGCGCGCCATGGCGAGGAACAAGATTGGGAAGAATAAACAAGCCAACTTTACGGGATGTGGCCTCTGGAAGCGGAGCAGTTTCAGCATAGCGTGTCAAGTGATCGATAGCGACAACCACCCAGCGGTTCCTGTCAGGAGTGTAGGGAAGCGGACCATACAAGTCAATTCCTATGCGATCAAAAGGTCGGGATGGGCAAGGCGACGGTTGCTGTTGTCTATTTGCTATGTTTGGTGGGCTTTTTCGGCGATGAAATTCGGAATACGAACTTACGTGCTGTCGGACAAATCGGTACATTCCGCGCCAATAATACTGCAGCCGGGGGCGTGCGTACGTTTTTATCACACCGGCGTGGCCGCATTGAGGATACCCGTGAAAGGAGTCGCGAATAGCAGCACTTAGGTGGCGAGGAATCACAAGCAACCACTTGCGGCCGTCGAAAAGGTAGTTGCGACGGTACAGGAGTCCATCGCGGATGCCGAAATGTCCAGCTGTACGCCGTAGTGAACGATGCGGTACCTGTCTTGGTGCTGCTCGAAGTGCATGTCAGTGAACGAAAGTGCCGCAGCATCGAGGCTTGAAACAGACGCACTTCTATGTTTGTGGGGAAGTGGAGAGCGGGAAAGAGCTTCGGCATCTGAATGTCGGCGGCCCTACCTGTAGATGACACGGATATCATAGTCTTGGATACGCAATGCCCAACGAGCCAGACGGCCAGACGGGTCTTTTAGTGACGATAACCAGCAGATGGCGTGGTGATCAGTCACGACGTCAATTGTATGGCCATAGACTTAGGGTCGAAAATTTGTTATTGCCCAAACGATGGCCAGAGATTCCTTTTCTGTAACCGAATAATACTTTTACGCCCTAGTAAGAGTGTTACTGGCATAAAAAACCACCAACTCGTCGAAGCCAGAATTGCGTTGAGCATGAATAGCGCCAAGGTCGACTCCACTAGCGTCGGTGTGAATTTCGGTAAGGGCATCTGGGTCAAAGTGATGGAGAATCCATGGAGATATCAGCAAATGACGTAGTTTGGCAAATGCATCATCGCAAGCGGAAGACCACGCCAAAATTCGTTCACTGTCAAAAAGTAGCCGTGTTAAAGGGGCTATTACGGATGCGAAATTTCGGACGAATCGACGAAAGTTTGAACATAAGCCAATAAAGCTCCGAGGTTCCGTCAGTGTCGATGGCTGAAACTGTGCGACGGCACGGAGTTTAACAGTGTCAGGTAGAACATCATCCTTGCTGACAACATGCCCTAAGATGGTGAGCTTCCGGCAGGCAAAATAGCCCTTTTCTCATTTATTTGGAGCCCATCATGTGTGAGGCATTCTAGAACACTTGCGAGGCGCAGACGATGGGTATCAAAGTCCAGAAAGCAAAGACACGTATGCCATTTGAGGCCTCGAAGTACGCTGTCCATCAGACGCTCGAAGGTGGCAGGGGCTTTGCAAAGACCTAATGGCATCACGTTAAACTCGCACAAGCCGTCCGGAGTTACAAACGCAGTCTTGGCGCGGCCAGATTCATCGATGGGTACTTGCCAGTATCCTGGTCGAAGATCCAGCAAAGGAAAGAACTCTGCCCCTTGGAAACATTCGAGAGCGTTCTCAATTCCGGGGAGCGGATAAACATCTTTGCACGTGATCTTGGTAAGGCGCCTACAATAAACACAAAAACGGATGCTCCCGTCCTTCTTTTTGACCAGTACGACTGGGGAGGCCCACGGACTGTTGCACGGCTGTATGACGCAACGATTGAGCATATCAGACACTTGATTGTCAATAACTTGGCGTTCAGAGTGAAAGACCTGGTATGGATGCTGAGGCAATGGTGCATGGGCGCCGGTGTCTATTCGATGAACAATTGCAGATGTTCGGCCCAAATACGTTTGCTTGAAGTCGAAAGACGTTCGGAAGCGGTCGAGAAGTGTCAAGAGCTGCGTTCGTTGGACAACAGGAAGATCTGAATCAATCGATGAAATGAAAGCGTCCATGGAAGATGTGGTGGACGCGGAAGCGGGAGAAACACTGGCGATCTGAAGGCTTGTTGCGTGACTGTGCAGTTGACAGGCGCAAACACAATCAATGTCCTAAAAATGGCCGATGCATTCGCCACTAAATAATCTGGCTGGCACTGAAAGGAGATTTGTGGCGTAAATGGTTGCGGAAGTGTTTTCGACCATCGTAAGAGTAAAGGTAGAAGAACGTTTTTTCGAGAAGCAAAATCTTCAAATGGCATGAACATGACGTTCGAGAAAGCAGCATGGTCGCAGGAGATTGGCACAATTACAGAAGACATAGGTGGGATATCCGTGTCGGCGGTGACGACAACACGAGAAATGAAAGGCTTGTTAAAATCATCGTCTGCGAGTGATCATTATTCCACTTCGGCTCGGGCACAATAAACAACGGCATGATGTGTGGAAAGGAAGTCCCAGCCTATTATCACGTCATGCAAGCAGTATGGAAAAACGACGAATCAGACCATGTACAGAACGTCCTGGATAAGTAGCCGAGCCGTGCACCTCATAGAAGGGTTTACTTGATGCGCGGTTGCCATACGCAGGAAGAAGCCAGAAAGCGGAATCGCAATTTTCTTTAACTTGCGACACTTTGCTTCACTCAATTCAGACATGGCAGCTTCAGCGTCGATCAAAGCTTCAACGGCAACACCTTCAATAAAAACAGTTATTTCGTTTGTGGGTAGAGGACGAGGCCTTGTAGAGTTGACGGCGGCGCAGTTCTTGTTTGCAGAACTGCAATGGTCAGTTTTACGTTTGGGCAGGCGGTGCACGACGAAGCATCGGTGAAGGTGAACGTCGGTGAGGGGAGGGCGATTGGTGCTGGTTAAAGGTGTGGCGGCTTGGTGGAGGGGTATCTGAAGTAGCATCTAGAAGCAGCGTCTGTGGTGGCTCTTTGTGGCCGTAGCCGAAGGTTTAATCGATGGCACCTGGATGAGGGACGCGCCGGCGATAGAACCTCTCAACAAGTCCAGGCAGACGACAGTAGTAGCAGATGGGTATGTTATCCGGTGTGTGCCAAGAATTGTTAAGAAGCGTTGAATGACAGCGGGAAAGGCGAACTTGCGAACCTGTCGGTACGCGTGTTGCGTAGAAGGCGTTCGTTTGGCGGGCAGAGTCGACGAAATTTGACGGCGCATGTGGCGGCCTTGGCGCGACGTCAGCGTAAGTCAGGGTCAGCGGACACAGGCGGTGGCTGGTACGTGGGTGGGAGTGCCTCGCAGACTTGCACCTCCATGGTTTGGGGCATCGACGAGGTCAGCCCGGGAGTATTGCTGGGAAAGAAGGGCGCAAGAGACAACTGGCGAGCCACTTCCCGTTGGATGAACTGTAGGATTTGTGGCGTCAGTACCGTCTGTTCCAGTGAAATTGCACCAACGGTCAATGGGGACGTGGTCGTCATGTCGAAAGTAGGCCGTCGTGTTGAAATGCGCTGTGTTCGCAACCCATCGTAGTTTTGGCAGTGCTGAATAACTTCCGCAAATGTTCGCGGGTCTTTGGCCACCAACATGTGGAAGGCATTATCTTCGATGCCCTTCATAATATGTTTGACCTTGGCTGTTTAGGACATGTCAGGATCGCAGCGACGGCAGAGGCCCACAACTTACTCGATGTAGGACGTGAAACCCTCTCCAGACAGTTGGGCGCGATCACGCAAGCGCTGTTCTGTGCAGAGCTTGCGCACTGTTGGTCGGCCAAACACGTCCGCGAAGGTGCTCTTGAAAGTGGCCCTGTCGGTGAGCTCAGCTTCATGAGTGTTGAACCAGAGCTCCGCTACTTCTCTCAGGTAGAAGTGGACGCGGCCAAGTTTGTAGTTTTCGTCCTAGCTATTATTGATGCTTACTTTCTCGTTCGAAGAGAGCCAGTCCTCGACGGCCTCATCGGTGCCGCTGAAGATGATTGGGTCTCACTCTCTCGAAACACCGGGACAGCTGGCAGATGAGGATGTAGGAATGGTCTTCTGTGCAACGTCGGTGGAGATCGTTGACGGCGAAGGTACAGTTTGGTTGCGGACTTCTAGGACGGGAAAAGGATCCAGCACTCTCCACCACTTGTTAGTACGCTTTTAGCAGTGAGCCGAAGACACTTTTATTGTGGGACACGCAGAGGTAAAGCCGACCAGCCTTGAAGCGGAGTGAGCACGAGCAGCAACAACAATCTTCGTTCTCTTCTTTCACTGGTGCTCCTTCCTGCGCCGTGCCATATATCAATGCTATATATATATATATATATATATATATAAGTCACCAGAAGAAGCGAACGAGCAAACGAAAAACGATGCTTTATTGCCATTTGATCGTTTTCGTTGCCGTCCGTGAGCCGGCAATAAAGCATCGTTTTTCGTTTGCTCGTTTGCTTCTTCTGGTGACTTATAACTCGACCGGAATCCAGGAAGACTTTCAAGATATATATATATATATATATATATATATATATATATATATATATATATATATATTTATATATATAAACGTGGCGTATGAGCGGCCTGGTTCATACGCCACGTTTATTCGAAAAGCGCTTCTTCCTCATCTTGTAACATCCATCGCTACCTTCTTACGTTACAGGATTCTCCTCCCCCCGAAAGAATGCACGCGTTGCATATTACAATACATGATGAACAAGCAATCTTAGCGCACAAAAATTGTCCAAATGGGCTGTAGTTTTATATCACATTGAAGTTCCGTAAGATCGCACAAAGACTTCACAGGAGAGAGCAGCATTCTGGGGTTATTAAGTACGGCTCTGGTGGGCGAGGCTGGCTGGCACGCTCTGGATAACCTAAGTGTGCTTTCAGCGTGGAAACAGATGCCAACGCAGCCGGCGTTCCTTCGAGGAATGGATGAGGTTACAACGCGTTACAGGATCGAGAGTTTTGTCGGTGTCGCATTTTTCGTCGTGAGTGATACAAACGCCGTGCATGCAGTTTGCGTGCCCGCTGATCATGGCTGATTGGCCACTGCTTGTGTGCCTGCAGAGTACAAGCGGTTTTTTGTGGTGTTGAGGGAGTTTTCTATGGCTGTGGCGTAGGCGTTCAGACTGAAGGAGCAATCTTGAACGCTGGTGCAGAAAAGTTCTTTGGCTTTTCTTTCTGCGAAAATGGCTCAAATGCGAATTCAGTCTTTTCTTTAGTGTATGTTGTTCACGACACTATTTAGGCCACAATATCTTTGCGATGTAGTTTTAGTTGTTCGTTGCCGATGTTGGTGTAGGCGTTTTAGCTGTTGGGATCCCTTTTGTTTCTTTTGTTGGCAATGCTGATGTTTCACTGTCTGACGAGGTGGACTTCTTTCGGATCCGTGAGCCCGCTTTTCTTTGTAGGCTGACGTGACCATCAAATAGTTGATACTTGTTAGGGTGTTTCTATTTGTGTCAGGCAATGAAGATAGTGCACAAGAAATGGCAGAAAAATCTGCTGAGGCTCTTGCAACGCCAGTCTTTATGGATGTTTCTAGCACAGGGCAGTGCTTGAGAGTTGATCTTTCCAAGCCTCCTGTGTGGGTTGGGCTCTCAGGTGGCTGGGTATTCGACGGTGACTCTGCGAAAAGATCGGTTTGGTCATATATTAATTGGGAATGACTGTGCTTTTGTGGAATGAACGATGCGAGATCTTCTGGCGCATGAAGCTGAACTGTAGGTGGCGGGCTTGACTAAGTATGCTGGTAGCTTCTCCGCTTATTCCGACTATAGTGAACGCGTAAGACGCAAGGTGTGCGTTGTAAGCGACCGAAGATCCACGCGACGAAAAAGAAGGAGGTTGCTCAATGCGTGAAGGCTGCTTTAGACTGCTACAACCGGGTGCGGTTGTCTGTGAATGGTGGGTTACAAGCAAGTCTTCGTCGTAGTCGTCTTTGCATTCTTTAAACCAAACGAACATCTCTTGTTATATATTTTCCCATGACTCGTGGTTTTGAATTATCTGAGTGAGGTAGAATTTGAAGGCCTCACCTGAGAAGTAGTCGGTAAAGTGAGCGACTATCTCCCGTTCCGACCATGATGCAGCGGTTGCGTGGAGCTCGAACAGGTTGAACCAGTCCTCTACAGGTCCATCGTCCGCTGCTCCTGTGTACTTGGAGATGTAAAGGTCAGTCGATGATCCTGACATGGTGCTCGGTCGCTGTGTGCGGCCAGGAGATGATTTCGTAGTCGATGTATGGTCAGGGCGTCTTGTGGAGAACTGCGTCGCTGATGAGACACTGGTGAAGTGGCTGGGAGGTCTACATCTTGTCAACTCGTGTAATGCTATGATGAACGGCAGACATGGCCTGGCTCATACGCCATGTTTATTCGAAAAGCACTTCTTCCTCTTCTTTTACCATCCATCGCTACCTTCTTACGTTATATATATATTGTTACAAGCTGCCACTCTAGCGTCGCCAGCGCGAAGTCGGTGACGGGAATGACAGCAGGTTGGTTCGTTCCGTACGCAAGCAGAGACAGTGAAGAGATCAGAGACGTGAGAAAACAAAAGAAACTTTACTCTAGTGATATTGCAGCACACGGGATCTAGTACAACATTTCAATACAACTAACAAAATACATCAACACTTGATACAACTGAAAAACGCATATAAAAACAATAAATCAGCTTACGAGAGACAACCATTACAAACTACACAAACTAACAACAATAGAACTACGGAGGAGAAAGTTCAAAGATATAAACAGGAGAAGGCACACGTATGATGACTGGCAGCGTTGCGTCCCTGACGATCGAATGCGAGAAGTCGAAGAGAGTTCTGGCACGACTGCGATGTCGGCGGTGTTGCAACGCTAGTGGCTCCGGGAGGCTAGTGCTTGCAGGTGACTTCGAGCAGGTTGAGCTAACTCGAAGCGATGTCCCGACGTCTACGTTGCAGACGTTAATATCGCGTCACAACTAGACGAACGGCCAAGTTTAGGTGGCCAGCCGATACAGAGCCACACTAAAAACTTCTAGAACAGATGCTTGTTGATCTGTTTCTACACCTTGTTGGTAAGCGACTAGTCTGCCTAGCAGGGCAAAACCCTGCGCTTAAATCCCCCTCGTGTCTCCTCGCTCTCTTCTTTGGGGACAAGAGACCTATACATGGGTCCAATCATGCCCGTTTCCTTGATGAAAACTCTGCCCCGAAAATATATTGAGCCCAACCTTTTTTAATTGGGAGAGGGCCCTCAACTATCGAGAGGGACAACCTGTTGAGTTGCTGTCATACGGCTTCGCCACCAGAGGTTTTCCCACGCTTTTCTCCGTGGGAAACTGTTTGGCTCAAAGCCGGTGCGTACCATAGCCTAGTCCTTGTTCGGAGTACATCGCGGCCTTCCACAACCTTGCAGACGCCGCCACAGTTACGAAAGGATCAAACGTCGGCAGCGACGTTCTAGGAAGAGCACCCCATTCTGCACTTCTCGGCTCCCTTTCATGCGCCCGTCGTTCCCACGGTCAGTGGGGAAGTACGGCGCCCGTTAATTGCCATGACGCCAGGTCGCCAAAATTGACCGTGTGTGAGATATATATATATATATATATATATATATATATCGTCATTATATAATGTATATACACACAAAGAACACAAAAAGAAACATTGAGGCTCTCCAACTGATTCAACACAAAGCGGTACGTTTTATTTACTCGAAGTACCAAAGAACTGATTCCCCCACAAACCTTATGAAAGAAAACAGTATACCGACACTAGAAAAACGTCGTAAAGTTTACAGGCTCAAATTTCTTTTTCTTTTAAATAACAACAAGCTGTCAGTAAACCATGTTATGTATCTGAAACCGCTTACGACAAGGCAAACCCGGCATTGACAAACTGATTAATTAATACCGTATTTCGCCATAACAAACATTTTCAAATACTCGTTCTTTCCTTGAACCATAAACGACTGGAACGGCCTACCTCAATCGTTAAAGCTCTGTAGAGGCACTTGAACGTATTTAACCATGACCTATGTTCTTGTATCTTTTTTGTTCTTGCTGTTTACACTTGTTTGCAATGTTATGATCTTCGCCCCTCCTGCTGGGGCCGTTAAATGGGTCTGCAGTATTTTGTAAATAGAATAAATAAAAATAAACAATATATATTTTATGTATCGTCTGAGGTCGTGCCAAGACCGAAACGTTAGTAAAGGCAAGTTCAATATATATATATATATATATATATTCTCGTCGGCGCCGAATGTGTTCCTTATCCTTATTCTTGTGCTGTTGGCCACTCTGCTGAGCAATAAAACTTGTGTACATGATGAGTGCTTTAGTAGGCCAATTTAAGGTTGTTGTTGTCCTGCACGTTTGCCTGTGTTGCACCTTCATCACTTGACAACACTTTGGAGTGCCTTTAGCCGCTAGGGCAGAGGGCAGAGTGAAGATATTTATTGATGTTTTGTACACTCGTATACAAGCAAAGTTATGTAAATAAGCCTAATGCTCTGTCGTGCGCGCACTCGCGCGTGTGTGGGTTCATGTTTAGATGTTAGCAGAACATGCGAAAGTTCAACAGCAATATTAGATTCTTGCTTGAGTACATCTTAGCACAACTTAGTATATCCACACTGTAGTATGCTTGAACGCACCCTATCAAACCTGGGAACTGTGTCTGGCGTCTACCATTAAAATAAGAATTCGCCTAGTGAACATTATCGCACTGATCAACCCCGGCGAGATGCTTTTAAGTGGGCACAAGTATGACCACCGCTGCAGAATTATTTCCGTCTCCAAGCCAACTGAAAACACTCGAAGCTGAGATTAGTGCTTGAAATCTCAGAACGCCGAAGCCTTGACGAACACCACGACATGTTCTTGCACATACAGACATTATGCGCTGTAAGAGCGGGAAGGAATAATACTGTGATTGCAGCACCGCCTAGTATCAATGTCATGGCAGCACGAAGCGATGGAAAAAACTCCTGCATATCCATAAGGGAATTATGATGGAGCTTGATCCAGAGGTAAAATTCGGTATACCGTGAAGCCTCTGTACATATGCTCAATTATCAATATATAAACACGTGACACGAGAGTTGTTGTGGTGTGATTGTATATACACGATATATACACAATGTTCTTTTTTTTTAAAAGCCACGCCACACGTCCTGGTGCCAGCCCACAAGCATATTGCCATCCGCTTTCTTGTACAGCCATTCGCCTACCCATTGGTCATCTTTGGTGCAATTATATACAAACTTCAAATACGGACGGAGGCGGTCTGTTTCATTGAGTCACACGTGATTGGCCCATTCGAGTCGTGATGAATGCTGTGACGTTCTATGTGACGTGGGCCAAGGTGTCACTTGACTGTTTTTTTCCAGTTTTCGAATGAAAGCCAAGGAACAGTCGGAGAGATCGTCCGAAAGAAACCGCATGGATCAAGATGGCTGCTATATGGCATGGATTGGATTGAAATGTAAGGGCTTCACGACTTTTCAGCATTCGCGCACTTAGACAACATCACGTTTCCCGATGCAACGGTTTTTCGTCTCACCTGTGCGGCAGCTGCATCCGAGCACAGACGACGAAGCGAGGTTAAAAATGCATTTGGAAATTTCCCTAAAGAAGAGTTCCGGCATTGTTCTCGTCTGTCCAAAAGAACAGTGCGTAGCTTGTGCAACGAACTTGTCCCTATCATCGGATGTCAGCGAGCCAGTGGCCTTTTTACAGAGAGGAAAGTGTTGTGTGCGTTACAATTTTTGGCCGCTGGTTGCTAGGGGAGCGTTGGTCGCAAAAAGCACATCAGCAAGTCCCAGCCGGCCGTGAGCAACACTATCTACGAGGTGACGCAGTCCATCATCACCACGTCTGCTTGGAAAAAGCTGGCGGACTTCCTACTGACAACAGCTGCTAAGGATGAGGCAAAGGCGGAGTTTGTGCTACGCGGTTGCATCCAAGGCGTGCTGGCGTGTGTCGATGGCACATTGGTCACCATTCGTCAGCCAGAGGGATTCAGACTGGCTGACACGGGAAACTTTATGTCCAGAAAAAGCTATTATGCCCTGAACGTCATGATAGTGAGTACGATCATGCTCTGAACGTCATGATAGTAAGGCTTCGGCATTTACGAGGGTTCTTTCCGAAGAGCAACGCGTAGGTTTTCACTTATCGATCATTCAGTGGAAGTCATAGCCATGTGTACAGCAGAGGAGAGTCATTGCCACCCTCCCTCCTCCTCAGCTGCTACACCCTGTGTTTCTTTTTTATGTTAAGCTTCTTGTACGAATGACTGTACTAGTACGCATTGTTTTCTGCATATGCGTAGAAAAAAACGATTTATTGGAGCGTAAATGCAGTACAATTTGAAATTGCTCCTCATCGCAGGTGTGAAACGGATGGCTGCACATCCTTTTCATGAACCCATGATTTTCAGGTTCATGCCACGACTCCTGGGTGTGGGAACACAACTCCCTTCGTGCACACCTAGCTGCATATCTGCAGCCTGGTGAATATCTGCTTGCTAAGTGTTAATGAGTACTAACTGGGGCATGTCAATCAACTTTTATGTCTCTATTGCAGGAGACGCAGGGTATCCCTTCGAGCCATGGCTCCTAATTCCAGCCCTTGGCAATCAAACGTGTAACACTTCCGAAGGCCGATAAAACAAGGAGCGCGCATCCATGCGCAATGTTGTGGAAAGATGTATCGCAGTGTTGAAGAGCAAGTTCTTCAGTGTTGAAGTATTGAAGAGCACTTTCCAACGACGCTCTACAGCCACTATTGAAAGCGAAAATCATCTATGCTTGCGTTGCTCTCCACAACATTGCGTTGCATGCAGGTGACTGGATCTTCGACGAGTATGTAGTGGACATGCAACCAGCTGAGGATGACAATGGGGAATCAAGGGAGAGCCATATGCTCACACCGCGCAACGTGCTGCTCAGAGACAGCCGCAGCGCAGTGCTGTCATTGGCCTTTTTTGAAGCACACAAAAACAGTGAGTTTTCATGTTTTCATATCACACACATATTTTATTTATACTCATTCTGGTGCATCTAGACATGGCATGGCTGTGTTTGCCACATTTGAATACACAAAGTACTTACTCGTGCTTCAATACGAAGGGAGTTGGCAATATGAAAAAGCTGCATTTGCTTTGAATGGCACATGAAATATGCAACAGAAACCTCTTTTCCATATCACTGATCACAGTCACAACAGACTACATTGAAGCAAGCATATATGAGCGGCACTCTGTCTGAATGTTGCCATCAAAAAATTGTGCGAGCAATGCAGCAACGTCACACAATTTCTTTCACCAGAACGCATAAAAATTGCCATTTTATTAGTAACATGTTGCATGAACACATGATACATAAGTCCGTCTCTTTTCATAGTCACTGACTACAAGCATTCAATTGTGCACGCCAGGCTTGACGAGTCGTTGTGCTCGTCAAGTTGTGCCGGTTTTTTTTTTCATTGTCTTAAACATTGTATGAATATTGAAATAATGTTTAATTTGAAATATCGACTGCAGTGATGCCGCAATTCTAAAAAAATACGTAAATCCAGACAGCAAAAAAAGAACAGGAGAGTTGTTTTGATAACATACAGCATGAATAATTGGCTCAGCAATCTCATGGTTCCCAAACCATGCCACGTTCATAATTCGTTCCCGCAATGAGTCAGTTAGGATGAAAGCTAGATGAAATCAATCGCTGGCATTTTGCTGTGATGATGAACATTTCTATTTGTGAAACTGTGCGACATGACCACCTACCAGCTTAGTGCTCTCAAAAAAGACTCAGAATGTAGTTGTTGTAGCTTAGCCTCAATGTGCTGATATAAAAATATCACAGTGAGCTGCAAAACAGTGTGATGCAAAAATAGATCACATTACTACACTATGCGGTAATGCTCAACTAAATGCGCAGTGAGCTAGAAAACGTAGTGGGAAAGTACAAATATAAAAGAAACATTCACGGAAAATGTCAACTATACACTCGTGGTCTCCATGTGAATGTCGAGACAACTTTGAAATGTGGGGAAAAACGCTGTCACTAGAACAGCTCGTACATTGAGTAACGCATATATCGAACATGAAAAGTATGAAAAGTGCTGTACTCCTTGTACAAAGTAAAGGCTAACCTTATTCTATTATTATTTTCTGAATGCAAACAAAAAACGTATAAAATAGAACATGAACAGCAACACGTCAACTTATCAAAAACACTAAACTAATAATGAATGATAAAACATTGAAAACATGGCGAAAACAAACTAAACTATGTATATGTCTCCCGAAGCGTATAAAGTTGAGCATAAACAGCAACACCTAAACACATTGAAACCGACAAATCATTATTGAATGATGACAAGAAAAAGACGTTGAACACATGACGAACAATTAAACTAAACTACGTATCCCTTTCTCGCAGAAAGCCCTCAGCCATGGCCCATGCCAAGAAATGGACCACCTGCAGGACGCCCTCCGGCCCCGCTGCCACCTTCTCCTGTGCTGTTGCCATAGGCCGTGCTGCAGAAGCGAGGCAGCTTGGGCTAGTTGGTATGACATGACGAAAGTTATAGCGCGAGAACAAAACGACGACACAGAGACAAGAAGGACACGTGTCCTTCGAGTCCTTCTCGTCTCTGTGTCGTCGTTTTGCTCTCGCGTTATAACTATCGTCATGCAGAAGCGACGTGGGTGGTTGATGTTTTCATCCCCCGCAGCACCTGCGATGAATAATCGTTGTGGAAATGTTTAAGTGAGCTGCTGGTAAACCGTTCACCAACTCGTGGCTGGAAGCTGCTGCTGCCAAGAATCGCAACGGGCACACAATTTCTCCTCAGTTTAGCATCCACTGGCCTGATGGCTTGCTTTGAAAGTGTGAAGTTCGTGTACAAGCTATGCCCTCCTCCTGCGGGCCAACAAACATTTGCTGCAAGTACTCTTTATTCGTCTCCTCAAATGCATCTCTCGCCATCAAACAACCCTTTTCTAAGCTAACCAACCTTTTTCGTGGCAGTTTATAATTACAGATATCCAATACCGTGCCCTCAATACAATGCATGGTTCTCATTTACAGCCCAAGTTGGTTTCAGTCACCATAACAGAGCATGGAGAATGTTTACGCCCCTTATGCAAAATGTAAACAAATGGTCTACTCACTTTGAGCACCTTGTCGCCCTGCTCAATCCTCCGGTGCTGTGCTCAATAAATCACTAAGTTCTGAGATGCTTGCGTGTAACTGTGTCACTGCCTTCTGCAGCCGCTTTAGTGGCCTCCACCTCCATTTGCACCGCAGCAGTGGGAACATCCGCCTGCTGGAAAGTGTCGTAAGCATGATCCTTCAGAAAGTGGGTGTTCGTTACTCTGGCTATTTTGCAATCCTATGTACAAAACTCGTGCGGAAATGTTCTGCACCTATTCAGTGGTCGTTGACATCACGTATTACGATTTTAGTGCATGCACTTGCCAGCAGGCATTGCGTGTCTTATGATAAATTAATACCCCTTGTACTGCAGGGCTGCCAACTCAGATTTTAGTTGATAAACCTACCCACTTTTGAATTCTTTCTCCTCCGCAATATTCTCGTTTAACAAGGTTCTGCTAAAGGCACCCCTTTAGATATCGAACTCTGTCATTGCACCGCTCTGAAACCCGTAATACTGCGGCGGCAGATTGATTACCTGTTGATAGGTGAGACCAGAGACGCCACTGAAGCGTGTCATCCAAGTCAACTGTAGAACCCGGCCACAAAAGCCAGGCAGTCAACCCCCTCCTGTGCCCCTGAAAATATACACCAAAGTTAAAGAACAAATCGCCCTCACCATATGACGGTCAGTGACGTTTGTGCCTCTCTGATGGTGGCGGCGTCACGGCGGGCCTCGTGCACCGGCCTACCTTACGAAGCCTGCCACAGCTGTGCAGGCCCTTCATAGTTCAGCACATTGCCGAGCTCTTGCCACAGCCGCCGCCGGTCGGCGACGATGACGCTGTGCCGCAGCTCGATGGCTTTCGCCACGAGCTGGAGATGTTCGTCCATAAAGGCGAGCACCAGCGCGCACTCAGCCTCAGAATCGCGGATGAGCCGCTGCTGTCGGCTACTGGTGCCGTTGCCCTCCGCCAAGACTGCGCTCCACTGATCCAAGCTAACGCCTCCTCTAGAAAGATGCCTGAGGAATGGCTCGCGCTCCCAGTGAAGTTGGCTTGCCTTCAGTTTTAAACAATCTCCGCGCGGTGGCGCTCGCGACTAACACTATCATCATGGCGATGGGCGGTACCAGCTAAGCGTTTTTCATCTGCGTCCCATAGGGGCGCGTCAGTCGAGAGTTGGTCGAGACCTGCAACTGTGCACCACTGTTTCGGAGGCTATGCAAAGTGTTGGGTTGTAGCACCACCTTCCACAGGTGACACTAGCGACCGAGAAAGTTTTCAAAATTAAGAAGTCAAAGGGTGCGGCAGCAGTTTTTTTTTCTCATGCGGCAGGCATCTTCCTAGAGGAGGCGTTGGCCAAGAAGTGGCATGTTGCGAGCTTCGCGGCCACGCCGTAAGGCGTCGCCACCAGCGCACCCTTTCCGTAGCGCACCCTTTCCACAGCGCACCCTTTCCGTAGGCAAACACTTTTCGTAAAACAAATGATCTTGAAACATGAAAATAAACAACTATCTTGTTAGTTTTTCTGCAAACAGGATAAAAACCAGTTGAAATGTCTGAGTAATTGTTTTAGAAATGGGAGTTGCTAGGGTAGGAGCAGACGACAGTAGCAGACGACTCGTATGCGGGAGCATCACCCGGTGCAGTCGCAGTAAGCTGCATCAGTTCATGATGACATCGAAATATCACGCATATTGCTGCACAAAATGGTGCAGCAGCTCCGCAAAGAAGGGTGTGTACCACTTCTCCAGGGTTCCTACAGACAACAGGTACGTTCATCCATGTTATTTCTTATGAATGCCGCTGACTAGTTGGGGGCGAGCAACAATGCGCGGCGCCATTCAGCAATCAAGCCGTAACGTGAATCAGTGAAAAATAGGTTTTATCGTTACCAGTGACATCAATATGTAAGCTTTCTTTGATCTTTGTCCGCACAGTTTATGAGACACAAAATTGCTACAAGTATTTGATTGCTCGCGAAAAAGATCTGCTGCGCAAAACTTAGGTCGGTCATTATATTCTCTATTGCGCTCTTTACAGTGAACCTCGTGAGAAGCGTAGGTAATCTGGGCGTAATTACATTATAAGCTTCAGCGTATCTATAGGTATGTATAGGGAGCCTTCATGTGTGTGCGCCCGCTCCGTTTTTTAGGGTGGTGTCAGCCTTTGACCCACCACTTGCCGCCACCCGCCAAAACACAATGCTGTAAGTCTAGGTTTCCATGGCAACGGGACGACGCGAGCGCCATGTTGGTTCTCCCGGCCACTGCTCCGTCGTACTGCGCCGCCTGCACGTTGGCGCGGTGTGCAAGCTGCGGTATGCGCTGCGTCTACCACATCGCTCGGGACCTAGCTTCTTCTGTTACACCATCCTCGCGCTATGTGCTTCTACAAGAACCTTGGAGTGAGAATGCCGGCGTGCTGCGTGCCGCATTGCACAACCATCTGGAGCCGGGGTGTGAGAATGTTCAGGTTCCCGACTTGTCCTAACCGACGAAAAAGCTGGATTGCGCAAGTGAAGCGAGGCTTCTGGGAGCCGACTGCTTCCCCCGTGTTTGTGAGGTGAGTACCTGTTGTATTGCGACTCGCGAGCGGATTGAGTTTATCACCGCATACTTCGTGTAATGATTTGCTTTGTCATGTGACGAAAATCAGATCGTGCAAGGTAAACGCGACTTCTCCTGGCTACAGCTTAGCTCAGCTAGGCCTGGTTTTGCCAACGAAAGCATGTTTATTGGTTATGCTGGTTTATAATCGTAGCCGAAGCGCAGTTTGCTAACCGAACGAAATGGCTAGTTATACGGGCCGTACTGCATGCACTCGCTGTCTTCTTTTCTTGAGTTTCCAAAGCTGTCGCCACAATCAACGCGAGAAACTCCGTGCCTGTAAACCACCGACAGACGGTCGCATTCGCGTGTTCCTTTGCTGGCAGAAGTGCTCGCTCCTGCAACTTTCACCTCAGACGCTTAGAAAGTGCAGTTGAACTTGTAGACAAACGAGCCGACGAACGTGTTCCCTGCAGAGTCACGGCTCGCGTGCCTTTCCAGTCAGGCCGTGGTAGAGCCTTGCACAACTGCAACACAACAACTAAATTTTGCGCGTCTTGCCACAGGGTATTTTTTCCGCTTCAAGGCCACGCAAAAATAACACCCTAACTCGCTCAACTGTGCCAGCAAAGTTTTTGCTTTAATAATATAGATTGCGACTGACTTACTGTTCGCGTCCGTCCGTCGTACGTCTGCTTGTGTGTCTCTCTGTCTGCTTGTGTGTCTGTCTGTCCGTCTGTCCGCCTGTCTGTCCGTCTGTCCGTCTGTCCGCCTGTCTGTCTGTCTGTCCGTCCGTATGTATCTTTCCGTCTGTCTGTCTCTCTGTCCTAAACATTTCTCTTTCTGTGCAGCACCAAGGATTCCGGTTGTTTGCTCATAACTCAAATATGCCGCTCCCACGCGTGGGAGAATGTGGTGCAGCGTCGGAATTTTTGTCCTTTTTTCATAAACTGCCACAATGACGATTTTATGTCGTGATATCAGTTTTATTTAGTGCTGTATATGGACTACGTTTATAGACACTTGTGTCCTTCGTGCCCTCTATGACTTTTTGCATTATTGATTTGTTCAAGGCCCACTTCGAAGACACAAGCTTCGAGCAAAGGAGGCAGAACGGTTGGAAGAAACTAAGGCGAGATGCTATCCCGACGCTGTTTTCTTTTCACTGTAAGTGAGCTGAGTTGAATGCGCTTTTGATTGTTTCGACTATTCATTGCTCGCGCATGCGTAAAATGCTTGTAAACTACGCTTGTGACTTTGTCCGTCTTTGTCAAAAAGAGTTACCTGAAGGCCAGAGTTTGAGTGTAACTTTTTTACAAACTCAATAATGACCTACTTCTTCCAATAGTGAGTGGAAAATCTGAAATGCCACCTTTTTACTTGTAAGCAATAATATTAAAGCGGTTTTGTTATACTAAAGCGGCTTTGTTAACTCTTTCAGCTCTTCCAAAGCACAGATTGCCCCCAAAGATTCAGACGTACCGCCTCGGCATCCAGATCTCTCAAGTGACAGAGTCGCCGGCGTACAACCCAAGACAGCCAGTGCTCAGGTATCAAAGGTGGCTCCAGTGCCGAATGTGATTTCTGGAGCGAGCAGTGGTGTGGAGCCAAACTGTGCGTCCGCAGATGTAGACAGTGTTCAGCTAAGTCTACATTCTGGTGACACCCCCAGCAACGCCGCTGACAGTTCTGGTAGTGCTAGTTCTGCTTGTGAATTTTTGGCTGCTAACTCAGTGGGTATTCCAGCTGACATTGGCGATGCTCGTGACTTACGTATTCATTGTGCATCATTGCCAGTTGTACTTGTGAGCGCAGCAGCGTCTGTTCCTAATACAGGAAATGTTCTCAAAGATTGTCAAAGCGCATCTCAGAAATTTCTTGTGCCATCTGTCCCTCTTGATAACGTTAGGAGTGGCAATGCTCATCAATCCTGCTGCACACGAGAATCGTTAGCCCCTGCGCATCAGTATTTTCAGTTTAGTGACACTTATATTAAGAATAGAACCCAGATGTCTCGTCTTGAAGCTTTTCATAGCTTTGTACCAAGTGGGTCACCCTCTATTGAATATGGTACTTCGACACTGCAAAATCTACCTGAGTGTGGAGAAGTAGAAGTGCTATCTCCACACCTCCTCACAAGCTCGAAAAGTGCAGCTGTAGGTACGACACTGATTCATCGAGAGAATGCGGAACTTCGAAAAAACGCTGACTTGGTGCGCAAGTACAAGAGCCTACAAAGACTGCATGAGGTAGCAAAATCACAGCTCAAAAGTGCGAGGAAAAAACTGACATCTGCTGAAAAAAAACGTAAATTACCTACTGCAAGCTTTCTGAACAACGACCAAACAGCTGATCTGGCGAGAAAGACTACGAAGGGATCAATATGGTCGAAAAGACAATCAGAATAGCACTTCAGATTAAACTTGCATAACAGGATATGAACTACTGAGGTAGTTGTCGTATCCATTACCTTCAAACAGGACCCTCATTAGAAGACTTCAGAACATCCGCTTTTTGCCAGGCATTCTTCATGAAGTACTATATGTTTGAAAGCTCAAAAGTGAGACAATGCAAGACATAGAAAAGGACTGCGTGTTATTCTAGGATGAGATTGAAATCAGCCATGGTTTCGATCATGACCACTCTCTAGACTGCCTTTTCAGGGGTGCTACGCTACCACAGTCAAATGTGCAAGTTACCAACCATGCCCTTTTGTTCAAGATCGTTGGCCTAAACACAAGATGGAAGCAGATGATAGCCTACCACTTCACTGGGCGATCAGTCGACTACCACTTCACTGGGCGATCAGTCGACGGGGCACTTCTGAAAGATTTGGTGTTTCATTTAATTGAGCTCTGGTTTAATATCTTGTTGCGAGTGCTTATGGTAACCATTGACATGGAATCGGAATCAGCTAATAGGGCAGTATGGCGCCTACTGAGATTCTCCAGCAACAGACAATTAGAGACCATGTGTTCTGTACCACATCCGTACCTTGCAGATCCGATGTTCTTTATGGCTGACCCAGCGCATGTTTTGAAAAACATTCGCACCCAGCTGCTTCGTTCAGAAACATTTACACTAGGACAAGAAACCGTTAAAGAGCAAGATCTTCCTGGAAAAATTGTAAGCGTTGATCATATTAAAGCAGTCCTAGAATTTGGCTCTGACGATGACCTGAAGATTGCGAACAAGTTGTCTGACATCCACATTGGCAGTGGGCACTTCACTAATATGAAGGTAAATGTAGCCGTTCAAATGTTTCGCGAAGCCTCTCCTGCTATCAGATACCTGGTCAAACAAGGAGACCTAATGCCTGAAGCAGAGGTAACAGCTTGGTTCCTTGAATTAGTGAGCAAATAGTACACACTCATGTCATCACAGCACCCAGTGGTCGCTTTGAGCTGTATTGACCCCTCAAAACATGAAGATGCAGTTCAAATTCTTCAACTGGCTTGTGCAACTTTGTGCCGTGTCAACACGGGCAAAACTGCTCACTGGAAACCTTCTCAAGGCGGTCTCTTGATATCAACGACAGTTGTGCTGTGCCTGTCCGACGAACTGCTGAAAAAACGTGGCTACCAGTACCTGCGCACAGGTAGACTGATACAGGTCTTTCTTGAAAATATTTCTCTGTTGTAATACCCAGGAAGCCCATCCCAAGTACGTATGATGTGAAGTGTGCTCTAAAGATGATATGTGTCAGCCAATACCTAAACAGGCCAATGTCATCTAGCTATAACGACGATAACAGCTTGTACTTAGCTGACCTCCCGGACCCCAGTTTCAAGGCACAAGTTGCGCAAGAAAGTGGGGAGAACGAGGAAGCAGGTGAGCTCGAAAACAATTTTCTGTATGCAATCACTGCAGTGGAACATGACATTCTTGCATAGATAGGAGGTTTTCTTTTGAAGTTCGTCTTGAAATCTATTGACGAGTGCAAGGACTGCACAGTGGCACTGATAGGAAATGATGATAAGTACACCATTCTCGTTAAGCCTAAAGAATACGCTCAGGGCGCTGAAGAGCTCATTCAGCTGAGCCGAGCTGTCATGAAAGTGCTAACTGAATGTGAAGAACACTTCAAGGCCTTTGCCGACGAAGACGGAATTTTGGCGCTAAAAACCCCGTTTGCGAGCATTTTGAGTGCATTACGCAGATCATCAACTGTGCGACTGGAGACCTGCGAAATCCATCGTGCACATGTAGAAAAGTCGCTGCTGGAAAAGTATGTTAGGACAAGGCTAAAGATTCATCTTAGGCGAAAAGAGGCACAAAGTATGAATGGTCAGTCAAGTAAGACGTGTGGTGCAGTGAACCTTGAGTAACAGGTTTTTAAAACGTCCCAATCCAATTTAAAAATTACCGCTTTTGAAAAGAACGCATTTCTGTGAGCAAACTGTGTAGACATCTGTCTGTTACTGTGAAAATGTACATTCGTGTAGCTGACTTCATTCGGCTGCTGACCCGCAGGTCGCGGGTTCGAATCCCGGCTGCGGCGGCTGCATTTCCGATGGAGGCGGAAATGTTGTAGGCCCGTGTACTCAGATTTGGGTGCACGTTAAAGAACCCCAGGTGGTCAAAATTTCCGGAGCCCTCCACTACGGCGTCTCTCATAATCATATGGTGGTTTTGGGACGTTAAACCCCACACATCATCATCATCATCATCAGCTGACTTCATTTATTATTTTTGATGAGCTGTCCTTGTGCAGGAAATTTGCTAAGCTTAGTACGTGATAACGTATGCACGCACCAATTGTTATGTGTTTTATGTGTAATCAACCTTGCATTTTCGATGTAAATATATATTCACTGAAACAATCAACTTACCTCACGTATCAAAACGTGAAGCGATATGTCAAAATAAAGGGGGGAAAGTTGAAACCACAATATGACATTTTACAATTTTTGTGTGCCTTTTTATGTAATGTTTTTCTTTGCTTTGATCTGTATTCGTGCACATTTCTGCTTGTTTCAAACGCTAAAGTTTTTATGTTGTTATCATTACTAATAAAACGTTGCTTGTTGCTGCCGTGTCTCTGTCTTCTGTCGATCCTAATTTACCGGCTTGTTGGCTGAACGGGGAGGGGGGAGAGAATAGGTGCGATATTACTGAGTGCTCTTATTTTTGCTAGTGCTAAATTCCTGTGAGATCTCTAAGCAGTTCATTGTATCGATTTGCGCGCTGCAAGTAAACTTCCTGCAAGAATTTTATTATGCATAGAAGCAATATATAGGGCGAGACAAACAGGGTGTCGAAGTTATTTGGCGTAGAGAGAATATCGTGAACTACGCGATTGTTTTTTCCGCTTTTCCCGTGGTCACAGGCACCATCAAAAATATATCATTGACTCCTGCCCTGCACCAGAACACCTTTGAACTGCCTGCAGTGACAAGTTGACTTCTGCTTCAAGAATGCCACGCAGACTTTTAGTTACGTTCACCGTCATATCAAGGTTCGTCGCATCGCAAATATAGGCCTCTATAAAATCGCCACCGCTCGCTCAATGCGGCGGGTGCACTGTGAGAACGAACTGTTTTCAAAGTATAATACAGAAACTCGAGTCAACGAACACAGTCTTCCTATTCCAGAAAATGGCAAATAACCTCAGGGAACAACCATCCCACTTTCAGAATTTGCTACGTAAAGAAACCAACCCATTCTTGTAAAAAACTATGCTACCTTCAATGCAAACTAGCGACCGCTGAGAACAAACATGGCGGCCCACCATGTATAGCGTCCGCCAAAGCCCGTGGTAAGCAACTATGATCGAACTTGTCACCACCCTAAAAAAGGGAGGGGGCGCGCACACATGAAGACTCCCTAGGTATGTATATAACGAGCTCGCGATTCTGTTCAAATCTCCTTACTAGGCGTTGCAGCAAGTTCCCAGCAGTCTGAAAATTTATGCGACGAGAAATAAGTACGTACGAATTAGAAATTGTCCATTTGAGAAATGGTGAGGTTGTGGTATCGCAAATCAACAGAGACAGGCTAAAACGACCCCCATGGGGGGGGGAGTCCATTTACACATGCGCTCTGAATGTTGGTATTGTTTGCAACCCCCCGGTGCTTGCGTAGTGCTCGCACTGATCGGCATGCCATCCTCGAGCTCCTCTGACCATCTTCCAGTCTTTTTCTATCATATCAAATTCGCCTTTCTCTCTATCGCTTTAATTCTCTTCTTTTACGTTCCCTCGTGAGCTGAGTTACGGTAATCACTTTGCCTTTTTTTTATTGATACATCACTACCTCCACCACCACCCCCCCTGTCTCGGCCGCAATGTTTACCCGAAATCAAATCCTTCGTGTACATCTCCCTGGCGGAAGAACTGAAACTCTTCCATGTTTTTTCACCTCTTTATGTGTCATACACAATGTCTCTCTCTCACAAGCACCAGGAGTGTAGCCAGCAATCGTTTCCGGGGTGGAGGAGGGGGTTCAATCATACTTTATTCATGTTCGTGCACGCATTTGTATGGGTGCATATATACGTACACAAGCAAAACTGAAAATTTTCTTGGGATTTACACACACACACACACACACGCGCGCGCGCGCGCGCGCAACACACACACACACACACTGTCACTGCAGTAGTCACTGAAGATTTCTGCCGAGCATCAACCGTGGCACAAGCAGAAGACAGCAGTCCAGGAGGCAAAAAGCTGCATTTTTATATGCATGGAAAGAAGTTGAGTCTTCTTGCTATGCTGAAATAGGCTGCTTCTTTCACACAAGGGCTATTTCAATATATGCAGGGTATATGGTAAACACATTATTCATTGTGAGAACAATCTCTCTATAGGTGATTATATCCAGATGAAAAAGAATGTCAGCCAAGCAAAGAATTCACCAGTGGGCTGACAAAGCAAGAAGAACTGAGAGAGAGAGAAAAATGTAGGAAAGGTAGGAAGGTTAACTAGACTATGCGTCCTGTTTGCTAACCTACACATGGGGAGGGGGAGAGGGGAGTAAAAGAGAGAGAGAAGAATAGACACATGTCACGTCACACGCATAATGCCGAGTTTCACAAGCGGTCCCTCAATGAAGTTGCTGTCAAGTATTTCAGGAGGGCTCGTGTGGCTTTCTGTGCTGATGTGCGGCACGACCAGGCTCCTAGGATCTTTGCTTCATTAAATGGCCGGTCATCGAGTCTATTCAAGGCACACTGGAGAGTCCGGCGATCTTCATCAAATTTGGCACAGTGGCACAAGAGCTGTTCAACAGTCTCTATACAGTTGCAGCTTTCACGCATGGATGAATCTGCCATGCTAATGCGATGGCTGAGTGATTTAGTAAACGCTACCCCAGTTCACAGCCGGCACAGCTTCTAGCGTCACGTCGAGAAATCTTGGATGGCAGTTGTTTCTGAAGTAATGACTCAAGATTCTTTGGGCGATGATTGTAGTTAGGTGGAGAATTCCAGTGCGCAAGCGTGGCATTATGCGCGATGTGACAAAGTTCTCTAGCTGCACCTACTCTTGACAAAAGTATTAACAGTGTGGGCGGTCCATTGTGGGCACATCGGGCAGCGTCGTCAGCGAGGTGGTTACCACTCATGCCACAGTGGCCTGGCAACTATTGTAAAACAATGTCGTGTCCTTGATCACAGCGGGATGACAAATTTTAATAATACGATACACCATCTGGTGGTAGTTTCCACGTCGTAGACTCCGCACGCATTGAAGGGCTGCCTTGGAGTCGGAGAAAATGGCCCATCTACTAGGGGATTCTTGCGTGACAAACTCCACAGCGGCTCGAAAAGCGGCGAGCTCAGATCCCGTAGATGTAGTGACGTGTGATGTCTTGAATTTGACGGTGATTGATCGAGATGGTATGACAAAGGCACCTATCGAACTTCCCGAGACCGAACCGTCCATGTAAACATGAATTCGATTAGCATACCACAAATGCAAAAGGTCCAGAGAGATCTGCTTGAGGACTGCAGATGACAGGCTTGCCTTTTTAGATATCCCCAGCACTTCAAACTGCACAGCCGGTCTTTTCATGCACCACTCTGGAGATAATGGTGTGGTTTCGGGCGAGAATCTCCACGACATGGAATTCTGGTTAGCCGCAACAACTTTGGAAAACGCTGCCTTTAGTCTTTCTAGTGGCAAGCTAGCAAGGTGGTGGTTAGGCACTCTGGATATGTGACGGATATGTGTCCGGAGCGTGTCGACAGTTATATATGTCGTGATCGGATGGTCTTCAGCAATACCAATCGTTGCTAACGTATTAGCGCACCGAGGTAGCCCCAAGCATGTGCGGAGGGCTTGGCCTTGAATGCTTTGCAGGACCCTGATGTTAGTTTTTATGGCGTTGGAAAGCACGGACGTGCTATACCGCAAATATCCCAAGAAGAGCGCTCTGTACAGCTGAAGCATAGATGACACTGATCTGTCCCACGTTTTACCAGCGAGAAATCTAATCACGTGTGTGATAGAGCTGAGCCTCTTCTTGAAGTGCGAGATGTGAGCCCTCCACGAGAGATTTCTGTCGATAATGATGCGCAGGAATCAGTGACGTCTCGTATAGAAAAGGTTCACGTTGTCGATAGAAACAGGATAACAGATCATGGGCTTGCAGGTAAAAGGGACTAAGGCGGACTTCTCGGTGGCAATTGTGAGGCCTCGAGCATAGAGGTACGTCGACGTTATTCTCGCTGCTTTTTGGAGCAGCGAGATGCACTTGAGGTATTTCTGTTGTTGCACAGAGGTTACGTACAAGGTCGATGACATTATCAATAGAAGAGCGGCCTCTACGAAAACCAGCCATGTCCTCTGGGTGTATATTATAGCGTTCAAGGTACCACTCGAGGCGTGTCAGAACCATTCTTTCCATGATTTTCCCCACACAGCTGAATAGCGCAATGAGTCGATATGATGCCAGATCAAGCGGCGACTTTCCAGGTTTGAGGATTGGTACCAAGCTGCTGGATTTCCACCTTTCTGGAACGACGCCATCGTTTCATGACTGGTTGTAGCATTTTAGTAGCTGGTCTCGGCCGCGTCTTCCAAGATGGAATAAAGCAGCGTATGTAATACCGTCTGGCCCAGGTGACAATGAACGTCTGCAGGTGGCTAGAGCTGCATCCAGTTCCTTGAGTGAGAAAAGCATATTTAGTTCAGAAACTCGTGCTACAGGAACATCCCCGAGAACTTCGTCACTCATAGTAACCACATTGCCCGCAATCCTCACGCAGAAATCTTCAGCAAAGTCAACCTGCAGGCGGCCTTGATGGAGAGCCAATGTGCTGAATGGACATTGTTGTGGAGTCAAGCCAAGGCCACGCACCGTCCTCCATATATGGAACATAGGCTTGCGAAGATCGAGTGATTCACAAAATTTGTTCCACCGCTGGTACTCCAGCTCGTCTGTTCGACTTGGATTTTCTTTTGTAGACGTCGAGCGTCTCTGAAGTCATGAATCGAATTAGTGCCCCTGTACATCCTCTCCGCCCGCCTACAAATCGTTCGTAGTCGTTCAAGTTCTATATCAAATTCTGTACGCTTTGATGTGTATTTAAAGGCGCACGTAACCTCTTCCATCACATTTTTCATTGCCTCCTCGAGGCCGCACGCAATATCATCGCATGCGTCTTCCACCTTTGCCTTGTACATTGTCCAATTAACTATTCTATTAGTTGATGAGGAGGAAGTTGCAAAACGTGTGACCGTCAGATACGTTGAAATATGATCACTGCCGTGAGTCTCAATATAAGTGAACCATTGCATTTGTTGCGTGAATTGCCGTGACACCAATGCAAGGTCCAGGCAACTGCTATATCTCGAACCACGCAAATACGTTAGACTGCCGTCATTCCTAATGGTAAGTTCATGTCTTGAGGAGAATTCAGCAAGTTTTCGGCCTCTGGAACCAATCTTTGTGCTTCATCAAAGCACGTGATGAGAATTGAAATCAGCAATCACAATCCAAGGTCCAGGTGTAGCGGTCAAGATATTATGTAGTCTTTCACCATCGAACTGGTCAGATGGTGAGATGTATGCGCCGATAAGCGTGAAGGCTACCTTTTTTGCAACGCGGAGGCATACGTATTGATTTCCGTTATGGGGTTGCACCACATGTGAAATGTAGCTTAAATCTGTGCGTATATATATAGTTACTTTGCTGGGCTCACCTCAAGTCGATGAAGTGAAGGCTTCGTAGCCAGAAAGCTTTATCGCTTTTGACATATTAGGTTCACATATTACTAATGCAGGAAATCTGTTGCGGAAAACGTAATGTCGAAAACACAAGATCCGTGATTTAAGTCCTCTGGCATTCCACTGTATAACTGTCGCACTACGTACTTCGTCTCGGAGTGAAGGCAGTAAAGGAGCCATTTTGTCCATGCGAAGTTGGCAAGCACTGGACTCAGGGCATCCAATACTTGCACTGCGCATCGTGCTGTAGGCGTGTTCGTGTTGCCTATAAGCGTGCGAATGGCATGGATGAGAGACTTGATCATCGTCAAAATTTCTCGGTCACGCTCTGTCACCTCATCTTGGCGAGACGCAGAAAGTGGTGCTACCGGTGCACGTTCCATTTTTTCTGCAGGGGTTATCCTTAGAAGTGATGGCCATGCTTCTTCCAGAGCCTCCTTTTCAGGGACAGCATCCTCAGTGCACGTGTTCCTTCTGTCCAATGGTGGTTTTGAAGCCGATTCAACAAAAGGAGGCTTTACAGAAGACTTGATACTGTGGACAGGCTTTCTAGAAGAGCGTCTGCGACGAGAAAGATGTCGCCTGACGACAGCAACCGCTTCTCGGTGAGTCGAACGGTCCTTCACCATTTTCTTCAGAACCGAATTCTCCTGCCTTATTTTCGGACACTCTTTTGATGTGGCGTCGTGAGGCCCTTGGCAATTCGGGCAATTATAGGAATTAGCCTTATAGTTGTCGGCAGAGTTTGGTGCACCACAACAAGAACATGTTGTCGGATTTCCACAGACGGCGCTCACATGACCAAATTTCTGACATTTTCGGCACTGAAGTGGCTTAGGGACAAATGGCCGCACAACATGTCGGAAATGGCCCACCTTAACATGTGTTGGCAGGCAATCACTTTTAAAGTCTATCTTCACACATCTCGACTTTTCTAGACGGCACACTTGTAGTATTTGGGGCCCATCATTAGCAGGCTTAATAAGAATCGGCAGATCTTCGTTCGAGATGGTCACATCAATGTCATATATGACGCCAGTAGTTGCCTGATTTCCTAGCGGAATGATAGTGTTAACAATTATGCCGCCAAGCATGGTAACTTTGCTCAGTGAATCTAACGCTGACGCTTGAGCGACGTCCACTGCTACAACATTTTTCTGGGGATTCACTATGATATCTTTAATACTGTTCGGCACCAGTGCCTCGAGCTCTGAAGATACAGCTTGCCTGTTCGGTAGTCTCATGTTGATGGATGGCTGCGTAGGCAAGAATAGGACGGTGTACCTCGGCGGGCTTTGAGGGGCCCTCCCAGCAGATGCGTCCATGGATGCCATCAGCATCCTCCGCTTTGCTTTCTGGCTCATGATGGTCATGTAATTGTCGTCGGAGCTGTTGACGCTCTCGGCAGTGTCAATGAAGGTAGCCTCGCTGTCACTGGAAAGGCAGTTTCGCTTCCTTGAGGCTGCCGGCGCTGTCGCCAGCAACTCGGGTGGGCGTGTGCAGATGAGTCCACTTCCATCGCCGCCGAAAAGGGGACTATGGTCTCCGTATAACTGCGAAAATAAGTGAAAAGTCTGAAGATGAACGGCAAACACTCAGCTACAGCAACACTTCGTCTTCGTATTCCTTAAAATTCACATACAAAAACCCTATAAAGTCAAGAAGAAATGAAATGCACATAAAACTTTAGCTGATAGAACAGAAAACAGAAGAAATGAATGTGAATGTTGCTAATACCACGAACAAGCTTCCCTTGTATAGTGCTGCGCAGGAAGCATAGGGACAAGATAAGTACATGTGCGCGACCCCTAACTTGAGCAAGGTTTGTGCAATTCACGGTAGCCATGTTAATGCTTCATCACGCCAACTTTACTGGAAAACGATGAATCGTACTCATAAGGCGGCAAACTGGCTAATGAGCCGACTCACTCAGACTTCGATAAAGCCGCAAGTCTGAGTGAGACCCGGTGAGCAATATTTCGGCGAGTATGAGTCCGGTTAAAGAAAATTTTCTGGAGCGTGAGTCAAAACGAGCCAACTCAGGTAATGTTTGGTGAGCACGAGTCTGAGTGAGTCCTAAGTCCAAAATATCTTCCATGAGTGAGCGTAAGTGAGCTCTACCGTTTTTGCCGACCTATGAATCACACTACTGTACCACTACATGGGAGACAGATTCTTTACAAGTAAAACTCCACATGTTTTTTCACCATATTCTCATTAAAGCAAGCCACTTGTCAATCTGTGTATTTCAGAGTGTATTGTTTTTCATATTGAAGCCACAGTTTTACTTTTACTGGGAATATGTACTGTAAAAGTTAAATTTCCCTGGTGGATTGCCGACAGCCTTCCAGCTGCGCTGAAACACTACTTGTGCTCATCTGGAAGGATTCCATTTGCTGCATTATATGGCTACAGGCTCCTCCTTCATGCTTGACATATCAGTTGCACTGGTTTACTTCATATCAATGTTTTGCTTGTGACTTCATTACCATGCTGGAGCGCAAAACAGTATAATGACATGTCACGTACTAGTGAACGCCAGCAGAGAGAAAGAGAGAGTGAGAAGAATATGGAAAGGCAGACGGGTCAGCTTGAGCCAGTGTGCGCTAGCCTACTACTCTTCAGAAACGAAAGAGTAAAATGGGGGAATAGGAAAGAAAAGAGTTCCGCATATATGCAATGGCTGTGTACCAGAGTTGTTTCACTAGAGTAGCAACTCCTCATAGCACCAGCATAAAAATTTGGTTTGAAAACTGGATTTCAGATGCACACATTGTTGTGATGTATACCTCTGTCCTTTGTATGTCTCATTCAATGTTTTTTTAGTTTACTGCCGATGACTTCTACCCAGAAGCCACACCATCCTGTTCAACACCCGCGGCAGCTTTGCCATCACCCAAAACACCCACGGCCACACACTTTAGCACACAAGCCTCATCAAAGGCAGACAGTGTTCCGTGCATCTGGTAACTGAATTACATGTTGTTTCACGAAACTAGTACACGTTTAAAAGCAGTAGTTCTCCGATGCAGTTAGGCAGGTATAACATGTAAGGCATATCGATATGAAGAATCATGTTTTACGCCTATTGATGGAATAGTTTGGCATTTGAATGTAACATTCTCATGAGGCAATATGTTAGCCACACGATAGATTTAGAAGCACCTATAATTCCATGATAAATATAGGCGATGCTGTACACCCAAACAGTCCCGCGAAGTGTGGTGCAACGGTTAGAGCAAAGTGTAACTGATCCACCTCTTAAAGAGCTTCAGTCACGGTTCCTTAATTTCAAAAGGTGCAAAGCAGCACATGTCAATTATGCATCTGTTGACCATCATGCATCTGTTGAATTGTGCTTTTGCCTCCCCCTTATGTAATACTCCGCAAGGGGCCTTTAAGGGTTCAAAAAATGATGAAATGATGATGATGTAAAGGTAGTAAAGGTAGCGAAGCACACTTTTTTCATAAATACCTAAAAATACTTCTGTATAAAAAATGGAGGTAGAAACTTACCACGGGGTGTCGCCAGAGTTGATAATTCAACAAGCAGCCTTTTTTTCATTACCTTCTGGTTTCCACCTTCCTGTGAACTTCTGCCTGTCTTGCACAAGAAGAAGTCTTGTTAAAAAGCAAACCAAGTTTGTTTGTTTGCCTACAGGCAATAGGTGTAGGTTATGTAATTTATTTTATATTCATACTGCAAGATACATTATATTATAGTAATAACATGGTCTAAATTGTTTTCTAGGTCCTGTTGGCTCCAGTGACATCTATGGGCTTGCACGAACGACACTGACTGCAGCGATTTTCACAGGCTTTCAAAGCACGCGAAAACCAGCCCGCAGAAAAAAATGCTTCTATGTACACCCCTAGAACCAAAAAAAAGTATGGATGATCTTGTGAATGGAAAAAACGAGTACCGCAAGGCTTTGGCAAGAATTAGACGGAAACAACAAGCTAAAAGTATAACACGACTTGAGGTGCTGAACAGGATTGCGCCAGTGACAGCTTTTTGAGCCAAGACACATTTTTGAATTGATGAAAGCTCTAATTCGGCTATGTGCGTTTCTAAAATCTAAAAATTATTGGTCAAAGGAAATGAAACAATTTGGACTAAACCTATTCTTCCATTCACCGAAAGCCTATGGCTTCTTGAAGGAGGTGCTCCACTTACCGCACGTGAGAACAATAAGACGCTGGCTAGCAGACATCCCCATGACACTTGGCGTCATAGCTTGTGCCATGGATATATTTCAATCTATAACTAAGGATTGGCCAATTCAAGACAATACATGCGGTTTGCTATTTGATGAAATAGCTTTAAAACAGAATTTACACTTTGACCAGTCGAAGAATATTGTAATTGGCTTTTCAGATGACAGACATAGCAGGACTTCTCGTGGGGCAAACACAGTCCTTGTTGAGGCTGTGTCTGGCATATCAAGAAGTTGGATGCAGCCAGTCGCTTTTGTGGTCTCTCACAATGCAACTGCAGCCCTTGTGATGCGACGGCTTTGCCTAGACTTAATTCAACAGCTTGAAACAAAATGTCTTTTGGTAAAAGCAGTAATATGCGATCAGGCCTCAAACTTTGTGAGTTTTTTTTTTTGAGGTTAACAACAGAAGAGTATATTTTATGTTTGACACTCCACACCTGATGAAATGCACACGGAACGATTTGAGAAGACTAAAACTTACAATTTGCTTAGAGGTTGTAATCTGGGAACACATTGATACCCTCTACAAAAAAAAACGCGTCACACAGATCCGGCATCCAACAAACCTGAGGAGCATTTCATGAGTACATTGGCAAAAAAACCCAGGGATCAACACATCTACAGGATGCCCTTCGCTGACTTCAGAGTGAAGTTTGCAAGTCAGCTTTTCAGTGAGTCTTTTTCTGTTGCATTACTCACTCTCATGGTCATTGGGGAGCTTCCTATAGATGCAAAAGATAGCGCTGAATTCATACAGAGAATGGACAAGCTTTTTGACAGGCTCAACAGTTCAGCAGTGAAAAAAAAAACAGGACGACAAGTTGAGGTATGTCATGTCACATGGCTTTGAACACTACGCCTTCCTTGATCATTGTGTAACTTCGATTGCTGGCTGGCACTTTGGTGGTTCTCAAGACAAGCAGCGACACACCATCAAAAGATGGCAAATCACAATCAAAGCCCTGCTTTTGCTTTGGCAAGGTGTAAAAACAGAATTCGGCTTCTCAAACCTCTGAACACGTCGTTTACAACAAGACACAATGGAGAACTTCTTTGCGAGCTTGGTTGCAATGAGACGCTCATTGTGTACTGATTCACGGCAGCCCTAAAACATATTTGAATTGGAAAGCTTTTCTGGCTATCTGCACAAGGAAACTGTGAAGTGACAAATGCATTCCTCACCAACATTCAGGATGCTTCTGGATTTGCGTCACTAAGCAGCACACCTGCCGTTAGCCAGAGCACACTGTATGACTTTGAGTGTGGTGTTCCGCAGACACCTTTACCAGAACACAGTGATATGATATATGAAAATGTCATATATAATATCACTGGAACTTTGGTAAAAGACTTTCTTGGCCCTAGGGTCACTAACTGTACATGCAACAGCACGTTATTGGACAAAGATAGTGGTGGTTTCTCTGGAAAAAATGTTTTTTGCATTGCTCAAGAAAGAAGGTGTTTCAGAGCACCTGTGCGGTGCCATATCAGCGGCCACTAAAGAGCGCATAAATTTTATCAAGCAATTGGACAGCAACTTCATGCGCATGATTCGTTACACTGTACATTTCACAAACGTATGCAAGCAGCTAATCCAGAGAATGCCAAAGAGGCCCAATCTTTTTTGTTCTCCTGACTGCAACACCGAATTCCTACACATGTTTTGTAGCAAGAGGCTCTATTGGTACATCACAATTGTTAACAAAAAACACAGAAACCAAGTTCAGGAAAAGTATAGCTGCAAAAAAAGCCCGCAAACTTACAAATAATTAACTGAAATTTGATTCAAAGTCACAAATATTTCAATACGTGACTCTGTACTGATAGGCTTCGGGTAATTTTGACCATCCGGTGTACTTTATTGCTTACTGACATCACCTGTACATGCACTGCCAGCATTTGTTTAACCTTCATCGAAATGCAACCATTGCAGCTGGGTAACATGCGTCTCTCGGGTCAGCAGCTCACCACTGTGCCACTGTGGTGTCGTATTTTTCTTTTTTTGTTTTTAAAACTAGTTCTTTATACGTGTACGTACAAATAGAAATGCCTGTGAAACTGCCTCTTCAGTGGATGCATACGTCTGTGCCGGACAAAAATGAAAGGGGTGTATGCAGAAGCTGTGCTCCTGGTCTATGCTTTGAACGACATGACTACTCGTGATGAACACTGCCTTGTTTTCACTTTTTTATTCATGCACTTTACTGACATGTTTTTTTGTAACTCACACACTCTAACTCTAAACTATGCAGTGTGTCTTAACTGTCTAAATACTTGCAAAGGGTATTGCATTTAGTGCGTTACATGGGGCTGGTGCAAAGTGTGCCAACATGTGCTCTGCTCCACATTTACGCTTTTGAAAAGCGTTTTGAAATTGCTTACCCATGTGTGCCATTGTCTGTTGCTTATTGTCTGTACAATGTTCATCCAAACGTAAAGTATATGTAAAACACGTATACTATAATGACACGGCCACTTTTTGTTTTTGCAATGTGACCTCCCCTCTAGTGCTGTTATGTTATACAAGCACTATCAATCGACGCAGAGCTCGTCTCGTTGTGTGAAAACTTTTTGGAACACTTTCGCTAATCGAGGTGTGCCTGCTTGATGCAAATATGACTAAATATATCGTACAATGTATCTGCAGTCAACGCATTCAATCTGTTGATATATCTTTATTAATATACTCTTGTCAGAACGTATGTGCATATGATGATTGTTTGCGCATGCAGACGGGCGTCACATGACTCACTCTCTATAGCGCGGCATTTGGTTTCTCGATCGCGAATGCCTTAGTAGCACAAACTGCAGAAGAGGTTCAACAGCAGTCATGAAATTCGATACTGAGAGAGCCTCCGTTCACATTACAGCCGGTGCAGTGTTCGTATGACACCCATGCATATTTCATGACGTGGTACTGAAATGAACATGGTGCAGGCATACACAAGTGATTTGAGCTACAGTCCGCAAACACTGTCTGTATGACTTGCTGAGAGTGAAAATTGGTGTGCGCGTTAACGGAATCTGACGGAACCATGGAAATGCTGCCGCAATAAAGGTTATAATGTATCTACAATGCGCACTGTTCTCGTTTTGTGATCGCGCAACTATGACAATCTACAAACGTCATAATTCATGAAGCGAGCAGATTTCAAAAAAATGAAGGTAATAAAAACGATTACAAACCGTTTAAAATGCTCTACAAGCACGGCCAACCCACCATAAGCCACCAGTGAGCAGCCAAGTGCAAGCAGCCATGTTGGATTATTTGTGGATCGGTAGGATGCGACTGGCGAACAGATGTAACCGCTGGAACCAACAAAATATTCTTCACTGTGATTTCTTCACTCACAAAACTTATTCAAATCAATAAAAGTATAACACGCAGTTTTTAACAAAAAGTAGTATTTTCATAGTTTTGTTGTAATATTTGTTACTGTGGCAAATTGTATACATTTTTTTTCTAAGTGTGTTTTCCTACGGAACCCAGATGGCGCTAACATCGCTTCCAAATTGCTGTCACCTTTGGCTCTATTGACATGTCACGGGCCTGACTGAGCCTACAACTTCGAAAGTTGTGCTGTTTAGGTTTGTATAGTGGTGGAGATATGGGAACAGTAAATGCTTGAAACGAGGCTGTACTTAGCGCCACTTCTTACCGTCCTGCTAAATTTAGCATAAGTTCAAAACAATATAGGAAAAATACGTTTTGATTATGCCGTAATCCTTATTCAACGTTTGAAAACTAGTTCCATCACATTTGGGTAGTGAGAAATAATATTGATACGTGTATGGAACTGTCGCACCGACACAGCTGAATTGGCACCCAAATGAAGAAGACGACAACATGGTTGTAGTGGGTTGGACTCTGAAGCTTCTCCCGTTGGCCTGCTTGACTGGGCGCTCTCGAAGCCGTTAGCAAGACCAGCTCTCGGTGAATAAATCTTTCCCGTAACATCTTTTGGTGGAAGGTGCTGGGTCTTCACACAACCCGGCTCTGGAACTCCGCAGTGGACGCCAGCTTTGTCCAGCCGCGATGCCTGAAACTGGCACTCAGGCCTCGCCATCCACGCCGGCTCCATCACCTGTGATTCCCCCCCCATCTTCTCGACCCTGGCACGTTTTCCGGGACGGACAGCACGGACGTCGAAGAATGGCTCGCATTATTCGAGCGCGTCAGCAAGCACTACAGGTGGGACGAAACGCTTATGCTGGCAAATATTCTATTCTACCTACGTGGTACGGCACGCGCCTGGTATGAGACGCATGAAGAAGAATTAACCAGCTGGGACACACGCAAGCAAAAGCTTCGCGATTTGTTCGGTCGGTCAGTTGCTCGTCAGATGGCAGCCAGCCAGGAACTCGCGTCGCGTGTTCAATCGTCGACGGAGTCGTACGTCACGTACATCCAAGACGTACTGACACTGTGCCGGAAGACGGACAAAAACATGTCCGAGGCGGACCAGATCAGCAACGTGTTGAAAGGCATTGCTGATGATGCTTTCAACATACTAATGTGCAAGAACTGCACCACTGTCGACTCCATCATATCTGAATGCCGGAGATTTGAGCAAGCTAAAAGCAGGCGAATCACCCACCAAATCGCGAGACTACCAAACACTGCTGCGACTTCGTCTTGCGAGGATTCTGCAGCGCCCCGTTCACTTGCCCCTCCTGCCAATATCGCAAAGATTGTTCGCCAGGAGCTGAAAGCCATGGCACCCGCTTCCTATCAGCCCCCTGCGCAAGACAACTGGGCAACAGTCTCGCTTATTCAAGCCGTCGTACGTCAGGTGTTTGCTAACCTGGGCGTCCAGGTTCCTCAGCCCGCCAGACTTATGCCGCAGCCCATGAGCACTCCCGTCCACAACGCTGACCACCACTCTCCTCCACTTGTCGCTGCGGCAGCTTCGACTCCTCGGTTTCCACCACGCTACCGAAATCCATCTGAGTGGCGCACGCATGATGATCGACCAATCTGCTTTTCTTGCTCTCGAGTTGGGCACATCTCCCGCCATTGCCGCAACAGGTCGTATTTCCGGCCAAGCTTTCGTAATGTAGATCGCCGTCAGGACCGCGGACACTATTCGCAACCCGGTTTTCCGGATGACCATATTCTGGACCCTTCAGCTCGCCGTTCATTTGCACGCTCCGAAGCGTCCTACGCTGACGTCGTCGCCCAGAGAAACTGGTCCAGCCGCTCGCCGTCACCTCAAGGTCGGCCGTCACGCTCCCCTCAACGCCGCCGCTCTCCGTCACCGGCTTATTCTGCCCATTCCCCGGGAAACTGACGAGTGCAGCTCCTGGAGGTGGCGCTGCGTTGACGGCTCGGAACGAAAACCCTCAACCGGCCACAAATTCAAGACGCAATTTACTTCGGGTGTTCGTAGATGGCCACGCCGTTACTGCTCTAGTTGACACTGGTGCCCAAGTACCTGTTATGAGTTCTACACTTCGATCTCGCCTAAAAAATGTTCTCACACCAGCTATGTTCTCTACTGTTCGAGTTGCCAACGGAAGTCGAACATCGGTGCTTGGTATGTGCACTGCCCGCGTTACTGTTGCTGGCCACCACACTTCCGTTCTCTTCGCAGTCCTCGATGCTTGCCCACACGACGTCATCCTTGGAATTGACTTCTTAACCGCCCACTCCGCCCTCATCAATTGTTCTACCGGTATCTTACGGCTCGAATTGCCTTTGTGCTCCGATTTCACTCCTCCAAGTCGCAATCGGTTACAATCCGTGGAGTCTCTACGGCTACCGCCCCACGCTGCTATGTACATTCCTCTGTCGCCCTTCCCGTCCGTTCCTGATGGAGACTATCTGGTAGCTCCCCTCATTGATTTGACTCTTACGCACCACATGGCACTACCACATACTATAGTGGTTATTGCTAACAACACGGTGCTACTTCCAGTCCTGAACTTCTCTACGTCGACCCAAGTGCTTCCCCAAGGCATCACTTTAGCCGATCTTTCTATCCTTGATGAATGTTCGATTTGTTCTTTTACACCTGACACTAAGACCATGACGAAACCTGTCATCACTTCGCAAAATAAGGCGTTCCTCGACAAAATGATATCCAGTGACCTCTTACCTACCCAAGTTGCGGTGCTCCGGGGTGTTCTATTTTCTCACCTGGATATCTTTGACGTTGACGACCGTCCCCTGGGCCGCCCAACTGCCGTAACCCACCGCATCGACACCGGCGACGCCAGTCCACTTCACAAACGCCCTTATCGCGTGTCACGTGATGAGCGCCAAGTAATACAGACGGAGGTCGAGAAAATGCTCAGTAAAGACGTCATTGAGCCGTAATCGAGTCCTTGGGCCTCCCCTGTGGTCTTAGTTAAAAAGAAGGACAACACCTGGCGTTTTTGCGTCGACTATCGCCACCTGAACCGGATCACCAAGAAGGACGTTTATCCTTTACCTCGAATCGATTATGCGCTCGACTGCCTCTACGGCGCCAACTATTTCTCGTCCCTTGACCTTCGATCCGGATACTGGCAAATTTCGGTCGACGACCGCGACCGCGAGAAGACGGCATTCATCACACCCGACGGCCTTTACCAATGCAAGGTCATGCCTTTTGGTTTGTGCAATGCCCCGGCTACTTTTGAACGTATGATGGACTCTCTTCTTCGCTGTTTCAAATGTTCGACCTGCCTCTGCTATCTGGATGATGTAATAGTTTTCTTGCCCTCCTTCGTAAGCCACCTGTCTTGTCTCTCGGCAATTCTTGACGTTTTTCGTGGCGCTGGTCTCCAACTCAATTCGTCGAAATGCTCATTTGGACGTCGGCAGATTAAACTACTCGGCCACCTTGTTGACGCCACTGGTGTTCAACTCGACCCTGACAAAGTCCGTGCAGTCCGAGAATTCCCGGTTACGCGTTCCACACAAGAAGTTCGCAGTTTTATTGGGCTCTGCTCATACTTCCGCCGCTTTGTCTTCAATTTCGCGGATATTGCTAGGCCCCTCACGGATCTCCTCAAAAAGATGGTGGCATTTTCTTGGGGAAGTGACCAAGAACATTCCTTCGCGTCGCTAATTACCACTCTCACATCACCACCTGTGTTGGCTCATTTCGATCCAGCGGCTCGAACAGAGCTTCGCACCGATGCAAGCGGCCATGGCATTGGTGCTATACTCGCTCAGATACAGAATGGCACCAACCGTGTGATAGCCTACGCTAGCCGTCTTTTGTCGCAAGCGGAACAAAATTATTCCATCACTGAGCGGGAATGCTTAGCCCTCGTTTGGGCTATTGCGAAATTCCGTCCGCACTTATACGGACGTCCGTTCGCAGTCAACACGGACCTTCATGCGCTTTGCTGGCTGTCGACGCTTAAGGACCCTACAGGAAGACTCGGCCGATGGGCACTTCGATTACAGGAGTACACGTTCTCGGTTGTTTACTAATCTGGAAAGCTGCACAGCGATGCTGACTGCTTATCCTGGCACCCTGTTGATCCACCTAGCTCCACTGATTTCGATTCCGATGCCTGCGTTTTAGCCATCACTGACTTTCTGAACGTGGCTGACGAACAGCGCCAAGATCCATCGCTGCTCACCATCATTGACCGCCTTCAATCGCGTTATGCTGATCCTTCTCTTAGCAGATACCTGCTTCAAGACAACGTTTTGTACCGCCGCAACTTACACCCCGACGGCGCCGAACTTTTACTCGTCGTACCGCATCACCTGCGAAAGGATGTTCTGCGACAATTCCACGACGCTCCAACCTCTGGACATCTAGGAGTCTCCAGAACTTACAGCCGTATTCGACAACGAGTATTCTGGAAGGGTCTGTACCGCTCTGTTCGCCGTTACGTCACATCTTGTGACCTCTGCCAGCGCCGAAAGAAGCCTACGACTCCCCCTGCCGGTCTACTTCAACCTATTGAAATTCCAGCCGAGCCATTTTATCGAGTGGGGTTGGACTTGCTAAGCCCTTTTCCTACTTTTACAACTGGAAATAAATAGATTGCAGTGGCCACAGACTATGCCACTCGGTATGCAATCACTCGAGCGCTACCAACCAGCTGCGCAACCGACGTTGCCGACTTCCTGCTGTACGACATTATTCTCCAGCACGGCGCTCCGACTCACCTGCTCACAGACCGTGGTCGCTACTTTCTATCTGGTGTAGTTGATGATCTACTCCGATCTTGTGCTACCCGTCACAACTTCACCACATCTTACCACCCTCAGACTAACGGCCTTACGGAGCGACTATACCGCACATTGACGGACATGCTTTCCATGTACGTATCTACCGACCACACCAATTGGGACATAGCTCTTCCGTTCGTAACCTTCACCCATAACTCGTCCCGTCATGAAACCGCGGGCTACTCCCCTTTTTATCCACTCTACGGACGTCATCCCTTACTGCCCTTCGACACATTGCTTTCATCAGACCACCCATCCTCCACCTCGTACGCTCAGGATGCAATCACCCGTGCCCGCACGGCACGTGCGGTAGCGCGTGCTCGGTTATCGTCGTCGCAGACAGCACAGAAGTCTCTTTATGACCGTCGACATAGAGATGCCGTTTTTTCTGCGGGATCTCTTGTTCTCCTGTGGCTCCCATCTCGACGTGTTGGCCACTGCGAGAAACTGTTATCACGATACGCTGGGCCCTACCGAGTCATTCGTCAAGTCACACCTGTGACCTACGAGATTGCCGCTACCACAAACTCATCAGCTGCTGCTCCCAGAACGGAAGTGGTCCACGTTTCTCGGCTCAAGCCCTACAACGCCGACTCGCTCATTTAACAGGCACCGAGACGGTGCTTTACGGGCCGGGGTAATGATACGTGTATGGAACTGTCGCACCGACACAGCTGAATTGGCACCCAAATGAAGAAGTCGACGACGTGGTTGTAGTGGGTTGGACTCTGAAGCTTCTCCCGTTGGCCTGCTTGACTGGGCGCTCTCGAAGCCGTTAGCAAGACCAGCTCTCGGTGAATAAATCTTTCTCGTAACAATATTTAGACATTTTTCAGCCCGTTACAAACACTCTTCACTTAAGTGTAAAGTCCCCAAGCCAACGTCAAAATGATGACGCCAGCCTCCATTTCCCTGATTGGCTCTTCACTTCCCCTAGTCCTCGCGACCACTGCGGACGGCCCACTTTTAGATGTCACTGACAGAACGCCTGCGTTAGGATTTGTAATTTGTATATAATTGCACCACTTGTCGCCATTTTATGGAGTGATGTCCCACACAGAAAATTTTCCTTTTTCGGGGATACTTCGCTTGTCGTTTTGAACCAAATAGAGAAAAATCACAGCATATCCAAATAATGAATGATGATGAGTGAGGTGAAGCATCCATTAATCCGTCCGTGCTTCAGTCCGTGCTTCTGTCTGTCCACCCATGTGTCCGTTCGTCAATCCAATCATATGTGCGCCCGTTCGTGCGTCCGTTGATGCGTTCGTCGGTGCGTGCATCTGTTCGTCCATCCGTCCGTGTGTCTGTCCGTTCTCACGTCCATGTGTCCATCTATAGTGAACAGTTCAGGTACGCCATCTCACTTCTTTCTATCAATCATTCATCATATATAAGTTCCGGAATCCAGCGGACTATTCAAGGACTAAACGATAGTATGTACCGCATTTCTGCTGTCATCGCTTTGTTAACGCCGAGAGCGTGATAACGACGCTGTGCTACGCTTCTATTGATATGTGGACATGCGGATATGTGACCGAGGGCAGGTGTGAGTCAACGGCCAGCGGGTATGCGCCACAAGTTACGCACCACGACAATGGGGGTTGCACAAGCCACGTCATAGGAAACTTCGCCTCTAAAAAGGAATCTTCTTGATAATGCAGGTAGTATCATAAAGGGTTGAATTTTCCTATGGCGACTGATAACTATCGGTCATAGCGTACCTTCATCTGACGCATGCACCTCGCAAGCATGGCTTTTGAGATTCGTTTCTGATATTTACGTGGAGCGACTTCTAGTTTACTAGTGGTGAAAGATAAAGTCATGCTTTTGTTGAGCGGCAGTAGAGGCGCAAGTCATGATTTGAAAAGTCACCAATACGTGAGACATGCGTAACTATAGTATGTTTGTGCATAGATGGGGGCGAAAATTGGCACTGTTGTGCTGGAAAGCGAGCTGGTAATTTTGTCCATGTTTGCAGAGAAAAATCACGGAAATAGAGACAGAAAAACAGACAAATAACTTTATTGGGTCCTGAGAAACGCTGCTCCTTTGTAGCAACGTCGTGGGCCGTTCCCACGTAGGAACGGGGAGGCTTAGCCTCACCGCCGCATCGTGGGCTCTCTGAACAGCCCGTAGTTGTGGTAGCAACTCTGAACTTTGTAAGACAGAGTCCCAGTCTTCTTCTGTGAGCCGACTTGGGCCCCGTAACGAGGGGCACTGCTAGAGCATATGTGCTAAGTCACTAAGCTCACCGCAATCAGGACAAGTAGATTAAAGTCCCTGAGGAGACTAGGCTGAGGAAAAATAGGCTTAGATAGGACCTGGTCTGAAGCATTCTTAACGTTATGGCCTGAGGTCTGGACAACTTGTTGTGTGGAGGAGCAAATGACCGCCTACTCAACTGATACTGTTTAGCCCTTTGACTGAATCTAAGTAAAGCATCCCTGAGCATCTCACTGCCAACCTGCGGACCTACGCCCTACCCAGCGCGGAGGGTTAGTGCGTGTGCCCGGGAGTGAGCAGTGTCATTCAGGCTAACTTGAGAGTCCAGTAGGGGTACGAGATTTGCAGGAAACCAGGTAATGGTATGTGAATAAAGTGTCCTATTTTCAATTAGTTTAAATACTTTAGTAGAGACGAAACCAGAGGCAAAAGCCTTGACCGCTGACCTTGAGTCAGTGAAGATTTGCGTTCTGCTGTCATCCTAAAGGGCAAGGGCTACAGCCAACTGTTCTGCTCTTGAAGACGTTGAGTCCCTAACTCACGCAGCATTGATAATAGAACCCATATGATTGACGGAAATAACAGAAAACCTATCTGAGCGACCTTACTGAGCGGCATCGACAAAACACACTTGAGGAGAATCGTTCCTGATGTTCTTCAGAAGTGTGATGGCCCTAGACCGGCGCCTTCCTACGTTGTGCTGAGGATGGACGTTTCACGGAAACGGAGAGACCTGGATGGCAGTTCGCTGTTCCTCCGGTAGTTGAAGACGGTGATTCTCTACGAGCACCGGACTGAGGCCTAGGACGGACATAACCTTCCTACCAGCCGGCGTAGACGACAGGCGCATTAGCTGTGCAGTCTCTTGGGCTAAACGGATCTCATCTAGGGTGTTATGGGCTCCATGCTGCTTAAGCAGTTCAGTGCTTGTTCGCACGGGGATGCCCATCACTCTCTTTACGCTTTTTCTGATCAGAGTTTCCAGATTCTTCTTTTCGAATCCATACCAAGAGTGCATGGCAGCAACGTACAATATGTGACTCATGAGGAATGCATAAAAGAGCCTCAGTAGATTGTCCTCTCTGAGTCCCCCCCTTCTGTTTGAAACCCTATCAATCAACCTGATCATTTTCTCGGTCTCAGTAGATTGTCCTCTCTGAGTCCCATCTTCTGTTTGAAACCCTATCAATCAACCTGATCATTTTCTCGGTCTTGGTTGAAATCTTAGGGATGGTTTGTCCGTTGTACCCGTTCGACTTTATAATCATGCCTATTACTCTAATAGCATCCACTCTCAGAATGGGGGCGCCACTTTTGGTGTGAAGTACAATGTCTACCTCTGAAAAAGGCTTCCACTTTTTTGGCCTGGCTCTTTTTCTATTGGGTCTGTGTAAAACAGCTCCGATTTACTCGAGGAGCACTTCAGCTCTGTGCCAGCAAAGAAAAGCTCTGTCTGATCCATGGCTTCCTGGAGTGCTGTCTCGACTTCTCCTTCGCTACCTCCGGGACACCAGATGGTAATATCATCAGCGTAAAGCGTATGGCTGATGCCCTTCACATTAGATAGCAGTGTGGACAACATGCATATAGCGATGTTAAAGAGCAGCGTAGATGTCAGAGCTCCTTGCGGCATGCCTTTAGGGCCCAGTGCTATGGGAGAGGACTTGAGGTCTGCGTTATTGAACGTGGCCTTCCTGGATTCGAGAAAGGAGCTGACTTATCTGTGCAAGGCTTCGCCTAGTCCAAGCTCCGAAATAGAGTTTAAGATGTGCGCGTGATAGACGTTGTCAAATGGTTTTTCCAAGTCAATACTCAGGATGCCTCTTACGTCCCTTGTGTTCTAGTTTATAATTTGATGTTTGAGCAGCTTCATTGTGTCCTTTTTGGACAAAGACGGACGAAACTCAACCATGTTGTAAGGAAAAAGACCTTTTTGTCGATGTACATAGAGACACGGTTGTAAATAACGCGCTCCGCCACCTTGCCGACACAGGACGTTAGTGATATGGGCCTGAGATTGCCTAAACCTGGAGGTGTGTGAATGAAGATAACCGATGGCATTTCCCTAGAGTGTGGGACAGATCCTTCTCCCCATATGCGATTGATCTGATGGGTAAGCAAATTGATGGATTCATTTTCCAGGTTCCTGAGGGCCTTATGCCATTCGGCTTCGGAGCCGATCGTCCATTAAGGTTTTGCAGAACTTTCCAAACATCGCAGGTGGTAAAGCGCTCACCGAGCTCAGTGCAAGGGGGTCCAGTGTAAGACGGATAGTCTGAACAGCTCGAGGAGCCAATGGGTAAATATCTGTGAGCCAAACTATCCAGTATAGCGTCTTCAGAATCAGACAGTCTGGCGGCATTTATGAGTTCAGCAATGGCTTGCCTTTGATTACTCTTAGAATTTGACTTGTGCAAAAGGTGCTTTAGCAAATTCCATTTCCCTCCTATTCTCAATTGGCCATCAACAGAATGGCACACCTCATCTCACTGCTGCCTAGAGAGAGTCTGGCAGTGGTTGTTGATGGTTCGATTAAGTTTTGCAATTTTCTTGCGGAGCCGACGATTGAGCCTCTGCGACTTCCACCTATTAGGTAATGATTTCTTGGCCTCTAGGAGGTGCGCAAGACAGCTGTCTATCGTATCCATTTTCAAATCCGTGTGTATCTTTTTTGTCACCTCACTGACGTCTCCCTTGAGCTGTTTGGCCCATTGATCCAGGCTGGGGGTTGGGTCTTCAGCTTGCGCGCGTCCTTTTCTAATATGCCAGAAGTAAAACCAATCTGTGAAACTATAAACTCTCTTATGCGTTTGCCCTTTACAATGATATGGGTAGCTAAGACATTATGGTCACTCCCCAGATCCACGTGCAAGTTGTGCCAAATAGCTCATTCAACATTTTTAACAAAGGTGAGATCCGGCGTGGTGTCCCTCGTGCAGGAGTTACCCATCCTGGTCGGAAATGCTGGGTCCCCGGCCAGGGTGAGGTTCAAGTTCGCCGCTGCTTTCCACAAATCCTCGCCTTTACGGGATGACCGCAGATAACCTCAAGCCTGATGAGGAGCGTTGAAATCACCCGCCAGCACAAGCGCGGAGATACGGGCTCTGGCGGCAGCCCTACTCAAGAGTGCAGCAAACCTTTGTCTCGAGTCATTTGGCGAACTATAAATATGCAGCATGAAAACGCTACTTTTTAAATGACGCCCCGGAATAATTTCGACCAATGAGTGTTCCACTTTACAACTGTTCATAGAAAGATCATGCGAGATATAAGTGTATCCCTTAGATATGAGCGTACAAATGCCCCTTCGTCCATCTCCATAAAGAGAGTGAGATGTGCAACCCGGCAGAATGACAGAATCCGAAAGCGTCTCTTGAAGCGAAATGACGTGCGGCTTTTCAGAGTGAGAACGAATGAACTGCTGAAGAACTGCTTTCTTGCGAGTAAACCCACAGCAGTTCCACTGCCAAATCCTGAACTCTTGAGGCGGGCGCGCCATGGTTAGGCTCGAAAAATATGTTCCTGCTTTCGAGCGCTTTGACTTTAGCGTCCAACGCACAGAAGCTAGCGTCCAACGTATTGACCTTGGCATCCAGTGCGCTGAACTTGTTCACCAAGGTATCGACCATAACATGAACCAATGCGACTGTTTGGCTAAGTGACTGGAACACGCCTCTGATCTCTGTTTTAAAACTAACAGTTCTTCATCAAACGCGGACCTCGTCAAAGCCCTCTTTCTGGCTGGACGAACAGTACACTGCACTTTCATGCGTGTTTCGAAGAGCGGCTCCTCGGGTTTTTTATGGGCGTTTCCATGGCCGTTTCCATAGGTGTTTCTACGGGTGCCTCCATAGGCGTTTCAACAGGCGTTTTGAGTCTAGTGACTTGAGGAGGTTGTGGAGCCTCACAATTAGTGTTATTAGCATTCTTAAGTGCGACTATCTCGACTCTAATTTGCGCTATTGCCTCCTTTAGCGCAGCGTTCTCCCTTTCCAGCTGAATATTCCTATTATTGTTCTGCTCTGACAGTATGCCCCCGTTACCTGTTTCTGGGATCCTTTTACGCGGTCAGCCCACTCGGTCGCTGTGGCAGCAGGCACCTGAACGCTGACGGCTGGGCCCTGTGATCAGAAACAGCTCTGGGACTAGGAACGGCTTGGATATCGGAGACCGTTCCTGTATCATGAGAGATTCTCGAGCTCCTGGACTGGGACCTGGACTTGTTGGCCGGTTCGGACAGCTCATGTGTCGGCGAAGAGTTTTTGTCAAAGTCGTGTCTCTCTCTTCTGCGCTGTCTGACGATGTAGGGTATCTCAAATCTTTGTGTACAGGTTCTGTCGGCCATTGGATGAGGCCCTTCACAGAAGGCGCACTTCAGTGAGCAAACGTGCCGGTCGCCAGGGGAGGCCATTCTGCAACCTCGACAGATAACATTTCCTTGAGTGGGGCACACGTCGGCACTGTGGCTGAGTCTACCATGGGTATAGCAGACATCCGTCTGCCGTCGGTAGAGGCTGCACTTGACTATGCTGGGACCACACATGACGTAATTTGGGACTTGAAGTCCTTCGAAGGGGATAAAGACTGTGGTAGAATTCTCGATCACAGTGGGATTCCTCGGTTGAATAAAAAGTCTTCTGAGCTCTTCGTCGTCAATTTCCATATTGATGTTTCTGATAATTCCCTTGCATGTGTTATCGGGCGCAGCAATGTAAGAGCTAACCTCGTATCCTGCGTTATTACAGTTATGGCCTCTACACTTACATAGGCCTTGGCGTTGGCTTGCGATGGCGTACTAATCCCAACAATGTTCTGCATAGTGTTAGGACAAATGATGTCTTCTGTGATATGTGCAGTGGAGAGACGCGCCGCTGTCGTGAGGACTTGATAAATCCGGACGTTACTGGTATTCTTAAAGTTAAGGCCTCCCCGAGGCCTAACAGTGATTCGAAAATGCTCCCTTTTTAAATGAGGCAGCCTGGATGCGTTGGCGAGGCGTTTCCTCACGTTGGCGGGAGATTGGGTGCCTGCGTTCTTGCTATATGGTGGGCCATAATCTTTAGAGCCCGCTACGGGCGCTTTAGTTGACTTACGCTTACAAAGCGCCGTTGTCCACCCAGAACACTGGAAGTCTTCAGGAGAAATGTCCTCCCCTTGCAGAGTGACTTGCATAGCCATCTTGATAGCTCAAACGCGCTAAGCCTAGCGTTAGGCTTAGCTAAGTCTAACCTTAGGCCTAGCAGCCCACGGCATGGTCGAGCAAGAAAGTCATTCAAAACTCGGTAAAAGATCCACCCACCTTGACAAAATTGTTTCCACGTGGTCCTCGTAATTTCAGCCATTGACTGGAGCAAAAGGCATCAAACACATAGCTAAATTTCACAGAAAAATAAGGTGAGCTAGCAGGAGCCGATGTTTAGACGACCGCATCAATCGGTGCCCCCTAGCGTTGCCCGGAAATGGCGAATAGGGAATTTTCATGTCTATGAGTTGGAATTGTTTGGCGTAGAACGGAACATCACTGATTTGATGGTGGGCTGTACCAGTTATATTTTGCTTGGCCCACACCTAGCACTAGCATCATACGGCCTGGAGCACCGTCGAACACACGCGAGGTGAGCGAGCTGCCGGGCTTTTTTATGTGGGGAAGCCCGCTGAGGACTCTCGGTGGCGTAGAAAAAAACGATTGGGCACTTTCCCGTTTCGGTGATTGTACTGCCAAACATACAGAAGCACCACAGTCGCGTGCACGTTACGGTTGGCTGCTGCAAAGCAACAGGCTTAGGAGAGCGGAAACAACTCGTGACTCGAGTAATGGCTTGTCTACAGGCGCGTGCTCGCTCCCAGCTCTTTATAGCCCTAGCAGCTGCCGCGAGTACAATAGAGCTGTTTCTTTACAGTGACAAATCGCACACGCTGCGGGAAGGCATCACGAGCCAACTCCGAATATTGTGTTCCGCGCCACACGCTTTGTATTATATACCAGCTGAGCTCGTCTATTTGTGGGCGCCATATTGAACCACCCTATGCGCCCCCTATAGGCGACAAAACTTGCAAATGGGCCGTTGGGTGTCGCGAAGGCTGCTTTTGGTCGACTGGCATCTGCAAGGGGCACCTTCCAGTACACTGAACGCGAATCGAATGATGAAAAAAACTGCGCGCCTTGTAAAGTATCAAGGGCATCGCTAATCCTGGGTAAAGGGTACATGTAATTTTGAGTGCTCCTATTTAGGCGCTGGTAATCCACGCAGAAGCGAATGGAACCATTCATTTTTTTACGAGCACTACAAGTGATCCCCATGGGCCTTGTGAAGGTTGAATGATGCCGCGTCACAGCATATTGTTCACCTGTCCGGTAATAATTTGGCGTTCTGCTGCAGAAACATGGTATGGTCGTTACCACGGTATGTTCGTTACACGGTATGGTCGTTAAATAAGTTAAATACGGTATGCCCGTTACACGGTATGGTGGTTCAACACGGTATGGTCATTACCGGACACAGTCCTCTTCCACGAATGAGGACTCCCTCTCTGAAGGGGGTTCTCATTCGTACATAGGCTAGGTAGCTGTTCAAGAGCTGGTACTCCCAAGTACCAGCTGTTCTGTCTTTCTAGTCTCTACTTCTTGTCTTTCCTAGTTCTGTGCCGTTTCTTGTTTCTATTTCACGATGACTTCACTCACTATAGCTACTTTTAATTGTCGAGGTATTACTATAAAGCGTCGAAACAGGCCGAGGTTATTCACTTAGCTTGGTCTCGCAATATAGATATTCTCGTATTGCAAGAAACATTCGTGTATAGATTGAAACAGAATAAGAACTTCGACAGAACGTTTGGCACCAAATCCTACTGAAGTTAGGGCGGCGCAAAATACCGGGGAGTCGCTGTCACTTTTATGTCTCGATTCACAGGTTCTGTGCTTTGTTACGCTAGGGATTCGGATGGCCGTGTTCTGTCGGTAGATCTTGATTCTGGTATTAGGATTGTTAATGTTTGCGCTCCAGTCATGGGTCGCCAACAAAAAAAAATTTCTTTACTTCTTTAGATTCCTATTTAGTTGGCCCAGCCCGTGTCATTCTGGTGGGCGATTTCAATGCTACTTTAGAACAAGCGGATCGTGTTTCGTCCAGAGGAACTCCAAAGTGCAGAGATAGAAATGGTCGGTGGGAGTTGGGGGAGCTTGTGTGAGGCTTGGTGGTCTCTTCGCCCCCTCCAGTCCGGAATGATTTGGACGGGTAGGGGGAGCCGGTCGAAGATCGACCACTTTTATGTCTCGCCTTCTTTTGCTCCCAGCATGCACTCTAGCTGGCTGTAATCTTCCACCTTGAGTAACCATAGCTTCCTTGCTTTGAGATTCGCCGACTCCAGTTCAGTGCCCCGGGGCAAGAGACCGTGGTGTCTTAGCCAGCGGCTCCTTAAAGATAAGGACGCTACAAAACATGTAGCAGGGCTTTTCATCAGCTCGCTCCTTGGTGATCAGGACTTAAGCGGTAGCGAATGGGACGCAGTGAAGGCCGGAGTTGCGGAGAGCTTCAGGGAGGGGGGGCAAGAGGTGGGCGCAGGAGGAACGCGCCGGGATCAAAGTGGTCTCTGACGCAATTCTCCTGCTCTCAAAGCCGTTGTCCGGTAGCCCGGGAGTAAGCGCGTCTCTTACTTCACTGCGCAAGGAACACACAGTCTTGCTTCAGCGACGCTGGGACCGCTTTCGAGCCACAGCACGCGCTGAACAGTGAGAAATGGAGGCTTGGTGCAGCAAAAATTTCCTTCGTATACACTTCAGAATCAGAATCAGAATCAGAATCAAATTTTATTGTTACTATGAAGTAAAGTCATTACAGACAGTATACAGAAGGAGGTCCCATAGTCGGAGACTGAATTGGGACCTCCTGTGCATGATGAACATAAAAACAAATAAAACATAGCTTCGACAGGAAGGGAAAAATTCCAATAATCATAATGATATAGGTGATCAAGCACATTTCATAATATAACGGAACCATGTAAACACGAGATGTAAAAAGAAAAAAAAACTTAGCTAAGAAGAGTTCAGGAATAACCTCTTTGATCGATCCAAGCACAGGCAGTTTAGTGAAAATACAGGACGGAGTTTTAGAGGTGGCAAGGCGATTCTACAAGAACTTTTACGCCGAACCACCTCCCACTCCGTACTCATTTCCTTTCACTATGACTTACGAGGATTTCGATATTTCTGCCCCTCCTCTCGTCGGAGAGGAGGTGTTTGCAGCCCTTAAATTCATGAACCATAATTGTAGCCCAGGCTCAGATGGTTTGACAGTCGAGTTTTATGTCAAGTTTTGGAAGGTTTTGGGGCGGCCTTTTACCACATTGGCAAACAGGAATTTCCGTGAGTGGACGCTGTCAGCAACTCAAAGGGAGGGGCAGGTCACTTTTCTGTTCAAGGATGAGACGAGACGCACTAACCTGAGAGCCTGGCAGCCCATCGCCCTTCTAAACTGTGACTACAAGCTCATAACTAAGTGCCTGTTCGTTCGACTCACTCCAGTACTTAGTAATGTTTTGGGTCTCTACCAGGCATGTTGTGTCGAAAGTAGATCTTGCCAACTTCATGGTTTTGCTATTGGGGATCCAATATAATGGTCGAGCTCACGCAACCTGTGAGAAATTCTTTGTTCTTTCGACCAAGAGAAGGCGTTTGATATTACCAGTCATAAGTACCTCTTTAGAGTTTAAAGCAGGCAGGCTTTAGTGTCAAGTTCATCAGCACGGTCACAGCTCTCTTTTTTCGCCCTAGTTCTGCTGTTGTCCTAAAAGACCGCGTCTCGGAGCCCTTTCGGTGTGTGCGGTGGAGTCAGGCAGGCGGATGCACTTTCCTCAGCTCTCTACGTGCTCGCATTCGAACCGCTCTTGCAGATGCTTTCTAAAGACACCAGCATTGGTAGAATGCCCCTTCCGCCAGGTGTGCCCCCCCCCCCCGGTGGCAATGTTCTCCTATGCAGATGACCTTTCCATTGTCGTCCGGGACGAAGAGACTGTTTGCACCGTCTTGAATGTCAAAGAAAGGTACTGCTCGGCGAGCGGCGCCAGGATAAATAAGGCGAAGGGTGTAGTCTTGTATTTGAACTTTGCTTCCTCCAGTCCACGACTTCTGCATGGCCTCCCCATAAATAGCGTCTACGAATATTGGGATTCAATTTCGAACAGGATGGCCTGACTACCGAAAACTTCCGGTTAGCTAGGGAAAAGCTGACCGACAGGATTCGGGAACTCGGTGGCTTGTCTTGTCTACTTACAGCTCGGGCCGCGACAATTGAATCGCTGTTGTTTAGTTTTCTCATGCATGTAGGCTTAGTCATGCCAGTTTATACCACACCAGGGATTTCCTGAAAAAAGAAAAAAAACTTTTCAGTTTTCTTTGGAGTCATGAATCTGCGTGGTTGCCGTGCCCCGTGCTCAAACTGCGCAGAGATGAAGAAGGACTCGGTATTCCTGACATCTGAGTAGGCATCACGGCGCTACACGTCTGATGGACACAGGTAGCTCTCGATTCAGATATGCTCCTAACTCAAAGCTTTAAATCGCATTTTCTGAGCACGCGGTTGAGGCTGTTCTCGCATGGGACATTTTCTAATTCGGTGCCACAGGCGGGAACGCCTTCTGCCTTCTATGCAGGAGCCGCTTCTACTTTGACCCGTCTCCAAGAGGTCGACTCGGAGATAAACTTAGCTTCAATCGAACTCCATAAGCTAGTCGACAGTCTCACTCCAGATTTACCTGAACGCTGTAGAGAACATGACCTGTCTCAACACAATACTGACTGGTGGCTCATTACTGCCAGTTTCCTGGACACAAAACACGCTACATTCATGTACCACCTGGCCAGAGGGCACCTGCCTATAAAGCTAAGCCCCTCAGTAATGTCTTTACAAAATAAACGTGCCCCTTTTGAGGCAGCAGGGAGGATCTGGTCCACATTTTCTCCCATTGTGCATTGCCAGCCGCCCTTCATTGAAGAATAGCTAGCTTGTTTGGTCACCCCGGTGTTCTTTTCCACACTGTTCGGTTTTCACAATCCTTGTCGGGACAAGCGGTTATGCAGTACGTGCTTCTGCTTGTCGAGTGCTCCTAACAAGTGTGGGTGGCTTGGCGCTGTACGGTCTTTAGTGGGAGACAACCCGGACTTCACGAAGTACTTGCAAAAGTGCGGAAGGAGGTCTGGCTCGTCCTTCACCGACAGTGGCAGCGCCTAGGTGCAAAGAAATTTTATGAAGCGTGGCACTGTCCGGAAGTGAGTTTCGGTGAGTCAGGAGGGCAGATAACCATCAATTTTTGAAGATGGTGTTCTTTCAAGTTCAAAGATTTGGCCTAGTGGGGCGGTCGCCCCAGAGTTTAGTTTGTGTGGTCGTTGGCCTAGTCCTTGCATGCGCTACGGTGATCTTGTCGCCTTGTCGGGCTTTACCCGCAAGGTCCGTGTTGGCCCTTTCTGCAGGCTCGGCGACTCTACTCATCGAGACAGAGGGTCGCTCCCTTCCTCGTGAAGGGTTAAGCCGGCTTTCAGCCACGCTAGTTCACGAACGTACTTCGAGTTTGCGTGCAGGGATATCCGCTTCTGCACCAAACAGCAGTTATGTTGTCCCAAAGGGACGGATTGTGTCTCGCTGGGCTCTAGCGGTTAGTAGACGGCCCGTGTCCGCAGCGTGCTGCAGGCGCTGCGTTAGCCCACCTTGCCAGGGTACGTCCTCTTTGTGTGTCGTGATTGAATTACAGCACCGAAGGGTAGCCCCTACGTTGGGTTTCCCGGGCTTGTACGGTAGGAGGCAGGCCGCGTCTGTTTGGCGCCTGGCAGTGAGTGGCGGCGCCCTTTCCAGGGCATGGCCTTCTGCCCGAAACAAAAACTTCCCCCTCACACGACCCTGGGGGAGAGACATGCCGGGACACTCGCGTGGATGATGATGGGTTGATGAGTTATGTTTGACTCTCAGACAAAGCCCCTTCGGTGCGACGTTTTCTTCCTATATGACAATGGCATGGTCGTTACCGTAGTCGCGCATGGGAGCCGGTATTGATGTAATGTAGAGTGGTAGAAGTGCGGCCAAGTGCAGGTGGAACAACATCGAAAGATTGGCGGTACTGGTACAGCAGTCGAAGGAGTTCAGATCGTTCAGATGGTGACAGTGCGTCTGCGATCACCGAATCGAATACTTGCCAAGCCTCTATATCACAGTGGTTACAGCACTAGTGGTGGCGAGATAAGTTCGCAATGATTTTTGCTGCACGGTAAAGGTTTGGCCTTTATCAATGGGCTGAACGCATCCAAGAGATTTGCCTTTAAAATTTTGATAGTATACGGAAAGGAATTGGTGAGGCAGAGAGCCCTGGCTCCACTAGAAATAGAGAAGGCCGAATAAGGAAGCAGAAGTGGTTTCCGGCTTGATGGCTCAGAGAACGGTTTGATTCATCACACATGCCATCAGAGACCTCAGGGAGTAAAACAGCTTCCGTGGGTTGAATGTCGGTGTCTTCTCTGACAGGTGGTTTGTGTGCAGCTTGGTGCGTGTGGTCGTAGGGCTGTTCGAACAACGGAAGCTTTTGAAGTTCGGAACTGGCTCAATCTATAACGGCGAGGTTACGCGATGAGAAATCCCAGCCAAGTACGGTGTCATGAGAGCAGGAAACAAGAACGATAAACTCAACAATGTAGTGGTCCTTCGTGATGGAGAATCGGGCAGTGCAGGCGGACGTAGGTCGAACAGGCTCTTTGTTTGCTGCACGTAAGGACAAGATATCAAGCAGCCTGGTCACTTTCCATAGCTTGCGGGAAAATTTGGCGTCTATAAGGGACACGTCGGCCCCGGTATGTAAAAGAACGTATGCATGGGCGCCGTCTACAAACACTTCGACAATATTTTCCGGCAAAGTTTGAGGACTTGAACATTTGGATAGCGCATGTTGGACCTATGAGCCTTTCTGCTGCGGCGCCGCTTACATCAAGCAAAAACGCGTCTTGCCAGATGAAAGGCTTTAATGTAACTAAAGAAAAAAAAAACAAGGGTGAGTCGGCGCTGACACGAGGCCAAGCGTCAGCTCGTGAGGAGGCTTAATAATGATGATGACTGCTCTTCTACTCCGAGGAATAAATAAAGGAAGTCACAACAATCTCCCGCGCCGACAGATGACGCTAGGTGGCTTCCAATGGGTACAGTAGCGCACAAGACGCTTCACAACGGTACCGCCGGGCAAGCGTAGAAATCAAGTCTTTACGATGCCGTCTCGTCCACCGATCAGTTCTTATATGCGAACCAAGCTCCACAGTTGCCTGAGCACGATGTTTTTCTCCGAGTAGAACTACATTGCCTTTCTTCAATAAGTGATTTCTTTTTGCTTGGTTGAATGTGTGATTGCTGAGTTCATTGAGGTACTCCTTTAACCAACGAGGCCAGAAAGTTTGCAGATCCTCTTCTCTCTTGCTCCAAAGTTTCTTCAATTGATCGTTGGTCGTCTCTGCTTTGATTTTGAGGTCGTAAGGTGGTAGCGTTGTCAGTCTTCTTCCAACGAGAAAACCTGCTGGAGAGGGGGGCTACGGCTCATTCACGTCATTGCACACATATCCTAAAGGACGAGAATTTAATACTGCTTCCACTTCCGTTAGTAAAGTGACCACTCTGTCTGATTTACCAACCGTCGACCAAGCATCATTTTCAAGCAGGTCTTCACAGTATATACGAGTCCCTCGTAAAATCCGCCCCACCAAGGAGCACTCGGGCAAATTATTTTCCAATGAATCTTCGAGGAAGAGAAATAAGCAAGTACATCGGGATACTGAATTGTTCGCCAGAACTTCTGTAGATCTTTTGACGTTTTGACGAAGGTTCGGGCATTGTCACTGTACATTGCGTGACAGAAGCCTCGGCGTGATACGAATCTCCGAAGTGCACAAAGGAAAGTCAACGTCGTCAAATCTTCAACAATTTCCAAGTGAACAGCTCTTGTTACTGCACAAATAAAAAGAGCGATGTAAGAGTGCTGGTGAAGATGCCTTTTTATGTAAAGTGAACCCGCAAAATTTACTTCACTTACAAGAAACGGAGGGTTTTGATTACAACAATCCTGGAGCATATAATTTGAAACTTGCTCAACTGGTTTACACTGTAGGCGTTGGCAGATGACACACCATGGTATTGTTTTTTTTTCACCAGCTGTCGTAACTGTAGAGTCCAGTATTGCTCCCTTATCTGAGTCAGTGTGTCTCGTACTCCTCCGTGGAAGACTTTTTTGTGAGCATGATGATTAAAGTAACGAGGTGACAGTCATTCGGTAGGAGGATTGTATGGCAAAAACCGTACGAGTTGCCCGTCATCTGAACTTTTCCTTGTACCCGAAGCAGCCCGTTGTTGTAGAAAACAATCTTGATTCTCCAATGGGAATTCGGGAAGGAATCGATTCTCGTTTGTGACGCAGTCGCCTTTGTTACCAAAGTGAGCCCTCTGGTCTACGCGAATCAAGTAGCACTCCGCCTCTTGAATTCCTTCAGCAGGCCACTACTCAAATCTATCGCTTTCCTTCTTCAACTTTTTAACATAACAGAAGAGCCATGCCGTTACTCTTACAAGTTTTGTGAGGCTACTGAATCGTTCGTAATCAATCAGCGTTGGCATCGATGTTCTCGTGTTAATAGCGTAAATATTGATTCCTGTTCCCGTCTCAGCTGTATCGAGTTTTTCGTTTTCGAGGTCAAGGTTTCCCCTGAATTCAGGCTAGAATGTATGAGACATGGCAAGCCAACCGGGTCCATACCACCACAACTGTGATCTACTCAGCTTGTTTACAGTCAAACCTCGAGAGAGCAAATTCTCATGGTTTTTTTTTCCGGGACAAAACCGCCACCGAGAACGATCTGTCAAATTTCCGATCTCCTGCGTCCTGTTCCGTACAAATGCCCTCCAAGAAATGGGGTCCTTGTAAATCCAGCAAAGGGTAATCTGGAAATCTGACCAAAATGTTACTTCACCAATGCCCAGGTCACAGTTCTTGATGGTGTAGGCAAATAAGGAGGCGGCAAGCAAAGCTTATATCAATTCCAACCGCACCATGGTGATCATCTTTCACGGCGCAACTCTTGTATTTGCCAATAATAGTTTAGTGTGGACGGTACCACTTGAGTCCATGGTACGAGGGTAGGTTACAGCACCGTATGCTGACTCACCAACATCAGAAAAGATGCGCTGTTCTACCCTTGGATAAGCGCCTACGCTGCCCGCTGCGAGGAACCTGGGAATACTGATTTCATGTAGCAAGGCTAATTCCTTGCTCCATTTTTTCCAGACAGCTGACAGCTTCATTGCATGGTGTCATCTGAGCCGAGGTTTTCCCTCCAGAGATCTTGTAGGAAGATCTTCGCCCTTACTATAAAAGGGTGACAGAAACCCCAAAGGGTCGTAGATCCTTGCAACAGCCTGGAGCACAAAGCGTTTGCTAATTCAGTGCTCCGCCGTAAACTGTGAATATCCTTGGGCCTAAACAAAAGGTATTCGTCTGTTTGTTCCAACAAAGTCCCAAGACTTTTAGAGGTCCGTAAGGTAAGCAAAGTGATTTTTCAGAAGAAGGCATTCCTTGTACGAAGACGGCAGATACAACGGGGTCATTGCTGGCCCATTTACGAATTTTCGTTGAAGCATCTTCAAAGAGTTCAATTATCTTTTTATGCATTTGAATAGCTTGTTCAATGGTGTGAGCGCCAATAGGAATATCATCCATATATACAGAGTCTTACAATAGCCGAGCTGTTGAAGGAAAGCGAATTTCTTCGGACCCGAAGTGGTGCTATAAGGTAGCAGTCAATAGCAAAAGACTTGAAGTAGCTCCAAAGGGCACTCTTGTCATTCTCCAAACTTTTGTTTCTGTCAGTGGGCTGTCCACTTCAGGTGATGTCTTGAACCACAAGAGGCGAAGCGCACCTCTTTCGTGTTCTTGCAGGCCAATTCGAAGGAACACCTTCTCAACATCAGCACTCATTGCTATCATGTAGCGTCGAAAATGAATCAGTAGCGTCACTACGACGGTATTTAGACTTGAGCCGGCTTCTAGATTGTTGTTTAAGGACTTCATCTCGGATTCGTGAGACGGAGCGTCGAACACGATGCTTACCTTCGTAGTAGATTGGTCCCCACGTATTACGGCTTGGTGTGGCATATATTACCGGGGTCCAATTGGTTGGTGTTTTTTTGAAGGTCCTTTTTCAGCATATGCCTCTTCGAGGTACATTCGAACAGTTTCTTCGTATTGTTTTAAAAGCTCACTGTCTTTGTTAAGCTTCTTCATCAAACTGTGCAGATGTTTGAGTGCAACTGCGTAGTTTTCACCCAGAGCAACCCTTTCCTTCCACGATAGTGCCACTTCATATTGATTGTTTTTTTGTTTAGGTTGTTCTCAAAATTTGCCAGCACCAATTCAGTGACCGTCGTTCCTTCATTTTTGGCCTGGATACCGGTGGTTTTTATATTACAGAAACGACTCAAAACGTACGAGATATCTAGCTCGACCACTGTGGATCGTAGGACTGCAATACTGGCACACTGTGTAATATCGGCTGCATTAGACAATGGTCCTTGCACAGTCCATCCCAGTTTCGTCTTAAGAGCTTTTAACTTTTCGAACACGGGCTTCAAGGTACTTGTTACAATATCCCAATAATACTCTGATCCAATAAGGACCGCAATGGGTTTGTCATCTACTTTTTGTAAAGAGAGAGCTCGCGTACTCAAATGCATCTTGTTTCTTTCTCTTATAACCTTTTCTTCTGGTACCGGAATGCATTCATTGCATATTGTCTCCACCACCAGCGCCTCTATTGAAATCGGAAGCTTCTGGTTCGCAAGGAGAATTGATACAGGATCTTTATTCATGGTTTCCGGTATGTTGTGACCCCCGAACACACTAATGACTAACGTTTCCTCTTCTATTAGTTCGCATCCAAGCCTTCGATGAGCTGTGGTTGTAATGAAGCTTCGCTGACGTCCACCATCAAAAAGGAATCGGTAGAGATTGGATGATTTGGTGCTCATTACGGTTGCTGTCAGACTCTGCAGCATTATTACTGACCTTGCCTGCTTAGACACAAGATTGACCGATGCAGATATCACCTTCTTGTCGTTTTCGATGTCGTCGGTTCCGCAAACAGATGTTGTGTGCCTTCTTGCGCACTTGCCGCATTTTAACCGGCTTCTGCAATATTTGGCCATGTGGCCTTGCTTTAGGCAACGAGCCCCGCCGCGGTGGTCTAGTGGCTAAGGTACTCGGCTACTGACTCGCAGGGCGTGGGTTCACATCCCGGCTGCGGCGGCTGCATTTCCGATGGAGGCGGAAATGTTGTAGGCCCGTGTGCTCAGATTTGGGTGCACGTTAAAGAACCCCAGGTGGTCTAAATTTCCGGAGCCCTCCACTACGGCGTCTCTCATAATCATATAGTGGTTTTGGGACGTTAAACCCCACATATCAATCAATAATATGCTTTGGGCAACGAAAGCATCGTCCAGTTTTAACGAGCGTCTATTTTTTGTTTGAGAAGCTGAGATCCTTCGTATCACAGACTTCAGCAAAATGCTTTTTAGAACGGAAGAACAGGCATTGTTGTTAACTTTTTGTTGAGCTTTGTAGAGCAGCTTTCGTGGAAACGTCACGTGGATGACTGTCTTTTTTTTAGTCCTCCTTTATCTAGGGCTCGACGAGTTTCCGTTACGCCTTGTTCAGCAACATCTTCCCAACATCTGAGATGACGTTTGAAGAATTCCAGAAGCATTCGAAAATCGTTATCTTCTGAAACTGTTACACGGTTTGAATTGTCTTGCCCATTCGAAGAAGATGCAGCCGACGAGGATGCCTTGTGCATCTCGTGCAAACGCAGCACCATGTCCGTCGGTAGAACTCTTAGTAGGATTTCCCGAAGCATGGAGCAATAAGTTGTCGCGTTTGTGTCAAGTGCCTTGAGGCTTCAAATATAAACCTGTGCCTTGTCGTAAAGTTGCCTCAGCACTACGAACTCCTGCCGACGACGACACTAGCTTTAGATCCAGCAAACCTTGCAAATGGTCATGCACAATGATCTGTTCATTTCCGAAACGCTTCTTTAAAATTTCAATAGCGTACTTATAGCACTTTTTCGTAGCTTGTAATCCCAATATGGCTGACGCCGCCACTCCGGTAACAAAACTGTTCAAGTAGTTAGTTGAACGTGCCAGCTGTACTTAACTCGCTGTTGTTGTGTACTGCTGATGTAAACTCCGTCAAAAATCTCGGCCATAGTCTGCGGTTACCATAAAATTTTGCGAGTTCAAGTTGGGGAAGCTTGCTTTTGCCAGATGATAACGGGTGAACGTTCGTAAGGAGTGGGGCTGGAGGAGCCAGACAATCATGCAGCTTGACTCGTAGATTCGCTGTGAGAGAAACAACCTTGTCGCGGTATTCTCCAGCGTCAAACCTCTCGCTGTTCAACAGGTCGTCTGGCGCCTCCTAAAAACTTGCGCCATTTACTTTCTCTATTCGACCATAAAATGAGCTTATTCGGTCGACGAATAAACTGACTGCTGCTGCTGTGACGGCTTGATTTCCTCGCAAGTGGTCTTCCACCTCGGACAACTGGACATCCAGTTAGAACCGCAGGCAGTGAAGTCGTCTAAGAAATCGTTCCCTTCTGCCGCCCACAGTCTATGTATCTCGCCAAGATCGCAGGCGCCGTCTTCCGGGGTGTTGCGGCTTCTAACGTCGATGATGTTGGCGTCGTCAAAAGTCCCAGGTTTCCAGCACCATGTGTTGGACCTTTGGGCCTTTCTGCTGTGGCGCGGCTCACATCAAGCAAAAACACGTCTTGCCAGATCAAAGGCTTTAATGGAACTAAAGAAGAAAGAAAAAGACAAGGGTGAGCCGGCGCTGCCACGAGGCCAAGCGTGAGCTCGTGAAGAGGCTCAATAATGTTGATGACTGCTCTTCTGCTGCAAAGGATGTAAAAGGAAGTCACAACAGCGCAGTTCTTGCCTGCTGAACTGCGACACCTAGTTTTCCTCATTTTGAGAGACTGGTCGTCGACGCATGGGTGACAAGGAGCGACGATTGCGTGAAGGTGAGTGGCGAGGCGAAGTTGCCGGATAGTCTCGGGAAGACGTGTTGACTGATTATCCTACTTTCGTAACCAGAAGGGGGTCGGTCCATGTAATTTATTTGTGATCAGGCGTCTTTGTAACCGGGCACGCGACGATGGCAGTATCGGGAGATATGGCCAGGGCCGCCACATGCAAAACAGATCGGCCGGTTAGTGCACGTTTGCCAGGCATTTACACTGAGGGGCACCGACCACGCGGCATACGGCCGATTCGAGGCTCTGGTAGTGAGGGGAGGAGCCCGTGCGACGGATGATTGAGTGGGAGCGGGGACATGTTGCAGTTCTTTGAACGGTGGGGGCTGGTATGGCTGCTGCCTCTACTGCGTCAGCGTATGTAAGAGGCGCGGCGACAGCGTGCTGCTGAAAGAGCACTGGCATAGCCTCGGCAATCTGGTCCTGAAGCACAATTTTAGCATGGGAGCCACCAGGGACGGTGGTCGCACTTGCGCCTGCTGCGGGAGCTCTTGGCACAAAAAAAACGACAGAAGGGAAAGCTGACGAACCTCCTCATGCACAAAGTTTTTTCATTTGTGTTAGAAGGCGGGAGTAATCGGGAACGACGTCTAGTGCAGCGAATGGTCGGTTAGGCTGAAATGGACGACAGGTGAAAGCTCGTTGCTGTCGCAATTTATTGTAGCTCTGGCATCGAGTGACCACTTCAGATACCGTGCCAGGAGACTTTGCAAGGAGCATTTGAAAAATGTCGTCGTCGACGCTTTTTGTCACGTGCTAGATCGTGGCACTTTCGCTCATTACGGCATGGACGTGCCTGCAGGGATCGAGTGTGTCCTTTATATAGGCGTTAAACGTTCCGCCTGGTTCTTGTGCCCGTGTACGCAGGCATTGTTCGGCGCGCAACTTTCGTATGGCAGGGCGACCAAAAATGGAGGATATTGCCTGCTAGAAGGCGGCTCAGTTTTTGAACTAGGATTTGTGGTCTGTGCACAACGGCTTCGCCACATCAGCCAAGTAAAAGTTGACGGTACTCAACTTGGCAGCATCATGACGCATGTTTGATCCACCGACTTTTTTGTAGGACGACAGCCACTTCTCAACGTCCTTGTCTTCAGTGCCCGAAAAAATTGGGTGGTCTGTTGGGCTGCGTCAACTTGCATGGTTGGCGGCACAGCGCGGGATTCGATTTACAGGGCGTAGGCGGTGTAGTTACCCAGCACGATTCACCATTTGTAAAGGGGGTTTATTGAAGGAGCCGAAAAAGCGGATAGTGGCTCGATAAGAACGCGAGTGGACCCAAATGATGGTTCTCCATCACCGATTTCGTGCCATCTTCTTGTGGTGATATTAGTTGAGCCGATGGTATCAACGTCTTTCTTGTTCTTTATACAATAAACAATAATAACTACACAAAAACAATAAAATATTATAAAAATACAATATAGGCACTTTTATGAAAAAGTTCATAAATAGTGAAATTACGCAGAAAAAAATTTACCAGCGCAAAATGGGAAGAATAAACTCACAAGGCGAAAATCATAGAAAAGAAGTGAAAAATAAAGGAGGATATACACATCTATGCAGAAACCTTTATGACAGATTGAAAGAGAAGAATCTCTACATTGTGACAAACTACGTTAAAACAGTGCAGAGCTGATATAAGAACAATGACAGTGGGCTGTGTAAAACATCAAGACCATGAAAGTTTACAATATATAGACTTTGTAATATGTGAACAGTAGAGTGCTAAAAGAAGTTCGCAGGTGCATGAAACGGTCGATTCTCTGTGGTTAATTTACGGGGAATCCGTAAATTTACACAACTGAGAAGTAAAGCGCAGGATAGCATACCATGAACTAGTTTTTAAAGAAATATTAGGGCAGCGCGTTTCGTCGGCAGAGAAGTGATGGCAATGATAATAATCACGCAGTGTTATAACGCGATCGAGATTTATTTCTAGCGATACGATGAGTGTATATGCTTAAGAATTCTTTCCGGACTTGCTCAATGGCATCACCGCCAGATTTAGCAATGCCACTCCAGATCACAGATGCATATTTGAGTTAGAAAGACATTTGATGGTCTACAATTTGTGGAACTGTAAGACAACTAAATTCTTGAGCGATTCTGCAAATCCAGCCGAGAGAGCGAAGGCCACTCATGGCAGCATATTTAGAATGAGCAGAAAAGTTTTGCATGCTATCAAAAAAACACCAAGATCACTGAATTTATGTAGCTTACAAAAGGACATGGCATTGATAGAGTATATAAATGACATACATCTGGATATTTTGCGATATAATCTCGAATAATGTCTTTGAGGTTTTAGACAGAGGTTATTGCTATCGCATCATTCAGAGAAAGAACCCAAATCTGACTGGAGAAAGCGACAGTCGTTGACTGTATAAGTTTCCTTGAATATCTATATATGAGCAGCATACAAAACAACAAACATAGCAAATCGCAAAACAAACATCATTACGTAAATTTAAAATAGGAGTAGGCCTAATACTAACCCCTGAGGGACTCCAGTGGTGACCTTGTACAAGCTAGACGTTTGGCTATTTTGCGGCAAAATAGCAAGACCTATTATGCAGATATCTGTGCAGAATATTCACAACAGACGAGTCAACATTAAAGTTTGCAAGTTTAAACAAAAACAGTGAGTAGCAGACTACGTCAAAGGCCTTGTTCAGGTCACAGTACACTACATCAACTTGTCCTCCGAGAGAAATAGGGGAAGATGTTTTGTCATGAAACTAGCAAGATGTGTGGTAGTTGAGCGGCCAGGAAGAACCCCGTGTTGATTAGGAATATAATGACTTATAATGTTGTGAAGAGCCAGCCGAAGATATTCGATGTGGTAGGCATTCGAGAAATAAGCTGACTATTCAAAACATCAGTTTTGCAACCTGACCTAAACACTGGAAAACACACGCAGTTTTGCACATGCTAGAAATCGTGCAAGCGTTCAAACAGTTGTTAAATATTGTAGTCAGTACTGGGGTAAATCTACTTCTATAAGCTTTTAGTATGGTGGAAGGTATGCCATCTGGGCCACACGATAAGGACGGTTTTAAGCCCTTAATGCATGAACAGATGAGGTTTTCATTCATCAATAGACCACTTGATGTGCTGACTGCCTTGGGCTGTTGTAGTATATGAATCCAAGAGTCTGAGGCCTTATAAGTGGATGAAAAATGCTTGGCTAAACAGTCAGCAACGGCATGCGCTTCGACACCATCCGAGTTTAATAGCCTGACAGACTCCCTAGTTTTGCCTGACCGTTTGTATTGCCACGTTCCATTTCCCAAGTTTTGTTATCGTTCCGAAACACCACACGATTCTTGGCGCAAACCGCGCCTGCAGTTTTCTAGAAGGTTCCGGACTGTAGTAGATCATTTCGATAAGATCACGCCCACTGTGCGAACGGTACAGATTGTTCTGGAACCTACGCCACCGCCAGCGATATCGCTAGAACATTCGACGGCAAGAGTATAAATGCCGACGCGCTTCGCCGCTAGTCAGTTGTTGATCGAAGGCCGACGCTCTGTTCACCGCTATCAGTCCGAGACTGCTATCTGTGCAAGACTGCTGCTGTAATTGGACTTTTCGTTTACCAGGCACAGGTTCGCCCAAATAAACAGTTAAATCCCAACACGAAGTCTCCTGTATTCGGCCACGTCACGACCCCGTGACATCTGGTGGAGGCGCTGGGTAAAGATGGGGACCCTACGTTTCTGCGTCGATTATCGCCGCCTGAACAAAATCACAAGAAAGGACGTGTATCCCCTCCCACGAATAGACGACGCACTTTATCGGCTCTATAACGCCAAGTACTTTTCGTCAATGGAGCTTGAGACTTCAAGAATATGACATTACTGTCATTTACAAGTCCGGCAAAAAACACTCCGACGCCGACTGTCTCTCTCGTGCGCCTGTCGACCAACCGCTACCCGACGACCTGGATGACGACTACTTCTTAGGAACGATAACTACCGACGACTTCGCTGAACGACAGAGGGCCGACCCGGAACTTAAGGCCCTAATAGAATACCTCGAAGGCAGGACTACCGAAGTCCCGAAAGTATTCAAGCGCGCACTTGCGTCGTTCTTTCTACGAAACGGTCTTCTACAAAAGAAAAATTTTTTACCACTTCGAGCTAAGTACCTACTTGTGGTGCCTTGAGCTCTGCGACCAGAACTCCTGCAGGCCCTGCACGACGATCCGACGGCAGGGCACCTCGGTGTTTCTCGCACGCTCACGAGGATACAAGAAAGGTACTACTGGCCACGTCTTACCACCGACGTCACTCGTTATGTGAGAACATGCTGGGACTGTCAGCGACGCAAGACACCGCCGACAAGGCCAGCGGGACTTCTGCAGCCAATTGATCCACCTTGCCGACCTTTCCAGCAGATTGGTATGGACCTACTGGGGCCGTTCCCGACGTCGGCTTTCGGAAACAAGTGGATCGTTGTAGCTACCGACTACCTCAACCACTACGCCGAGACAAAAGCCCTGCCAAAAGGCAGTGCATCCGAGGTAGCTAAGTTCTTCGAAAATATCGTCCTACGTCACGGCGCCCCGGAGGTCCTTATCACCGACAGAGGGACGGCATTCACTACCGACTTAAATCAAGCGATCTTGGCATACAGCCAAACAAACCACCACCGGACGACAGCGTACCACCCACAGACCAACGGCCTCACCGAGCGGCTTAACAAGACGATCGCCGACATGCTGTCAATGTACGTCGATGCCGAACACAAGACGTGGGACGCCATTCTTCCGTATGTGACCTTCGCATACAACACGGCGGTGCAGGAGACGACGCAGATATCTCCATACAAATTGGTCTACGGAAGGAGCCCGGCAACGACGCTTGATGCCATGTTACCCAGTGTCACCGACGAAGAAAACCTCGATGTGAGTGAGTACCTTCAACGCGCCGAAGAAGCCCGACAACTTGCGCGTCTCCGTATCAAGAATCAACAGACGACCGACAGCCACCATTACAACCTTCGACGACGCTTCGTGGAATACCAGCCCGGTGAACGTGTTTGGGTGTGGACGCCGATACGCCGACGTGGACTAAGTGAAAAGCTTCTGCGACGGTACTTCGGACCGTACAGGGTGGTTCGACGTCTCGGCCCACTTGATTACGAGGTTGTCCCCGACGGCATCGCGAACTCTCAACGACGCTCATCACGACCTGAAGTCGTCCCTGTCGCGCGCCTCAAGCCGTTTCAGGCGCGTTAACAAAGTGAATCAGTGTTTTTTTGTATTATTGTTGTATCGTAATTTATTCATTGTACTTTCTTGCATTGTTATTGTACTTTCATCTTTAGTTAAAGCATCGGGACGATGCCTTTTTTCAGAGGGGGGCAATGCCACGTTCCATTTCCCAAGTTTTTGTTATCGTTCTGAAACACCACACGATTCTCGGCCCAAACCGCGCCTGCAGTTTTCTAGAAGGTTCCGAACTGTAGTAGATCATTTCGACAAGATCAAGCCCACTGTGCGAACGGTACAGATTGTTCTGGAACCTACGCCACCACCAGCGATATCGCTAGAACATTCGACGGCAAGAGTATAAATGCCGACGCGCTTCGCCGCTAGTCAGTTGTTGATCGAAGGCCGACGCTCCGTTCGCCGCTATCAGTCCGAGACTGCTATCTGTGCGAGACTGCTGCTGTAATTGGCCTTTCCGTTTACCGGGCACAGGTTCGCCCAAATAAACAGTTAAATCCCAACACGAAGTCTCCTGTCTTCGGCCACGTCACGACTCCGTGACAGTATACATACTTCTAAAGCTAAGCTGGCCAGTCACAAATTTTTTTCTAATAATGCAATATAAGAACAATGGTCTATTTTACGTGTTTAGATAGAGCTCAGAAAAAGTGAGCTATTTCTTCCAGTTGCTCAGTGGAAAACATATAGTCTTATTGTGCGCGTGATGTTTATGCTTCAGTGCTCTTCAGTGCACTGGAGTGCAGGTTTAGGGCAAAAGCAGTGGGAATACTTACAGTGATTAGGCGTATATTGCGGGATAAACTTATCTATCCTGTTTAATACAAGCTCCGTGAACTGCTCTTCTTGTTCATTAACATTTGGTTTGTTAGTAACTTGGGACCAATCAACAGCTGACAAGTTATGAAAAAACCCTCTCTTAAAAATAAATCTTGGAGATTGGTTGAAGTGACTACCGAAGCTTATATTTTCGGCACATACAGTCAATCGTACATTAGGTGGTGAGTATATTTTGTCAGGACGGAGAAGAGAGATGTCGGAACGTGCTACTTCAACTGGTCGACCGTTCGACACACAGAGGTCCAAGACGTTGCTCTTGCAACGGACGACTGTGTTGTTTTGCAGTAGAAAATTAAACGCCAGAAAGCTTAAAAACAGGCTGCACTTTTTCTAGACGAAGTGATTATAATGAGAAAGGCAAGCGTGCTCTACTAAATTCCAGGCACATTGAAGTCACCCAGAGCAATAATCATGTGCCCACTATGAGACGAAATCACACGTTCATTGGAATAATTGACATCATAAAAGCAGGCAGGGGAAATGCTCGGTGTTAAATAGAAACATCAAATAAACCATTTTTCTCGGCGCTCCAAGCTGATGTCTAACCAGATAGTTCCTTAAAAATATTCCAGGTCTTTTCGTCTAACACATTTCAGTCAACTGTCAATGGAAATCAGCATGCCACTGTCTGTTCGGTTGCACTGAAATCTCGGTCGCTGTGGAAAGTGAGGAAAGTCAGGGGGGAAAAGTCAGATGATGGAATTTCAGGGCTCAGCTAGGTTTCAGAAATAGAAATAATAGGAAGAGAAGATAAAAGCACGTCAGCAAGAAAACTCATTTCTCTTGGTACGTAGACCATGGGCATTCTAGTAGAGAATGTCTACGTTACACTGTACTTACAACATTTGGCACTATAGCTCAGAAAGATGGAGCACGTAGTCGTGCAGCACCCCACAAAAGGCTTGAAAAGGCATTCCTGAGGCCATATCGAAGGGCCATTGAAGCGCTGTAGAGTTTCCTTGTCAACCTCGATGTGAAAAGAATATGTCTGAAATTTATATTGAAGGCGCCGGCAAGACATGAATGACAGTATAATTGAAATATTATGTAAAAATTTTGATGTCAGCAGCAGTGGTGTCCGGGCTCAGATTAGAAACAAAAATGGCCGCTGCTGTCGATCTGGCCGTTGCACAACGAAAAGAGCCGGACTGGTCATCGCCCCAAACAAAGGAGTTTTTTGTTCTTTCTGTCGCCTTCAAGCGGAAACAGAGCTGCAGAAGAGGCTGTCGCAGCAATCGCGCTGCGTCGCTCGGACGTGTCTTGAGCTGGCCGCGAATCAGATGGAGAAAGTGTATTTGAGAGAGGTTGTCCAGAGTACTCAAGCTGCTTGGAAATCGCAGATCGGCCACCGTTATCCAGCGCTGGGAGGGCCACAGCTGCCTTCACAGGCATTGTGGGCGTGTGGTTCGTCAGCACCTCACGAAGGAAGCTGACCTCTCTCCGAAGGAAGGCGATGATGCGGGCTTGCTGGTCCTCACTCCGGGACTGATATTTATGGAGGCGCTCGTTTTGCTCGCGTAGTTGGGATAGCTCGTCGCTGAGAAACGATATTCCCTCCAAAGCGGGAGAAGGAAACTGATTTCTGAGCTACATTCCTGGCGGCAGCAAGCCGCAGAGTATTCTTCGCTAGGCTTAGCATCAACATGGCACGGGTCACATGTTTTGCAGCAAAAGGAGCGAGATTCATACTTCAGAAGTTGCAATAATTTATCAAGCCAGGTTACTCACTTCGCATGAACGTGCTTAGTGCAACTTTCAGAGCTGGAAAAGCTACTGCTTACCGAAAAATGGGCCGGAGTACAGTGAGCTTGCGTCCCGTCAAAGAGCCGTTGTGTGGAATAATAGAAGTAATAATAATAATAATAATAATAATAATAATAATAATAATAATAATAATAATAATATAATAATATATTATTATTATTATTATTATTATTATTATTATTATTATTATTATTATTATTATTATTATTATTATTATTATTATTACAATTTGTACACATCCATAAAAATACAAAGAAACGGGCCTGTCTAAGTCCCCATGACTTGTGCGACTAGCCCCAGCAGGGCCGGTTACAGCAATGTGGATACAAAGCAACAAAACTACTGTTGTTTCCTTACCAATGAACAGACAAACGATTCATACCATTACTTTTTTACAGGCAGTAAAGGACAGGAACAAAGGAGGGACACAGAGCATGCGTGGCATACAAATTGACCATAGGATTTTACAGCTCAGCGAGTAATTTCTTCATTTGCCCTTTTGAATTCGCTGAAAAAATTTCGTTAGGTATTGAAAATTTTTCGAATAAATACACTTGTATATGCTTCTTCATATCAGGTAGAGAACCAGGGTACTATGAAACGCATTTTTTTCTCTCAGGGGTCGACGTGTTACATATGGCACTCCAAAGTCACCACACCAATTGTATCTTAAAACAACCGGCTTAATAAACAAATCATGGAATACACAAAAGACCAAATCCCGAAAAATAGTACTGGCATCTATCTTACTACCGTAAGCTTCACTTTTTATATTATTTCGAGGTAATCTACCAATGCCTGTTTTCCAGCGTTCTGAGCAAAATGCAAAAACTGTTACCCCATATATCGCTGCACATTGTGCTAACGAATGAACTATAATTTCTTTCACTGGTAGAGGTGCCAAGCTTTTTATATTGAAAAACAGACATACCACACTTCTCGGTTTGGAACAAATAATTGCCATATGAGGTTGCCAAAACCTACTACTATGAAAAGTTACGGCTACGTATCTCAATGTTTCGACATTTTCTACTGCAGAGCATTTGCATGGATTGCGATGTTCCGTGTCAAGAAAAATTGATATGTTCAGTTTTTGTGTTTTCATAGGGCTTCGAAAGCACATAACGTTTGTTTTCTTTTCGTTTACATTTACGGAGTTTTCTTCAAACCATATCAGAGTATTATGAATTTCACTCTGAACAGCATTATTCGCCCCTTCATGGAGTGAGTAACGTGTTAATAGCACCGTATCGTCACATACTGGTACATCTTGGCTCTACAAATTCCCAGGGGAAGTCGTTCATAAGTAAATGAAATAGCAATGTTGACAACAGCGATTCTTGTGGAACACCTACAGTATTATATTTTCTATTGATAATTAGCAAATTATTATTATTACTTTATAATAATAATAATAATAATAATAATAATAATAATAATAATATATTATTATTATTATTATTATTATTATTATTATTATTATTATTATTATTATTATTATTATTATTATTATTATTATTATTATTATTACTTGGGCTACTGTGATTGCAGCTCACTGCATAACTTGAAAACAACGGCGCTACCCACTATAACACTTTGACAGTTTTGAAGTATGACATATGGCGCCTTTGGCAAAAAACCACCAGGCCTGCGTGGAACAGGCATTACAGTCTCAGGCAAAGCTGGAACAGCGGCTTTCAAGAGCCTTTTCTAAACACATTTTGGGTAACTTCACACTTGCAGCACACTTGCAGGGTAACAACTACGCCATAAAGCTTCTTATGTTTTGTGTAGTAAGCTGGCATTCATTCTTCAGACAAACGAGCTGATGATTCATATGTGGGGTTTAACGTTCCAAAACCACTATATGATTATGAGAGACGCCGTAGTGGAGGGCTTCAGAAATTTAGACCACCTGGGGTTCTTTAACGTGCATCCAAATCTGAGCACACGGGCCTACAACATTTCCGCCTCCATCGGAAATGCAGCCGCTGCAGCCGGGATTCGAACCCGCGCCCTCAGACAAACGAGCTATTTGCTACATACTTGGAAGTAATGTTATGCAGATTTCTTATGTAGTGGCTGACAACAATGAACAATCATGTTTGAATTGGGTATGTGCCACAGTTTGAGGTGACACGCGTGCAGTTGAAGTCACAATCAAAAGGCTGAGGTGTCATACTCCATATATTAATTTTTATTTACACAGAGCTGGTCTGGCTGCTTCCCCTAATAGTTGGTTTCAAGGAGTCCCCGAGACATCGAAACGTTACCTGATATATTGCAAAGATTGCGATGCATAGAGCAAGATTACGTTAGATGCCGTCTTCCGTCTCGTAGGATTGGATTTCAACACTCCAAACATACTTTCTCTTGGAATTTGTCCCTAGGGTTCACTGACGGCAACGTTGCCAATGCATTGCAAGAGTTCAGTAGTGCTTCAAGAAGATTCAGATATTAGAACCTTTTATTATTCCTGAATTGTCTTTGTTTCAAATTGCTTTATTTATTCATTTTCTTATTTTTGTTGGTGAAACCATATGCTTCATTTTCTATATCTGTTATGTCTAATTGTACATTTCTTATATATTTTTGCCCTTTTGAATGGTTTAAATACCATGAGCTAACAAATTAACAGTATTTTGTGAGAACTACCTGGTTCCTCGCCAATGCCCCAGCGTCAGTATGTGCCGAAATTTCCAGGCACTTCCTTCCTGCCTTCAATATAGGTGAACAAGAACAAGCTTTAGTAATAGCTTGAAGCATTGGGCGACCCACTCGGTACGCGATTCGCATTGTGTGACAACTCGTTGTTCTTTAGCTGTTCTAAAATGTGCGGCGACACACTGCGCACAAACCAGTGCAGCCAGCGTGACTAGGCCGCATGCTGCAATGCACGTACGATAAGGGACAGCGCCACCGTAGTTAAACCTGAGGCTGACATCACCACAAGTGGCCAGAAGATCCAAGCTGCCAGGCTCGCCTGACTGTTCCTGTAGAAATTCAAGCACAGCGTCGGCATCTTGCCCTAATGCTGCTACAACGTTAATAAACGATCTTTACGTTTCATGTTGGGATTCGTCCTTCATCGACTCCGCATCCCACAAATGCTTTATTAATCTTATACTAACGCGATCACTTTCTTGACAACAAGCATGCTTATTGCAAGTTTGCAACAAAGTGTCAAAAATTGATGTTGCTCTGCAGTAGAATAAAGGATTGATGATTGATTGATATGTGGGGTTCAACGTCCTGAAACCACCATATGATGATGAGAGACGCTGTAGTGGAGGAATCCGCAAATTTGAATGACTTGCGTTTCTGTAACCTGCACCCGAAATCTGATCACACCGACATAAGCATTTCTGCCTCCATCGAAAATGCAGCCGCCGCAGCCGGGATTCGATCCCGCAACCAGCGGGTCAGCAACGAAGTACCTTAGCCACTATGCAGAAAAGTAGGGGGCTGGCATGCATGTCAACCGGGTTTGACTCCTGTTTTGTTCTTGGTGGTTTTCTTTACCAATTTTTCCCTTATTTCGTGCGATAGTAGATATGGACACTACGGCGGCAGTGGACTACAGCGCACGTGACCCTTCTTGTGATGTGAAAAGTGCAAATTTTGTTATGATTGTGAGAGAAATCATATTGACACCCTCAACTGGAATTCGCCGCCGGCGGCGTCACTCACTGAATATATATATATATATATATATATGACGCATGAGGCGTGATGGCTTTACGATGAACCATTTATTTTTCTTCGTCTTCCTCCTTCTCTACCATTCCACCACACCGTTCTCGTGCGGTTCGTCACACGCTTCCCGCCTCCCCCAAGAGAGACGTAGGTGCAGGGGCGAATGATATTGTTTAAGTCTCCCGACATGAACGATGTCACTCTGGCGACAAAGTGGAGCCACGCTGCGGTCAATCTCGTAGTTACCTGCCGAAATCTTGCGTATGATCGTATAGGGTCCTTCCATGATTGCGCTGAGTTTGCCACGGTTCGGGTGCCAGGGTGTTTCATATAGAACAAAGTCTCCCACCTGAAGCTCTAATGGAAGGAACTTCTTGTCATATATGATCTTGTTTTTCTCGTGATATGCTACTGAATTGCGGACTGCGTTTGTACGAGCTTCCTGCAGATTGTCAGTAACGCCTGGAAGAAGATAGGGATACGATGGTGTGCCATACATAAGAAAGCAGGGTGGGTAGCCTGTGACTTCGTGAGGCATTCTATTGTACTCGTCGACAACATCCGAGAGGAGACGCGGCCATGGTTTTCGGGGTTCATCGTTGATCTTGAATTGGAGGCGAGTAACGATCGTCTGATTAGTGCGCTCGTTTAGGCCAATACACTGCGGGCGTTGTGAGCTTGTTAAAAGCTGATGAATATTGTTGTGCTTGAGGAACTGCTTAAATTTGCCGGCAGTGAATTCTGTGCCTTGGTCGGAAAGGAACTTTCGCGGTTTTCCAGCAGCAAAGATACTCTTCAGACAAGAGATGTACGCGTCGCAAGTCTCATTCTTGTGTGCGAAAGCCCAGACATAACGGGTGGCATGATCAACGGCTAAGTGAATGAATCTTTTGGATGAACCGTAGTTGCCAAAACCTCCGATAGTGTCTATGGCCAGAAGATCAAACAGTTGTTCCTCTGGTGGCAAAGACTCCAAAGAACCTAATCGTTTGTTCTTCGGTTTATTGCAGCGCTGGCAGGTATCGCAGTGGCGTATGTACTCGCTCACGTCGGTGATGATGTCGGGCCAATAGTACTGTGGAAAGAGAAGCCGCAGCGTCTTCTTTACGCCGACATGACCGAAAGCGTCATGGGCTTTTTGGAGAAGAGAAGACCGGAGGGCAAAAGGCACATAGACTTTTCGTATTCGCCTGCGTGTCACTATACTAAGTCCGTTCTCAATGGTATGCTTTCCGGGTGGTTTGTCGTTGTCATGCTCTCGCAGTTGCTCAGCAGATAGGAGTAGAACTACCGGGCTTCGAGATAGTGCATCAGCTTCAATGTTGTCAATGCCCTTTTGCTGTTTGATGTTCACGCCGTACATGGAGAGTTTCAAGGACCACCGGAATAGTCGGCCTCGGGGTTTCTTGATGCTTTTAGGCCATTGCAACGCTGCATGATCTGTGATCACAGTGAAAGGTTTCCCGTGTAGATAGCAGTGCCACTTATCGATGGCGTCAATAATTGCCAAACATTCGAGTTCTGTGATGGCGTAATTAATTTCGTGTTTTAGTAACTTCCGTGAATGGTATGTGATTGAGTGCTCTCTACCTTCATCATTAGCCTGCTTGAAGACGGCGCCGATAACTCTGTTGGATGCATCGCAGTATAACACACAAAACTTAGTGGCATCGTAGATGTTAAGAATTGGCTATTCGGTCACGCAATTCTTGAGGTGAGTGAAAGCCAGTTCACACTCCGCATTCCAGTTCCAGTTGGCGTCTTTCTTAGCAGGCGCGTCAGTGGGTGAGCGATTTGACTGAAGTCTTCGATGTATCGCCAGTAAACATTGACAGTGCCGAGAAAACGCTACAACTCTTTAGGGCGTGATGGTGTCGTAAACTGTAGGATTGCGTCCACGTTGATTTGCTTTGGAGTGACGGTGCCATGCGAAACCTTGTGTCCCAGGTACTCAAAGGAGGTTCGAGCGAATTGACATTTCTTTAATTGCAGCTTGACGCCTTCGCTATTAAAAGCTTTCAAAACGCCCTCCAGATGCCTCAGATGGTCTGGAAACGTGTCAGAGTAGACAACAATGTCATCAAAGTAATTCGTGACGTTCTGCAAACGGTGTTTTGCCAATACGAATTTGACAGCCCGTTCGACGGTGGCCGTAGCATTCCGAAAGCCAAAATGCATGACGAGCCACTCGTAGTGACCAGTCCGTGTGACAAACGCCGTTTTCGGAATGTCATCAGGGTGAATCTTCACGTGCCAGTAAGCTGACGTTATGTCTAATGTCAAGAAGTACGTAGATTTCCCCAGAGAATCGAGAACGTCATCGATGCGAGGGATGGGCTGATAATCAGGCACCGTCAATTCATTCAGCTTGCGGTAGTCGATGCAGAAGCGCGTGCGTCATTCCCCTTTTTTTTCTGCCAGAAGTGCTGGTGCAGCGTATGGGGAGGTAGATAGTCTTATGACACCTTGCTTGAGAAGCTCATTGATCTCTCAGTCCATTTTAACACTGTCAGTTTCTGAGCATCGGTAGGAAGCTCTACGAATGGGAACATTGTTGTTGAGATGAATGCAATGCATTCCGCAGTTGATGCACCCATTGTCTGTCTGTGACTTGGAAAAAAGGTCACCGTACTTGTGGATAAGCTGCTTCAATGCCAACTGTTGAGTTTTATTTACATGTAGTACATCACAAACTTCATTCAACACCTTGCAAAGACGCGCCCTTGTTAACCGTGGTTTGGTTTTGTGTACGAGAATGGAGGATGTCTTTTCTTTTCGCAGAGTCCTAGTGTAAAGGTCCAGCGACAAGTTAAAGAGGCAAGCACTATCCAAGCCAAGAAGTAAGTTGATCTTCATGCCTTGTAGAACATGAGCCTGAATTTCTCTTGTTACTTTTCCTATCTGTAACTTTAGATTAACGCGACCCAAAGATTTGGTAGATGATGTGACTTGTTGAACTGCGATGGATAAATTCCTCATTATTTGCAGGTGAAGTGCCTTCAGCACTGCTTCGTTGATACAGGTAATCGTAGCTCCGGTATCAAGTGTAGCGCTGACAGGGTACCCGTTAATGAGGGCATCAAACTGAATTACATGAACTCTGGGTCGCCCTCCTCGTTTCCCTGGTTGGTGGAGAGGGCGGAAATGCTTGCGCGTCGTGGCCATTCATTATTCCAGTGCATCTGTCGGCGTAAGCCATCCATCGCGCAGCGTTTGCACTCACGCACGGGTGTTCGTACCGGGGAATTACGTGGACGCTGACTAGTTCTGTCACTTGTTACGTTAGTCTGTGAATTCCGAGCTGGTGAAAAGCGATGTAACTTCATTCTCTGCATGGTTGACTCTACACGAAGTGCAGCTGTAAGCCATGTCTCCGGTGCAGACGAGGTAAGCCCAGCAAGCGCCATCTCCATATGCGCAGGAAGGCCGTCGATGAGCCCTTATATAAGGTGCGTGTCCTTTAGGTCGGCGAGGCGTCCGAGAGACCTTTTTTCATTATAGTATTCCTTCAAGCTCTGGCCTGTTCGCAACCGGCAATGAATGAATTGGCGAAAAGGATCCGCGACGCCGCTCGTAAAGCGTCCCTTCATGCGTTCACACAAGCTCTCCCAAGACGCGTCTGTGTCGAAAACCTCGGTGATTAACCATCGGAAAGCCTCACCTTCAGGGTAATCGGAGAAGTAGCACAGCTTGTCTCGCTCTGTCCTTGCTGCGGCCGCAGTCCTTACCTCAAAGGGTTGGAGCCACTTGTCAAAGGGGACGTCCGTAGATGCTCCCGAGTACTTCGGGATGTTGATGACTTTTTTGGATGTGGCCATGATGAAGGGCACGATAGATCCTGTCGACTAGTGTGACGCAGGAGGCGTGATGGCTGTACAATGAACCATTTATTTTTCTTCGTCGTCCTCCTTCTCTATCATTCCACCACACCGTTCTCGTGTGGTTCGTCACATATACATATATATATATATATATATATATATATATATATATATATATATTGTTGAGACGTTTATTGGCGGACACTTGTCGACGATGCTTGACAGCGACAGTCAATGCGGGTACCAACTCTCTGCACGAGCTGCTCTTCTTTTTGCTAAAAGGGCGACCCACTAGAAGGCGCTGGAGAGGACAACCCACTGTTCGAAGGCTTCGCCACAACTACCCCGGGTACGAAGAGGGAGCCGCCTGGCGACCTAACAGCTGGTTATTATGAGCGGGTCATGGTAGGCTTTGAGGCGCTCCACGTTAACAATGTCACGCCCTCGACGGCGCATGTCCGAAGGTGGTTCGATGGGTTCGATCAAGTAATTTGCAGGGGAGGTGCGTTTGACGACATGGTAGGGGCCTTCGTATTTGGGCAACAGTTTTGAAGATAGGCCAGTTGATGTGGTAGGGATCGAGAGCCAGACGAGCGCTCCAGGGAGGAAAGTGGGCGCAGTAGCGCTGGTGGCAGCGTGAACGCCTTTTTGCCGCTCTTGATCATGTGCTGTAAAGGTCCTTTCAAGCTCTCGACACTCTTCAGCAAGCTTGGCTGTAGCAGAAATAGGCGCCCACTCGGACGGATCTGGCTTTAACGGAAGTATAATGTCGATGGTGTGCGACGGGTGCCTTTCATAAAATAAAAAGAAATGTGAAAAGCCAGTAGTGCTCTGAGGGGCGGTGTTATATGCATAGGTGACGAAGGGTAGAATGGCATCCCAATTTGTGTGATCGGCGGCGACGTACTTGGAGAGCATCTCACCGAGCGTACGGTTGAAGCGTTCAGTGAGGCCATTCGTCTGCGAGTGGTAAGCAGCAGTTTTGCGGTGAACAACGTTGCAGTCTTTGAGAATGGCTTCGACGACTTCAGACAGGAAGACGCGGCGTCGATCACTGAGCAGTTCCTGAGGTGGACCGTGTCGCAGGATGAATAGTTAGAGCAGGAAGGAGGCCACATCGCTCGCTGTAGCCACGGGAAGAGCGGCAGTTTCGGCGTATCGCGTGAGGTGGTCCACAGCAACAATGGCCCAGCGGTTACCAGCTGATGTTAGTGGAAGTGGCCCATACAAATCGATGCCAACGCGCCCAAACGGCCTGGCAGGGCAAGGTAGAGGTTGCAGACCTACCGGCGACAGTTGCGTTGAAGTTTTGCGGCGCTGACATTCTATGCAGGAGCGAACGAATATCTGCACGTAGCGGTACATGCCGCGCCAAAAGTACCGTTGGCGAATGCGGTGGTAAGTCTTCGATACGCCGGAGTGCGCACATTGCGGATCAGAAAGAAAGCATTTCCATATGTCAGAGCGCAGACTGCGGGATATGACTAGTAGCCACTGGCGGCCATCACCGTTGTAATTGCGTCAGTGAAGGAGGTCGTCGCGAACGGCGAAATGGTGGGCTTGACGACGCAATGCGCGAGTGGATAGAGAGGATGGATCAGTCAGCAAGTCTATAAGTGAGGCAATCCATCGATCCTTGGGCTGTTCAGTAGCAACGGCATGAATGCTAATGGAAGAAATGGCAAGGTGAGACGCTGAGTCGTGGGCATTGTCGTCAGGCAAGGGAGAGCGTGACAAGGCGTCGGCGCCAGCATGTTGCCTTCTGTTGCGGTACAGCATGCGGATGTCGTAGTCTTGCAGGAGAAGTGCCCACCGGGCGAGACGGCCTGAGGGATCTTTCAATGACGACAACCAGCATAGTGCGTGATGGTCGGTGACTACATCAAATGGGCGACCATACAAATAAGGTCGGAACTTGGTAAGGGCCCAGAAGATTGCTGATTTGGTGGAGAGTGCTGTGCCCTTCTAACACCTTCGGTTAGCATTCGATGCCCCTGGAGCCTCGATCCCGCACCGCGCCTTCTACGCCGCACCTCCATCAAATTGTTGAGACGTTTATCGGTGGACACTTGTCGACGATACTTGACAGCGACAGTCCATGCGGGTACCGACTCTCTGCATGAGCTGCTCTTCTTTTTGCTAAAAGGGCGACCCGCTAGAAGTCGCTGGAGGGGACGACCCACTGTTCGAAGGCTTCGCCACAATATATATATATATATATATATATATATATATATATATATATATATATTGCGACGAAGTCCTTTACACGCCTTTATTAGGCCTGCAACATTTGGCCAAAACAGCCACCTCCGAGGCACAGAACCGACTCAAGGGTCCTCCTGACTAACGATGAAGATGAAGGACACTAGATGATCATCAATTTGTACAGGTGACGAAGAAGCGTGCTTTACATGCCCACAATATATATATATATATATATGTGTGTGTGTGTGTGTGTGTGTGTGTGTGTGTGTGTGTGTTTTTGTAAACGCAAGAGAGGAAAAAATGCAAAAATTAACTCCAGCGCGCATGATCGAACGTGGGACTTCTGCGAGGTAAATGCGAGGCCTTAACCACTGAGCCACCGAGGAGCACGGCACGTAGTTCCCGCTCAAACAGCAAGCTTTTTTTTAATGCCACGTTCCTTTCCTCAAAATTTGTTATCACTCCGTTACACTACGTTCAGCGCAAACAACGCCTGCGATCTTTGAGAAGATTCGATGCTTTAGTACATCATTTTGTTAAGATTACGCCCATTTGAATCATTGATATGTGGGGCTTACAGTCCCAAAACCAGTGTGATTATGAGAAACGTCGTAGTGAAAGGCTTTTTAAAAATTTCGACCACCTGGGATTCCTTGACGCGCACCCAAATCTGAGCATGAAAGCCTACAGCCTGTCCGCCTTCATCGGAAATGCCGACGCTGCAGCCATGATTCGATCACGCGACCTGCGGGTGAGCATCCCAGTACTACACCCACTTCAGGAACGTCACAGATTGTTCGGGAACCTACGTCACCACTAGCAATAATGCTAAAGGTATGGCAAGGGTATGAATGCCGACACTCTTCGCTACTTGTCAGTTGATCGACGCCCAACGCTCTTCCCGCAGCTATCAGTGCCAGAGCCTCACAGTGTTCTTACTTTTCATCTCTTCACCACAAGTTTGGCCCGACTAAACAGTTCATACTTGATCTGTAGTTGACTCACTCCAGCCACGTCACGACTCCGTGACGATATATACCACTTAACTCGGCTGACAGGACTCGGTGGAAATCGTGTTTGCAGCGTTAAGAGCAAGATGAGCGATGACCCTGCGTCACCACATTGCGCGGCGGCGCGCTGTAATCTCCCACGCATGTTTTGCCGCGCTTAAAGGAAAGCGCGACGCTCCCTCACGCGCCCTTATCTTGCGGGGAGAATCATGCGTTTTAGCCGGCCTCGGGCTTCAGCTGGAACAATTCTGTTGCATTTACCGGGTGCACAAAGGTCAATGCAATCATTGAAGTCTCCGTTTGCGAAAAGCACACGCTTTTCAGACACAGCGAAGTATCAACTGAGACGCTTATTCGTGTGAATTTGTACCTGTGAGTACGTTTCATGCATTATTTGCGCGTGAGACACGCGGGGCACGTTTCGATCAGCTTTCTATTCTGCACGCCGCCTCCGATTTGTTGCTATCGCGTTCATTTCTTCGCCTTTGCGGCAAAGCTGTGACTTTTTTTTCAAAAAAAAGACGGCCAGCATATGCATTTGAAGTAAGCAGTGCGTAAGCTATTCTTCACCGATAGAGTACGTATCCTAGGGGCATGCTAAATGGAACAGGTATTATTGCTGTCAACAACACTATGAAAACATTTATTATTTCTCTTTTTAGTGAATGCAGCGATCGAACATGTTTCCAATTAAAAGGAAGGCAGTGGTCTTTTCACGCAGCTCCCAAGTGAAAAGTTCTGGTATGTCTTCTCTAAAATATGTCACTGTGCAGTTTATTTTCCCACACACGCACACACACACATACAATCAAGATATTGAACACGGACAACAAACTGCTTTTCGATTGCCGCAGCAGTCCCATGCGTTCTTACACCTGCGAATGAGTAAAAAAAGAAAGAAACAGAATAATGGTCACTCGCTTACTACTGACCGGCGATATAATGCAATGGCTACATGTATATATAAAACCTTGCAGCTAATTTTAATGCATAGCCGGCTGGATAGTGACCTCTTGAAGAAGAGATATAGTTGGTCTCGAACGTATCGCAGTTTTTTGTTTGAATAATTCGTTTAATTTCATTTATTGATGATGTCAGCCCCTTAAAGCCCTATTGCTGGGAAGGAAAGAATTGATATTTAAACAAATATGTGCATTAGAAAAACACAGAAAAAGAATCTTCGCTACGGAAGCCCACATCTTTTCACAGCACGTATGAAATTCATATAAGAAGAATATTATAATTGCATCAGCAAAACAAGAAAGGATAACGTCACTGTAGAAACACATCCTAATATAGAACTTATGAGAGCTCATATTAAACCACATAGTTCAATTACAAGGCACGTAACTTGTGGGCCAATATAAGAACTATAGAATACAAGGGGCTGGAGAGTTTGTGTAATTTTGCAGCCAGGCAGACCTCTCTAAAATCTGTTTGCCTTGTAAGCAATCACTGTTCATCACATTGGGGTTAAAAAGTGTGTCGATTTTCCCGTATTCTGTGCGAATTCATGAAAACCAAAATTAATCTTTGCCTTTTTTATATAACACAGCCCGAACAAGTTACGTTTCCTCCACGTGGAACTGTGCGAAAACGCGACTACATCCACCTTTTAAGTACAAACATGGCCTCTTGCTGCAAATATTGAAAAGTTTAATATTAAAGTATTTAGGTGTGACGGTCATTATAGATAAATGCTTTTCCTCTTTCAGTCTCCCATAATACACTAGTTATCTGCAAAGGTGCTCTGTGCAATTATGATTGCTTGGCCAGTTTGTATCTATCCATGGTAGTAAACGGCGAAAATCAGAACGCATATAGAACAAGAACATGCAACAAAAAGCACTGACGCTCAAATAAGATTTGTAATCTAAAGAAAACGACATGCACATACGTAAAACTTCGCAAACATAAATAGTCACAAGCTTCCTTGCTATGCAACTAGAGCAAAGCCACGGCCTTTTCTCCATGCAATTGCAACATACCATAGGCCTTTATCATATAGAGCTATTGACACCTGACAGACACACGCTTCCGACAGTTTACATATCTGTGCTGCCTCAAGAAGCTGACTTCCACACAGTTCTGTTCACTTGTAATTTACAGTGAAGCCAAAAAGCACAATAACATCTTTATACCACAAATTGTGTGAATACTTTTATTTGGGCACGCACTGTACTTCCGCAGGCTGTACGTGTAGGTGTTTATTTCATAATTGAGAGTTCTTATCGGAAAGTAGGCCCATTTCCTATGTACGTGGAAGTTAGGCAGGGTTGGAGAGAGACGAAGAAAAAGAAGGTTTTAGAAAAAAGAAGATGGCTGACACCCCAGCCTAGTGCTACTGTGTATCTTCACAAATTGGCGCAGCCGCGTATACTTTCTGTGCGGACATTCAAGATGTGGTTGGACTTCACCATTAGAGCAAAACAACGCGGTGGGTTCCGGATCTTGAATGCAACGCCTCAAGACGAAGAACTAGCTCTTCCGGAAGCAGTGAGCACTGACGCATTTGTTTCCTATATAAGCACTAAAATGAAGCTTACTCCTGACCATTTACTTGCTAAATGTACGGTGATGATCAACATGAAACTTCAGGATTATGATAATTTCGTGCTACTCCAGTAAGAAACAGTGTGAAGCCTGCTACTGCTGCTTCGCCTGACAGTTCCTTCGAGCTGATCAACCAGGTTCTTGAACTGCACCAAGAACAGGATAGACAGCAAAATGATTTATAGCACTTGCTTGTGAATGCGACGGAAAGATTAAGCAGACCGAGTCGCAAACACGTGAAGCCAGACATGCTTGATGGAGAGTCTAGTAGTCCAGAGTCCTGGCTCAAGCTTTGCGAGTATGCATGCAACGTAAATTACTGGCACAGCGAGGAAGATAAAAGGAAAGACATGAAATTGTTCTTATCGGGCATAGCCAAGAGTTGGTACAAATGGCGTGTCAACGCTTACAGCAATAAACCATGGATAGAGTGGAAAGTAAGCTTTCTGAGCTCCTTTAGCGAGAACAAGGTGTTGCTATGGGACAAAGCAATCACGTTCAAATACAGGTCTATATCTGCACTCAGCTATTTTTACGAGAAAAGCCGCTTGCTACAGCTGGCGGACTCATCTTTGCGTGAGACGTCTGCGGTTCCGCTTATCACCCATGGTTCAAATTCAGACCTACAGAAGCAAATACAAATGCGTGGACCCAAGACGGTCGAAGAACTCCTGCAAGGAATGCGAAACCTCTACCTTCAGGACCTAGGAACCAAGCGTCAACCCATGACACCTGCTGCAACAACTACAAGAGACACACGAGCTGAGGAACGACGCCCGCTTGCAAACTGGAGAGCTACTGCAACATCGGTGTCCATTTAGACCGAACAGGGAGGCTCAGACCATGGCCAAGAGCTAGATGACATCACAAAAAACTAAATAGAGAGGTTCTCGGTTTCCCCTCGATGACATCAAGAGAAGCTGTTTATTTGTTTCAAACAAGTCGATTGTACATATCTCTTTTGTTTATGGAAAGGAACGGAGTGGGTTAGTTGACATGTACATATCTATTTTTGTTTATGGAAAGGAACAGAGTGCGTTAGTTGACAGCGAGGCTAAAGTTATTGTTATAAACGCAAATATAGTTGAAAGGGCGAAAGTAAAACAGGGAAGACCAGTAGAAGTACACGGATAGGATAGAAGGCCAGTTGTTCACGATAAACGGACTTGTATAACCCTATCGTGTCTCAGCAACACTGTCACTGCACAAGCACTGGTACTCGACAGAGTGCCGTATGAATTACTGCTTTCACGTCCAGTCATCAGTGCATTTTGACTAAATATCTACTGGACAGGAGAAATCACTGCAGAAGAAAAGTGCCGCACTTATATTAACACCGCAGTTTCGCCTTCAAGAACTCCGTGAAAGCCATCGACCGGTGAAGATGTGAGGGCGTTTTATTCGGAATTGCTGTGCTTGAAAGGATATCCATGGCAACTATAAAGTTTGAGGTACCATTCCAGCTCAGTGATACCACGGTGGTGAGAAAAAAGCCCTATAATATGTCACAAGAGAACAGGGTGTGGCTTCAAAACGAGATTCAAAAGATGTTGAATGCGCAGATCATCCGTCCATCCACGTCTACGTTCGCTTCACGCATCGTCATTGCACCAAAGGAGGATAAACGTCTTCAACTCTGCACGGACTGCAGACAAATTAGTAAGCAGACTGAGCTTTTTTCGTTTTTTATGCCACGTATAGACTCTATCACAGAAGACTCGGGTGACTGCAAAGTTTTCTCGCGCATTGTCCGATGTAAAGAATTTTGGCAAATCCAAACTTCTGAAAATTGCAAGAAAGTTTCTGCCTTCATCAAGCCCTTGGACATCTGTGAGTATAACCGACTCCCATTTGGATGAAAGAACTCACCCGCTTGGTTACAGAAAATGACGAACGACGTCTTGCAACCGTTTCTCAGAAAGTTTCGCACCGTCTACATAGACGATATATTAGTATACTCCCGCAACTACGAAGAGAACTCAAACCTTATGTCAGATGTATTTCAAGCACTTCGTGATGCCGAGCTCAAAAGTAATGACAAGAATAGTGAGGTTTTTCTAAAGTGGTGTTTCTTGGAAGAGTATTTGACGGCCAATCCAAAACAACAAAACAGGAATAAGTCGAACCAACCGCAAAAATGCAGAAGTCATAAGACTTCCACTCTTTGTGGGTATTTCTGGATTTTGCAGGGAATTTCCAGCCATTCGCTATAGATTATGTGACAAAAATCAAATGCCTCGCAGAATTGACTAAGAAGAATGTGCCACTTCAGTGGACAGCAGAATGTGAATCTATCGCACTCTTGTGACTATTACTTCGTCGCATCCAGTCCTGACTCGTCCAGACTTCAAGTTGCCTTTTGAACTGAACACCGATGCGTCTTATTACGGCACAGGCGCCCTGCTTTACCAAAGAGATACCGGCTCTCCATGCAGCCGCCGACAGAAGGTCGTCAGTTACTGATCGTACACCTTTTCGAAAACGCAATTACACGACTACAGAGAAGAAAGCCTTGGCTGTCTTAGTGGCCATACGCTATTTTAGACTTTACCTTGATGGCAGTAGCTTCACGCTCTTTACGATTCACTGAGCCTTAACGTATATCCTTAACCTCACCGAACTTCGAGGAAAAATTGCTAGGTGGGTGAACAAACTCCAGTAGTTTACTTTCGTGATCCACCACAGGTCTGGAGAACACCTCAAGGGCGCAAATGCGCTTTCAGTACTTGCGGTAACTCCTGATCAGAAAAATGTCAACTCAACATGGTGGTGGGAGGAGACTGAAGAAGATAAGTTCCACAACGGAAAGTTTATAAAGCCAGAAACAATGGTGTTTCGAATGTTAGAGCTCTATCACGACTCCCCACACTCAGGTGGACATGGCGGCTTTTGGAGGACATATCACTAGATTCATCAGCGGTTCCTGTGAAAACGCAAGAAAGAAGACGTTCAACGGTATGCTTACTCTTATCATCAATGTCAAGTTCACAAAGCCAAGTACCTTCAGAGAACGGACGGGATGATTTTGCATCAACACTCCGAAGTACCATTTGAAGTCATTCATCTGGATTTCGCAGAGCTCAAAAAGGAGGCTGCAGGAGTACGAAAAACGCATTCTTTCCTAGTGTTAATGGACCAGTGCACAAGAATAGTGGCTGCATGGCCGGGAAGGGAAAACACAAATTGTGTGATCGCTCTTTTGAGTCGAGAGGTGTTTGAAAAATATGGAAATAGTAATATCAGATAATGTACCAGCGTTTCTTAGTCAGCGTTTGCGACATTGGGCGAAAGCACGAGGAGTTGTATTGTGACGCTAGGCTTCATACCATCCTGCAGAAAATGGCATGACTGAAAAAATCTTTCGGGATTCGATGTAGTTCATTTCGATGTACCCAGGTTTTCAGGGCGGATGGAAGTGCTGCTTGGAGGCAGCTGTTGCTCATCACAATCAGTCGCACACTGCGAACATCGGTTGTAGCCCATATTTTTCAGCTTTAGGAAAGGAACCCTGGCTTCCTACTGATCCAGAACTTTGCATTGCAGACCGCCTGCAATTGTGCAAAAAACCAAAAACTTCGGAAGCCTACCAGCGATACCAAAAAATGTGAAGAGAAGCTTTGACTACCGCTACAACACGCGGATACCTCAGATACAACTGAACGATCTGGTGCTCGTCAGAAAAGGCCTTCCAGGCACAAATCAGGTACACATGGGCCTTATCGCGTGATGCAAATCGTAGTGCAATAGGGCATTCTCAGAAGGGTTGGTTACGCCAACAATGGCGGTGCACTGGAGTTAGCGACCAGTGGAAACGTCTTAGTGTGTCACCAGAGGAGGAATGAGTCTTCAAAGAAAGGGGTGTACGTTGACGTTAGGCAGGGTTGGAGGGAGACAATGAGTAAGAAGGTTTTAAAAAAAGAAGATGGCTGACACTCCAGCCTAGTGCAACTGCGTATCATTACATCTTACTCTGCATACGTTCGTTTTTAATGCTGCATTCTACTTAGTTAGCTTTCGTATATGTGGATGACCAGCCTTTTGCTTCTCTTCGAACACCCAATGTATACAATGAATAAATCTGTTATTGTGTGTGTGTGTGTGTGTGTGTGTTAGAGAGAGATATTACGCTCACATGGAAACCCAAGATTCTGTCAGTTTTGAATGAGAGGTCTGTTTTCAAGAAGTCAAGCGTCTGGGCGTATTCTAGTTCAATTCCTACAGCTATTTCTGAACACAAAGAATGACCGAGTACATCCTCAGGAATGTCACAAGTAATTTCGAAAAGCAGCCCTGCCGTGGTGGTCTAGTGGCTAAGGTACTCGGCTGCTGATCCGCAGGTCGCGTGTTCGAATCCCGGCTGCGGCGGCTGCATTTCCGATGGAGGTGGAAATGTTGTAGACCCGTGTGCTCAGATTTGGGTGCACGTTAAAAAACCGCAGGTGATAGAAATTTCCGGAGCCCTTCACTACGGCGTCTCTCATAATCAAATGGTGGTTTTGAGACGCTAAACCCTACATATCAATCAATCAATCAATCAATTTTAAGAAGCATTCCAAACACTTAGAAGATGTTGCACCTTGCGCGTAAGGGAGAAAAAATTATAATAAATATAATAAATTTTAGTTCAAAAGAGTGCGTAATAACAGTACAAGTTGACTGTGAAAATTAGCATGTAGACCTCTGATTCACGGTATTTCTCTAACAAAATTAGGTAGGCAATTGTAGCATCAAAATCGCTTTGACGAAGCGTGGTTCTTGATATTTCATTTAGTGATCTGGTCACTCTAACTGGGTGTCAATGCAGACTTACCTCTTTCTAGAATGCCGTTGTGACGTCGTGGCCTGGTCGCTTGCGACGTCGCGAACGTTTGTACCTCCATGGGTAGATGCCAATAGGTCTCTGGGATGCAGCGGATCTCAAACAGCCTCCAGCGTCACTGCTGTGATAAAGGAACATAATTATCATAAAACTAAATATAAGACATTTCATCAGCATGCAATGTTTTGCTAACAAGTCATGCCAGCTCTACTTCGTGAAAGCCAGATAAGCAGCGACGCTGGTATCCCTCTTCTTCGGGCTATAGTCTTTCTCTGTTCTACGAAAGGCCACTTCTTCCAAACTAAAACAAGCTGCGTTAGCCAATATAACAGGGAACTCCTGAAGGAGATATATCCTCCTTCATGCTCCACCGAACCCTACACTCTTCCATTTCTGGGAAACAGTTGGCTTCTGGCATGCTTTTCATCATGCCCTCTCGGGGAGTTTCTTGTTTGCTCTGCTCAAACTAGTAAGCTTTACATTTACCCCTATCTGCGCTGCCTCCATCATTGTCTCCTTCTCTCTCTTGGAATGACACAGCACCTTCCAGTTCCCACCAATCATGACCGATGCCAAACCTCAGGACTACGTCATGAGCGTTACACCACTTGTGAAGGGTCGACTAAGAGCAGCTTCTCTGTTGAAGAAAACTCGCTCGGTTCCTCACGCAAGTGCAGAAGACAAGTCGAAAGCAGAAGTCAATTTCGTTTTTAGTAGATTGCATCAATTACATCAAAGCCGCCTACGACTTTTTGCTCTCCTGGCCGTCTCGATAATGGTATCTATGTTAAACTTGGTATGCTCTAACTTGACTCTATGACGAACTTAACTGACTAGCCATAGCATGAAATTCAAGACATGTATGTTATTAATATCATCATTTACATGTCATGATCTTGCTGCTCTAGCGGTGGTTTCATTCACATGATATGTTGCCAAACTGGTATGTTATGACATACTGCTTGGCGAACACAAGTGACAGACCCTAACATCAAAATCATGACATGCGTGTTATGTAAAAACACGACTACATGCTATGCTCATGATGCGCACGAGGCCGTTTCGCTAGCTTCACATGTACTATATTCGGTATTACTTGACTCGAACGGACGACATCGGTAAATGACACGTCCAAACATTATGATCATGACATGCGTGTCGTGTAACATGACTACGTTCCACACTCATGATGTGCTCGTGGCCATCTCGCAACCATCACATATGCCAAAATTTGGTATTATGTCCCATGAATGAATGACGAAGGTGTGTGACTGGTGTAAACATGATAATGTGAGATGCGTGTTATGTAAGAACAATAATACACGCCACACTCAAGGTGCCAATACATTTCGACGTGAGCCGGCACGCGTGCACGCCAGCGTTCCTTTTATCGCGTCACGCCGGCGATTCGACGCCAGGCGCCGACATCCCCCTAATAGGGATTAGTGGGTCTGCCCACTGACCTTCAATTGGGTTGTGCATGCTATATACTCGCAGGTGCGTGCCGCGCTGCGATACTGTGACGCATGCGCGTTTGAGCGCACACGGCATCCCTCTGTCACCTAGAGAGGCAGACGCGGTGCTGTCAAAGTGACGTCGTCGGCGCGAAAGGCAGCATCTCGCATTTTGCGCCGGTTGCCACCGAACCGCGCCGACGGATGCTCGCTGCACCGGTCTCCTGACGTCACACTTTAGAGTGCTCGCGTTTTGCTAGCGTGGTGTCGCTTCTGCCAGCGTGTGACGGACGCTGGCTGCGCCGATCCAACACCACCTAGACTATTCACAAGGCCCGTTCATACCCCTCTCTCCAGACGGCATTCGTCACGCTAGTTGTCCGATGTTATGACCGGCACAGCAAGGAGGTGGCTTGCAAGGGACTCTCATCGGCGTAACAGTCAAACGCTGGCCGCGTTCTGCAGGAACGCGGCAGGCGTCTGCGTGCGCCGCAGGAAATGCACATCAGCGTCGCTGGGACACACAGTCGGCGCCTAGCGCGTGCACGGACGGCTATAAAAGGAGCGTGTCGGGATTGTGCTGTGCTCTCTCTCAGGATTTCGCTGGCCCGCTCGTTTCGAGTGCGCTCTGGGCCCTTGTGATGGAAAGGCGCGTCTGTACGCTCTCGTTGCAATTTACTTCTCTTGCAAATATGTAAATTAAACGCATCTTCTACTTGTTCGTGAGACGCGTCGCAAGAGTCGTCCTTCGCCGGATCCTGGGTAGCAGCCTCAAACCCTCCCCGGACATATCACCGGCTGTCGAGTGGCCGAGGACGCGTTGTTCAGGTGGTGGTGTTGGTCACCCCGCGCACTTTTTTACCCCGAACTGCAGACAAGCCACGACAGGTTTGCCTTTCATCGCTACCTGCTTCGCTGTTTAGACTGCGTTAGGCTTGGTGCTGCATCGAACTGCTCTGAGTCTTCATCCGTTCCCACGTGTCCTACTTTATTGGTGTTTTATTTGTGAGTATGTGATTACACATCGATCAGTGCGGCATGGGACGTTGTTGTGTTCCCGGGTGCCGCGGCAATTATGACAGTGGTCCCAAAGTGCGTGTTTTTGCATTCCCCAAGGATGAAGCTCGGAAGAAGTCATAAAAGCCATTCCGCGAAAGGATTTCACACCAAGCATACACTCCAAGGTGAGAAACTGCTGAATTTTATTGTCTTACCAGCTCTATCGCATTACTGGCGTTCTGGCTCTGTTACTGTTGAACGGAGCGAGTATCGTGAGTGGTGATGGTAGTTTTGTCGCGCTTCAGGTAGGGCAGTGCGGTAAAACAGAACAGAAATACTCAGGCTCTTGTCAAAGTTCCCATTAGCCCGTTTTGTATGAAAGTAATGAAGTCACTGATATGCTTGGCTCAGGTTTGTGAACTCCCCTACCTCGAGGCTGACTTCATCACAAAGCTGTTACATTTCGACGCAGCGTCGGGACGGACATTGACAGTCGACAGCGAGAGGGTGCGCCTAGTGTCAGATGCTATACCATCGGTGTTTCCGAACTGTCCGTCCTACCTGAGCACGAATCGCAATTATCGAGAATCTCCTGTCTCGAAACGAGCTTGAATGGAAGACGAGGCCTTGAGCAAAGCGATTAAGGACTCTATATGCGCAAAAAAAAAGCGAAGAGGAGAGAAATGCTGTGTCCTCTTTCGAACACTTAATAAGAGGCAAGCTTTCAGCTGTATGCAGTAATGATTTCTGGACCATCAAGGCCAACGATCGTTGTGTGATGTTTCTCCGCATCGAAGATAATCCTTCACTGCACGTGAGGTTTTAAGTCACTGTGCTTGCTGACCTATCACTTGCAGTCTCAGCAGGTATTATAGAGCTGGTTTCATTACCTTGCGGAGGCGCAGTTCCAGACGCAGTGCGCGACATCCGGACGTTGTCCTCACTGCTCCAGCAGCTGGAAAACCACATGACTGAGACGCCTGAAGTTGCAAGTCCACCGAAAACAGCGTCAGTGTTGCAGCATATCGGCTCCTTATTCAATGAACTGTCCCAAGACAGTGACACGACCGAAGAACACAGTGCTTTGTTTCGTTTGCTAAACAAGCAAATAGCTCTCGCACTCGCTGCCCCCATTCATTGCTACAGTGCTGAAACATTAGTGTTTTCTAGCTTCCTGTACTCCATATCTCCACACGCTTACAACTTTGCCAGATCAGCGTCGACGTTGACTTTACCCCATCCTTCAACCCTGCGCCGCGTTTGTTCCAAGTATGGAGGCGATCCACTGAAGGAGCAAAACAACGCGAACTTCCTCTCCTACATTCGAGAAAGAGTGAAGTGCATGCAGCCGCACGAAAAGACGGTGACGCTAATGCTTGATCAAATTCATATCAAGCCATACTTCGATTAAAAATTCTCAAGAGGCAGCCACAACCGCTCATGTTTTCATGCTTCAGTCGCTCTTGTCATCAAACAAAGATGTGCTTCACATTCTTCCTGTTGCTAAAATGACCGCCAAAATTCTACATGAGTTCTGCAAGAAAGTAATTTTACAAGTGGAATCTATGGGCCTCAGGGTCATTGCTGTAATTACCGACAATTCCCTCAACCGGAAAATGATGTTTTCCTTAGAGAAACAGGAAGTAAGCATTGTATTTCCTCAGCCAGCCGACAACACTCGGCCTCTGTTTTATGTCGTAAACCATGTGCACATACTGAAATGCATCAGGAACAACTGGACGAATAAAAAAACGAAGGAACATGCTTTTACTTTCCTGAAGTGAGCCTGTCAGGAATATTGCCCGACGGGACGCCCAGAATGAAAGCAGCATCATATGAAGCCGTACTGCAGCTGTATGCACTGGAGCAGACATCGCTTCTCAAGCTTGGCTACAAGCTAAATTCCAAGGCAATCAATCCAACACCTATGGAGAGACAAAATGTAAAGCTGGTGTTAAATGTCATTAATCCGTTTGTATCAAACGCACTTGAGACGCCTGGCGATGCCCTTGAAACCACATGTGCCAGTTCAACAGCTCTCTTCATAAACATCATATCGACGTGGTGGAATATCGTCAACGTGAAGACCCCTTCGAAAGGTCGCCGACTGAAGGACACCCTTCAAAATCCAGTGAATTCTATGGTGGATCAACAGCTGGTTTTTCTTAGTGGCATGGTAGACTGGCTGGATGCCTGGAGCAGCGTCAACATGAGCCGTGGCTGCTTGACAAGGGAAACACAATCTGCGTTGAGACTCACTTGCTACTCCCTTGTTGAACTGTCGCGGTACTGTTTAGAGAACTGTAGTTCAAGTAGGTCTTGCTGGGAAAATTTCAAACTGACACTCTTGAAGATCACTTCGGTCGCTACCGTCAGCTTGCTGGTGCACAGCCCCGCCGCAGTGGTCTAGTGGCTAAGGTACTCGGCTGCTCACCCGCAGGGCGTGGGTTCAAATCCCGGCTGCGGCGGCTGCATTTCCGATGGAGGCGGAAATGTTGTAGGCCCGTGTGCTCAGATTTGGGTGCACGTTAAAGAACCCCAGGTGGTCTAAATTTCCGGAGCCCTCCACTACGGCGTCTCTCATAATCATATAGTGGTTTTGGGACGTTAAACCCCACATATCAATCAATTGCTGGTGCACAATATTATGTTTCCGTGAGGCAGCTTCTGGAGTCTGAAAAGGAAATTCGTCTGTTAAAGCTGCTGATGCTTCCGCAGCCAGACATCAGCAGCGAAAGTGACACAGAAGTATCGCAACATAACTTCTCTGTTCACATCTCAAATGATGAAATTTCCAACCCAAAGCATGACATGGAGGTCGTTCCTTATATCGCTGGATATTGTGCTCAATCAGCTCTGAAGAAGCTGTCATGCGCATTTTGCAGCAGCGTGCTCGTCCTGGAGAGCAGGAACACAGATGTGGAAGGTAACACAATGATTAAGCTTCCTCTTGACAAGTTGCCAAAGTTTCCGCAGCCATGTACTGTGCACATGGTGCTGGTGACAACGCTTGTTGTCAAAAAGCTCACCAAGGGAGAAAATGCAAAGGCGTTCCTCGCGTCGAACAACCAACGTGGCATTGTAAGCTTCATTACCATATCACTGCTAGGAGATGTTGAGCTAGAGACTTGTCAAAATGCCCATACCTCTGAGACTATCGTGCGGCATGTAGGGCGTGTTGCAACAAATGTCGCTCTGAACAACTTTTGTAGACTTCGAAATGGCACTATCCAAAGCACCGCACAAAAAAAGGCAACTGACAGAAAAATCAAAACCTTGAACAAGAAATGAAGTAGGTTGGTTTTAGCCTTTCGTCCTAATTAAACCACTTCTACAAATGCATTTCTATTACAGATTGATCATTAAAGCGTAAAGGCAGGCGTAAACAAATGCAGGCCGCGCAGGAACAAAAAAGAACAAAAAAAGAAACACCGGCTTTCAATGAGTGCCCACAGCAGATATAACGAGAACGAGTGGCGACGACGGCCGGGGTGCAGGTGGGCAACTAGCGTGACGTCACGCTCTCCCTGGAGGGGCCTTGTCAATAGTCTTGGTGGTGTTGGCCGATCACGCCTGACGTCACACTATAGAGTGCTCGTGTTTTGCTAGCGTGGTGTCTCTTCACCCAGCCTGCGCGTGCGTCAACGTTGCGTCGGAGTGCATTGGGCTGTTCATGACGCGCTCGTCGCCGTTTCGCTCGCTCCACATGTACCACATTTGAAATCACAGGACGTGAATAGATGACGAAAATAAATGACACGTCCAAACCTGATAAAGTTATATGCGTTTCATGTAAAACATGACTACATGCTACATAGATGATGAAGGTGAACGACACGTCCAAACGTGATAATCATGACACGGAAGTCGTGTACGTCATTAATTACCTCCACCTCGTAACGTGGAGATATAAAGAGACCTATCACCCTTCCCCATTCGTGCTTCGCATATAATCGATTCTCACTGTACGTGGGATCTGCGAATTTTGCATCCACTGTTGCACCAGAACTGCAACAGCGAAGTTTGCTAAGGTGTGCTCTTGCTTGTGTGAGACACAGGTTTGTTGCACATGTCAGGAAATACAAATGCGCAGAAGGCATAGAAGTCATGTATTTTGTATTTGAGATTAACAAGCTTGTTTGAAAATGCGAGTTTGAGTTTTGAAGGAGCACGTCAGACCAAAATTTTCGCGACATGTCGTAGTTACCTAAAGCAATGTCGCGTACCGGTCACTATTCTGAAGAAAAAACATGGCATCCCATTTCAGTCCATGAGCACTGTACAAATGTCCTACTGAAATTGGCAAATTATTATTTAGATGAGCTGCTACAATGGTTATATGAGCTATTTGCTAGAAAGAAATGACATTTTTTTGAAGAAAGAAGTGTGGGACTTAGTGCTCATGATGTCTTCATGTTCTCTCTCTGCAAAAGCGTGCGGATATTTTGCTCTAGAAAAATGATAGCAAGTACTTGGATGATACGTTCCTGCCGTGGTTATCGTTTCAGGTTTTGTTTTTTTTTTCTTCTATTTACGTTAACCTTTGAAATCTGGGAACAGCTGAAATCCTCTTTCGATTTGGCCCGCTTCCTCCTATTAGGGTAAACGAGAAAAAATACATGCGCCTAGGTAGGAAATTCTCAAAAGGATCCCAATGACGTCAGACGAATCGTCTATAGGTAATAACTAGTAATCAATCCAGCTGCAAGAACCCTCCGTGCATCAGGAGACGCAATAAAACACTGCTTCTTCGTTTCTGTTTCGTATTTAAGAAAAGTACGCCAGGCCTGCGCGGAAGGCACAGCACAGTCAAAGCGTAAGCTAGAAGAGCGGCCTTTCAGAGCCTTTTCTGAACCCTCATTGGGTAACTGCTGCAAGCACACTTGCTTGATGCCCACTACAGCAATAATAATAAAAAATTTAGAGTAGTAGGCCGGCATTCGCTATGTCAATTTTGTCATTCTTCTGAGAAGCGCAGTATCCTCTACTCAATTGCAAGGAATTTTGCGCCAATATTTCCTGCAGTGGCTGACAACGATGAAGAATTAAGCCTAAACTGGCTAAGCACCTCAGTTTTTAGGTGGTCAACAACAAGCTTTTGTAACGGGTTGGAGCATTGGATGACCCACTGGTTACAAAATTCGCATTGTATGAAGCCTGTTTGTTCCTTTGCTATTCTAAAACGCGTTATTACTCATAATAACGCTATTGATTTCCCTGAATCAAGCCTGCCTGCGGCAAATTTGCAAGCGAGTTCCAAGAACCTGCGTTGCTGATTGGTAAAAATGGGCTCGCAAGCAATGGACCCGGGTTTGAATCCCACTGTGTCCTTGGTGTTCTTGCGATAATGGTTACGTACACCAGCGTCGGTGGCGGACACGTATGGCGCTGCACGAGACTCACGTTGTAATATCATAACAGCGTTCGCTGTAAAACTTAACACGGCTCAATTGTAAGTTTATTTCTGTGCGAGTTATATTCTCATGCTCGACAAATCGGCGCAACTGTAGAGTTTTAAGGAGGCGAAGCTCTTCATAGCGTGCGTCATGCGTCTGCGTTGTGTGTAGTAGTAGTAGTAGTAGTAGTAGAAGGAGGCCGCAACCTCTCGTTTACTTTAGGTTACGGACAATGGCGGTGGCGGCGGACAACTACGAAACGGCGCGGGACCTGAGTTATGAACTTATAAGAGCTATCGCTGTACACTTAACACGGCTCGCGAGTATGTTTATTCGTGTGCGAGAAATATTCCCACGCTCGAAAATTCAGCGCAAATAGAGAGTTTTTATGGGGCGAAGTTTTTTATGGTGGGGGTCGTGCGTCTGCGTTGTACAACTACTACTACTACTACTAGTAGTAGTAGTAGTAGTAGTAGTAGTAGTAGTAGTAGTAGTAGTAGTAGTAGTAGTAGTACGTAGCAAGCTCTTGTTTACTTTAGGTTACGGACATTGGCGGTGGCAGTGAACAATACGGCACTGCGCGGGACCTGAGTTGTGTTCTCATAACAGCTTATGGTGTAAAATAACCACCAGACGTTACTAAGGTGAGTGGCGCGAGTGGTTAGAAAATTCAATTTTTCTGTGGTTAAACTGAACAAGTCATGCCATATAGTGGGGTCCAGTTGAACAAAAACTCGTCTGCTATCTCGGAGCCAATGGCAGGAACTATATGTAGGGGCGTTGCTGCTGCTGCGGTTTCACTGCTTTCGCTCTGCTGCTACTAGTATCGGTGAACGCACAGTAAAGCCGGACAGTGTTTCACGGCAACAGGAACGTTAGACGGTCGGGTTTTTCGCGGGTAATTTGAAATGCGCTAACCCGATGCAGACCACTAAAAGGTGATGTTAATTAAAATGAGCCCTTACGTGGCCCTAAAGTACCACTATAAGGTTTCTGGTCCACAACTTCAACAATCAACGTCGACTTAATAGTTGCTTTTAGCGTCTCTGAATGGAGATGCAGCAGCAGGGAAAGCCAAGCAGGATGATATATTGTAAGCTTCCCTAAGGTATTATAACACTTCCGTCACTAAATGTTTAGTTACTCGAGCTTACAACATCTAGTCAGATAAGTGATTTTATGACTATGCGCATCAATGGCTCACACGATAGTGCTCAGCTCGTGGAGTGCAAAACATTGCCTTTTTTCAGTCAGTTACGTTGTCCTTTCCAGCTCTTAACGTTATTTTGTGTTGGCTGAAGCACCACCATTACGCTGACATCAGAAGGCAGAAAAATTTATGGATGAGGTGCGTCAAACGTGCCATGTCATTAAGATGCCAAACAACTAGGCTCTTCAATTTTTCACTCCTGGAAACCAGCTGACTGCCAAAGCGTACCTGGCATGTTCGTTTTAAATGTGAGTGCCTTACTTAGTTGGGCTACGTCAGGCATCTGCATTGTCCACGTGCGGGCAGGTGTTACCTCTTCACTCTCCCTCGCTCTCCACTAGCGACAGGTGCAGGCGCGTGTGCACACCTCTCCCGTCCACTCGCGCCTTACTCTAGGCCGTTAACTGGCTGGACGCCTCTCAAGAACATGTTAGAAGAGAAAGAAGGCGCCTAATCAACAGCACTGCCCTAGTTACTGAAAAATGAGTATAAATGCATAGGAATCTTGCGCCGTAGTAGGAAAATCTCGAAATGATCCCAATGATGTTAAAGGAACGCCTATAGTTACTCACTACAAATTGATCTAGCTGCACAAAGTGCAGCTAGATCTAAACTTTCAAGGTAAAGGTTTTTGAAATAAGCTTGACTACCCCATAACTAGTACAACACAGCTGAATAAATTTCGAAAAAATCTAAAGGCATCTTATGTCGACATTGTATTGCACACTTGTTTGCAGTTTTTTGTTTATCTTTTTCCATCTTTTCCTTCATTAGGCGTTTTAGTATGAGGTATTGTTGGAAAATTGTTAATTTGCTGACAATTTTTCTGCTGTACAAGTTTGTTCTACATAGTTTAGACATTTTTGTTTCTCTTTGGTCTTTCTTTAACAGCTGCTGTAGATGTATTACTACAGGTATCTTCGGTAGGAACGCTTCAACAAATTTGCGAGGTTCTAAACGTGTGCTTTTAGGGGCAAAGCTTTTTAAAGCAGCACCCGTTCGTTCCTCGTCATAGAACGTAACATCTCTTACGCTTTTACCTGCAAGGAGGTGCCAGGGGGAAATTTATCCTGTGCGTTGTTAAACGATAAAAAATTTGCAGCATGCGCGTTAACTAAAAGCCAAATTCTCGTGCCTATCAATCCCCGTTAGGAGCGATTAGAATGTACATTGAGTACTATCTGACAAGAAAGAGTTGCTACGTTATACTCGCTGGGCGTAACCTCCTTGGTTTTAGAAAAGCTTAGCGACCATGGGGCAACAGTGCCATGAATACAGTGATCTAGTATATACCGTGTACTCGAGGTGGTTAAAGGTGGGATGTAGACACGAAGCGCAAGCCGTAAGTATGCGCGTGCTACCTCTCGTTTAGTCCTTGGAAGGTCCGCTGAATGGCGGTGCTTCAATATGCGTGATATATCATGAAAAGATGCGAGAAGGTGGTGCTTGAACTGGCAGAGCTTTCGAAGTTGATTAATAGACGTAAGGTATGCGATGTAAGAAGGTATAACATGGAGAGAATTGAACACGCTCTGAAAAACGGAGGAAGTGTCAAAGCATTGAAGAGGAAACTTGGGATAGGCAAAAGTCGGATGTATGCACTAAGGGTCAAAAAAGGCAAAATAACTACCAACATGGATAGGATAGTTAAAATAGCGGAGGAGTTTTACAGAGATTTGTACAGTAGCCGAGACAACCACGACCTTAATACTATAAGAACTAGCAGTAACCCAGATTACACCCCACCAGTAATGATAGAAGAAGTCAGAAAAGCTTTGGAGAGCATGCAAAGGGGCAAAGCTGCTGGTGAGGATCAGGTAACATCAGATCTGCTGAAAGATGGAGGACAGATTGTGTTAGAAAAACTAGCCACCCTGTTTACGAGGTGTCTCCTGACGGGAAGAGTACCAGAGTCTTGGAAGAACGCTAACATCATCTTAATACATAAGAAAGGAGATGACAAGGACTTGAAGAAGTACAGGCCGATCAGCTTGCTCGCTGTAGTATAAAGGCTATTTACAAAGGTAATTGCTAACAGAGTAAAGAAAACATTAGAATTCAATCAACCAAAGGAACAAGCAGGATTTCGAACAGGCTACTCAACAATTGACCACATTCATACTCTCAATCAGTTAATAGCGAATTGCTCAGAGTATAACCAACCACTATACATAGCCTTCATAGATTACGAGAAGGCGTTTGATTCAGTAGAAATATCAGCCGTCATGCAGACACTGCGGAATCAGGGCGTAGATGAAGTATATATAAACATTCTGGAAGTAATCTACAGGGGATCAACTGCTACCATAGTGCTTCATAAAGAAAGCAACAGAGTACCAATCAAGAAGAGTGTAAGGCAGGGGGACACAATTTCTCAATGCTATTTACCGTGTGCTTACAGGAGGTTTTCAGAAGCCTAGAATGGGAACAGTTAGGGATAAGAGTCAATGGAGAATACCTTAGTAACCTGCGCTTCGCCGATGACATTGCATTGCTGAGTAACTCTGGAGACGAATTGCAACTCATGATTACGGAGTTAGACAAGGAGAGCAGAAAGGTGGGTCTTGAAATTAATCTGCAGAAAACGAAAGTAATATACAACAACCTCGACAAGGAGCAGCGCTTCGAGATAGGTAATAGTGCACTTGAAGTTGTAAAAGACTATGTCTACTTAGGGCAGGTAATAACCGCAGAGCCGAACCACGAGATTGAAGTAACTAGAAGAATAAGAATGGGGTGGAGCACATTCGGCAAGCACTCTCAAATTATGACAGGTAGATTTCCACTATCACTCAAGAGGAAGGTATATAACAGCTGTATCTTGTCGGTACTTAGGCTACGGAGCAGAAACCTGGAGACTTACAAAGAGGGTTCAGCCTAAATTGAGGACGACGCAGCGAGCAATGGAAAGAAAAATGGTAGGTGTAACCTTAAGAGACAAGAAGAGAGCAGAGTGGATTAGGGAACAAACGGGGGTTACGGATATCATACCTGAAATCAAGAAGAAGAAATGGACTTGGGCAGGGCATGTAGCGCGTAGACAGGATAACCGCTGGTCATTAAGGGTAACTGACTGGATTCCCAGAGAAGGGAAGCGGGTTAGGGGGAGACAGAAGGTTAGGTGGGCAGGTGAGATTAGGAAGTTTGCGGGTATAAATTTGCAGAAGCAAGCACAGGACCGGGTTAACTGGCGGAACATGGGAGAGGCCTTTGTCCTGCAGTGGACGTAGTCAGGCTGATGATGATGATGATGATGATGATGAACTGTTGACTAGATAGACGAACGGACACACAGACACATGCAAGGACGGATGGACACTAGGGCGGACACAGGGGCAGATGCATGGACGGACGTGCGGACGCACGAACAGACGCACGAATGGTCTGGCGGATGGACGCATGGAGGGTCACACAGAGGGACGCATGGGCGGACGGAAGCAAGAACGAATGGACGGACGGGTGCTTCGCCCCACTCTCCGTCATTCACCCCGTGGATATGCTGCCATTTTTTTCGTTCTCAATACATGTCTTTAAATACAAAGCATTTCATGGCGAACTTCGGCGACTTTGAGCGTATCTATCTATCTATCTATCTATCTATCTATCTATCTATCTATCTATCTATCTATCTATCTATCTATCTAGCTAGCTAGCTAGCTAGCTAGCTAGCTATCTATCTAGCTGCTTAAGACTATAGACTCTCCTGGTCGTTCGGACAATGGTATCAATACCAAACTTGGTATGGCATAACGTGGCTGTATGACGAACATAAGTGTCTAGTCATATTATAAAAATTATAATATGTATGTCATGATTGTCATAATTTATATTTCATGGTATTGCTGCTGTTGCGGTGTTTTTTTTTTCACATGACATGTTGCAAAGCTGGTATTGTCAAACATCACTGCAGAGGGAATACAATTGACCGACCCCTGCATGAAACTCTTAACATGCGTGTCATGTAACAACCTGACTACATGTCACACTCATGATGTGCTCGTGGCCGTTTCGCTAGCTTTGCATAGACCGAATTCAGTATTACAGGACGTGAATGGATGACGAAGGTATGTGACTGGTGCGAACATGATAATCATGATATGCGTGTCATGTAAGCCACGCTCATGATTCGCTAATGGCTGTTTAGCTTGCTTCGCATGTACCAAGTTTGGTATTACGGGACATCAATGGATGATGAAGGTATGTGACTGGTGCGAAGATAATATTTATGAGATGCGTGTCATGTAACAACATGAGTACAAGCCATGTTTATGTGGTCGCGGCCACTTCGACTGCTTCACATGTACCAAATTTTGTATAACAAGACGTGAATGGTTGACAAATGTATGTGACTGGTGCAAACATATAATCATAAGACGCATTTCATATAAAAACAAGACTACATGCCATGCTTCTGATGCGCTCGCGACTGTTTTGCTAGCTTCACATGTACCAAATTCGGTATTAAGGAACGTAAATGAATGACGAAGGTACAGTGGCTAGAATAAAGAAGTGTGATGAGCGGCAAGCGGCGCCTATGGAGTGCACTGAAGCCTCCGAGGAGGAGCCTCGTGGGGGTGCGCGCAATTGTTTATACCTTGTTTGCACGTTTCCGACAGTTTCGTCGGGCCCGTCCGTCCTCGTTTTTTTTTATATTGAACGGTGGCACTGTGACACCAATTCTTCTATATGCACTTTCACTGCGCGAGAACAAAGTCTTTGCTTCGTCCCGGGGTGCACTAAAGGCCACAAGTCGGCAAAAAAAAACTTGCGTTGTTCGGCGTTCCAAAGGACCAAGCTGTGTGTCCGCAGTGGCGGAGAGCGATCCGATGAGCTGACAAGTTGCTTAAAAAAACTCAGCTGAGCGCGAGCTGCAATTCGACCAGATGTACATCTCCCGGCACTTCGAGCTCACTCCGAATGGTGAAATTAACCACTTTGAAAAGGGGTAGGCCGATAGGCGTGCTTGCTATTTATGGGGGGGGAAGGAGCCAAGGTTCATTGCAGGGTGCCTGCTCCCTATAAAATCAGTGTATGAGGCAGATTCCGCGCTCTCCTATGGGACGACTAAAGAAGTGCCCTGCCGCCTAGTCAATGTATGGAGCAGATATAGCGCCCCCCTCCAAAGTACTAGGGGGAGTTGGGGCGCCCGCCCTGTTTGCCGCCTTCGTGCGAACGCCTATGGGTAGGTCTTTCGAAGAAGGTCTTCGCATTTGTAGAGGCCTTGGAAATCATCAAAGTGGTTTAGCTGCAACGAGCTTCGCAGGAACAGCTTCGAAGAGCTTGTTTCCTGCTTGAAAAAAAAATGTCACACTGGGCTGCGCACAACATGGTCTGAGGCTCACCAATCAAATGAAAACGTTTTCTCTGCTCACTCATTGGCGTTTTTACTTAAGTCACTCCCCAAGGAGCGAGCATCTTCACGCGAAAAGAGGAAGTACCTGAAGCCCAGGCGTGTCACTTTGGCTTGCAGCCCAATGTTCTGTGGGGCGCTTGTGGACCATGAAACTTTTTTTTTCTTGGGCATAAAAAAAGACGCGCGACCAATTATGAAGAACGCATTGTTGTAAACAGATAGTGAGTCAATATTCAGAAATGCGTTTTATGACCTGTGTGCAGAAAATAAACAGTTGTCTTCGAGATATCACTCATGATTGTCGTCTTGGGTTTGACGTTACGAATGATGAAGCTTTGTTTACAGATTAGTGGTTGAGGAAAAGATCAATCGCCGAGAAATTGTTACAAGCAATGGCTCACGACAGAGTTCATCGTTCACTTTTCTACCACTTCACATCGGTAAATTGTTTCAGTGCCGTCACGCGCTCTTTTTCGGCACCTTGTTGATATTTCAGTTCATTCGCGCACCCGCGTAGGCCACCAGTTATTCCCAAACCTAATTAAAATATTTTACCGGTCGCCAATTAAGGCCATGCCCGAGCAACAAAACATATTTTAACAGTTTCACATTGCCCACGCGCGTGCTTGATTCTCATCTATGAGCAGCGCATGCCGCCTTAGGTGACGTGGACGGATGGATGGATTGATATGGCTGTACTCTTCAGATCAAGCAGTGGCTAACGCCACGAAGCCGTAATACTTAGAGAACAGAAACATACATTTATTTTTCCCTTTTGCAGTGAGGTTGAGGACTCGTACTTCTCAGAGAAGGGTTTAATTTTCACTCATGCCTTGACTTTAGCCACCAATGAGATAACCTCCTTCTAGTTATTTCTACCCGCTTAGATTCGATTTTGCCATCCCTGTCCCTAAACGCCCATGCTTTCAAAAACTCTGCGCCACCGTCCTTAACTATAGGGTGAAGCCCTTTACAGAGCATTATCAAGTGTTCGGAAGTTTACCCTTTTTCTCCACACTCACTGCATACCGTGTCTACCTTTTCATATTTGGCCCGAAATGTCTTGGTTCGCAATACTATCGTCCTGGCCTCAAACAGTAGAGAACTACACTGAGTATTATCATAGATCTTTTCCTTTGCAATTTTCTGCTTAAAAGTACGATAGATCTTTAGTGCGGACTTCCTAATTATGCCAACTCCACATATTCGTTTCAGCTTTCTTCACCTTCTTCTTAACCGATACTTCTTTTTGGTTTGGTCCACCGCTGGTTTTCAAGTATTTACCAGTCAATTTTCTAGTTCGCTTCTTCTATATGGTATCGACATTCTTCATGTACAAGTAGCTGAATACCTTCCTAGCCCAACGCTCTTCCCGCATTTCTCTCAATCGCTTCTCAAATTTTATCTTGCTGCTAGCTTCCCTGCCCTCAAATAATGTCCATTCCATTACACCTTGTACTCCCTGATTCGGTGTATTCCCTTGAGCTCCTAAGGCAAGGCTACCTATTCCAGGTTGCTTAATTTATAATCTTCCATTAACTTCTGATCTGATGCACACGACATCAATGCCGAACATCAGACCTAGAAACATTACCCCTTTCTATATTTTTTTCAAATCATACCTGTTGTAATTCCACGGTGCCCTGTTTTTCATCACCGCTGCATCCCTGTTACCTTTAGTCGTCACGTATATTTCGTGTTTCCTTGAGTACTCGGCCCCATTGATTATCCATACGCTCAGATATTTGTATTTCTCTGTTATCTCTAGCGTGACCTCCTGTATTCTAAACCTACCAAGTTCATTGTCATTGAAAATCGTGACTGCTGATTTTTCCTTACTGAATCTGAAATCTAACCTACCTCCCTCATTACCGCAGATGTCCATCAATCTCTGCAGATCTTCCTTGTTGTCGGCCATTACCATTATATCATCTGTGTACATCAGTGCTGGTAGTGCCTGTTCAATGAGTTTGGCTTGTTTGACGAAAGAGAGGTTGAAGCCAAGTCCACTTCTCTCTAATTTGGCCTCTCATCCTTGTAGGTACTACATGAATAACAAGGGTGGCAGAGGACACCCCTGCCTAAGCCCACGTTTTACCTTTGTTGGCTTGGAAACTTGTTTTTCCCGCTTTATAACTGCCTTGTTACCCATATGAATATCCTTTAAGAGATTAGTGACTCTATCTTCCACCGATAGTGTGTCCACTATTCCCCACAAGACCTCTTGAACTACGCTATCGAGCGCTCCTTCGAAATCCGAAAATGCTTGCTACAGGTGTATGTGTTTCTTTTCTGCTATTTCGATGCACTGCGTAAGTGAGAAGAGATTGTCTTCCAACTTCCTAATTCCAAAACCCATTCTGCAGTTACCTCATCACCCCCTCATCCTCTATCCATGCCTGCAGTCTTTCCTTTATAATCTGCATCGCCAGCCTGTAGACCACTGATGTCACTGTTATAGGAAGAGAGTTTTTATGTCAGATTTTTATGTCAGTGTTTGTACCTTCTTTTCCGGGGTGGCTTGTAACGTGCCTTAGCAAGGCCTAGCTCAAACAGTTATTAGATTCGTGTATGTCCGCACTGTTTTCTTGTCCTGAGTGATTACTTTACCAGTTCGTTTATTAGGCGTCTCTCATAATCATATAGTGGTTTTGGGACGTTAAACCCCATATATCAATCAATTAATTTGTTTATTAGCTATTTCTATGTGCCTTTCTGAATAGAAATTTTCATGTAGTTGCTCATCTTGCCTCCTTCCCACTTCCTCTGTTTTTCGAAAACTTAGCTTAATACGCTTGTGATCACTGCCCAGACTTCTGCAGCCATTTTCATTTATGTGCATCCCTCTGAGCTTATCATACTTCTTATGTGGCATCAGTGCGTAGTCTATCGTCGACTGCAGCCTTCCTACCTCCAATGTTATTTGCCCTTCATGCTTCTCGGTACTGTTGCAAATGATGAAGTCATGGCTTTCACACATATCCATGATCATTATGCCTGTTGGGTCGGCATACCCATCTAAATCTTCTATGTGCGCATTCATATCTCCTAGAATAATTATCTCACACTCTCCTCATAACTCCTCATTGTCCTTTGATATACACTATACCATTGCCTGGTTTTCCTCTCTGGCCTTTGTTCCCGGTCACAAGTACACCAAACCAAGAAGTGTCATTTGGCCTGACACACGTGAAAACGTGTGCCAGTGCCGCCTGGCGGCTTCCTCCCAAGGCGTTACGCACTAGCCAGCGCGTTCATCACACTTCGCTATTCTAGCCACTGTAACGAAGGTATGTGACTGGTGCAAAGATGATAATCATGAAATGCGAGTAATGTAAAAATATTACTACATGCTATGCTCACGATACGCTGAGGGCCGTTTCTACTAAATTCGATATTACGTGATGGGAACAAACGGCATACGTAAATGACACGTTCAGATATGATGATCATGACATGCGTGCCGTGTACCAACACGACATAAGCCAAAATTTGGTATCACGTCTCATGAAATTAAGACGAAGGTATGTGACTGGTGCAAACATGATAATCATCAGGTGCTTGTCACGTAAGAACCCGGCGCTACTGTGTGCCGGCGTTCGTTGAATCGCGTCAAGCCGGCGATGCCACGCCAAGCGCTGATATCCCCCTAGAAGAGATCAGTGAATCTGCCCACTGACCTTCGTTGTGGATCTTCCTGCTATACGCTCGCCGGTGCGTGGTGCGCTGCTTGCGCGCAACGCATGCACGTTTGAGCGCACACGCGTCCCTCCGCCACGAAGAGAGGCAGACGCAATGCTGTCTGGGTGACTTACTCGGCGCGAATTGCAGTATGTCGCGTTTCATGCTGGTTACCACCTTGCTGTGCCTACGGATCTTGGTCGCAACGGTTGCGCCTAGTGTCAAACTATAGTGTGCTCACGTTTGAATAACGTGGCGTCGCTTCGTGTTGCTTGCGCGCACGTCAACCTTGTGTCGGAGTTAATTGGGTCTTTCATGACGCGCTCACTCCCGTGTCACTAGCTTCAAGAGCAAACCTCATAAGCACGAAAATGCACGCGACAGCGCCAAGCGATGCTATGAGCGACGAAACAGGGCGTTCGCACGACGTGTCGCGTGCTCGTTTTTGCGCGATCACTCGCTTCTCCAGATCTGAAAACCGTCGCTCATCGCCCGAAAGTGCTGGGCTCAAGCAGCCTATAGCAAAAAACCGGAAAAGACAAAGACTACATAGGTGCACCTGACCCTGCCCGAGTCACGTATGTGCATCAAGAAATAACGCAATGTTTATTACGCATGTGCATATAAAAAGTGCTGCAAGGCAATAAAAAACACTTTTCGTTCCATTACACAAAAATATATCTTATTTTGAAATTGCATACCACTCGCTACGTGATTTTTTTCGTGCGACTAAACGGCCTCATGCCAGCAACAGTGGAATTCGCTCGCCGAAGCAGTCGCGTGAGTGAGGTTTGTCTGCGTTAGCGACTGATCGCACGAAGACGATCTACGTCAAGTCGCTCGTCGTTGTCACGTGCATTTTCGCGCTCATGAGGTTTGGCCTTAACATATACCCAATTTGGTATCACTAGAAGTGAATAGACGAGAGGTAAATGACAAGTCCTAACCTGATAATCATATTATGCGTTTCATGTGAAACATGACTACATGCGGCGCTCATACCGTTCGCACGGCCGTTTTCCTAGTTCCACATATACCAAAATAGGTATTACATGACCGGAAAGGACAACGATTGTAAAAGACACGTCAAAACATGATAATCATGATATAGATGTCATGTAAAACACGACTACATGCTACGTTCGTAGCTCGCTCACGGCCGTTTCGCCAGCTCTATATACCAATGTTGGTATCAGGTGACATTAAACGAAGATAAATGAAACGTACAAACATGGCAGTTATAACATGGAAGTCGTCTACGACATAATTTTTTTGGCCTCGTAACGTTGTGCTAATTTTAAGGCGACCTATCAGCCTTCTTTATTTGTGCTTCGCATATCATCGATTCTTACTCTAAGTGGGATCAGCCAATTTTTATATAAACTTTCCAACTCAATCTCTGCAGCCTGGTAGGAAGCTCGGTGCAGCACCTAGAAAATGTGCGCTCGAGACGCCGCTGTGAAATGCCAAGGCCTAGCCGAGAACGCTGGCGCCCTACTTTCTGTCCTCTCGCTCCTCACTCTCAAACGTTCAGCTGGCTGGGCAGGGAAACGCTACGAGCGCGGGATGAGAGCGGGCACGCGTCACATTGGCTCCCGCTCTATTCGTGAGCAATGGTGATACCATGCTTGACACTTAATCAAGATCGGCATTATCTTCTTTGTAACATTGTTCTGCACTAGAACACACCTCTCTCAATCAGGTGGGCCAATATTGGGGTATTTTATGTCCACTTGTTCACTTGACCTCGTGGAAGCTATGCTCGCCCGACGGAGCATTGCACCGAAGGCTGACTGCGTCGGAACTTCTCTGCCGCCGCAGCCAGAGATGGCGGCCACCACTCTCCGTGGAAATAATCCCACGACGTCCGCGTGGACAAAACTTTCCACCCCAGTGCCCGAAAACTCCGTTCCACCAACGGATATCGTGAATGGGGGACTGTTCACCGTGGGGGCCCTCCGCAAGCGTCGTCAGCATTCTAAAGCTACCAAGGCATCGGCTATCAATAAGGCACCCGAGAAGACATCCCGTAAATCGTGGCGGCCTACCGCTATGCCCCACGTTAAGGAACCCCAGGTGGTCAAAATTTCCGGAGCCCTCCGCTACGGCGTCTCTCATAATCATATGGTGGTTTTGGGACTTTAAACCCAACAAATCTAATCTATCTACCGCTATGCCCCGCAATGCAGCAGAAGACTTCACCATCGTGCTGAAGCCTCGGGTCACGGCGGATCTCAAAGCTACTTTTCAACCAGGTGAACTAGGCGCCAAGCTCACCTCATACATGAACGCTACTTAAAGTGACTCTATCAGTGTGTGGCCCATGTGGGAGCAAAATATTATTGTTGTCTCAACCGAAAACGTCAAATCTGCGAACTTTCTCTCTCAGGAATGCTCACTCTAAACGTCACAAGGTTTCCTACCAATGATCGGCTACACCAAGATCAGTGGGGACGTGTGCCGTGGCATCATAATGGTGCACGAGCAGGAGACCTCCGCCTCCTTGAAAGAAAAAATCAACTGCCGTGATGCAAGCATCGCTTTCATCAGAAAGCTTGAGAAGACTTTGGTGGCCCTTATAGCTTTCGAGGGCCGCCGCGTGCCACGTTTCGGGCCTCACAACAACGTTGTGACACCAGTACGCGATTATAAACGCACCATTCCAGCTTGCTACCGCTGTGGTACGGTGGGCCACCGGTTGGAGCTGTGTCTCTACCCGAACTGCCAATGCTGCGGCCATTGTGGTCAAGTTGTGGGGGCTTCTGTGGAGGAGATGACACCGCACGAGTGCAAGCAATCGTGTCTGGTGTGCGGTGAGGAACACCTCATTTGATGCCAGGCCTGCAAAGCAAGGTTTTACCACCTGCAGCAGCCCAGCGGGCATCATGGCAGTTGCGGCTCATGGAAGCAGCGGTCAACGCCCAAGACATCTGGCGCCGTGCCAGAAGGACGTCAGCCGGGTGCTACCGATCAAGCCACAAAAAACTCTGCTACTAGGAGGACCAGTCAACAAGCACCACCTCCACCTAAGACAACGTCACCGCAAACCTCATCCAAGACACCTGACCAAGGTGCCCTCGTTCTCCAATCTGGGGACGTTCCACTTCTGACTGATCCCGGCGCCCGTAAGCGGCCGAACTAGAAAACTGCTTCTCAGGTAGGCAACGGCGTGAGGGCTGCTTCTTCCTCCTCCTCTTGCTTTTTCTTCCGCGCCTTCTCCCCCGAATTACTCGAGCTCAAACAAGAGCTTCCCTCGCTACGGGCACAGAACACACAGCTTTAAGCCAAAATCGCCGCCTTGGAGACCGGTAGTACACCAGTCCCCCCCCCCCACGTCACTTTCCACCAATATTACCATTCCCGCTCCAGAACCGATGCCCATGTGCACCATTCCTTCCGTCTTGGAGCCTTCTAACACTTAGGAACGATTTTAGGCTATTGAAAGTACTATGAGCGCTTTAATGACACAACTCATGGCCATAAGCAAAAGCCTGGAAACTCTTTCCTACACTGTTACACAACACGTGATGAGGAACATTAAAACTTGGCTACATGGAATAAATTCTCGAAGCCGAATGGCTAATCCTCTGAAGGACGTTAATCGTCCCTATAAGTTTTCTCACGCCTTCAGCCTCACTGAAACCTCCGAGGACTCCAACCTCCCACTTGCACAGGGTGCTAAAATAGGGGTAGAGTCCCTCCCAGCCACCCCAAAATATCATTATGGGGACTCATCTTAACTGCTCCACATCGCCACACCGAAAACCTTGGTTACTCTTTTTAATTCAATGGAACTGTAGAGGCTTCAGAAATAGGGCCAAACGGGTCCATTTGCACCTCTATCTTGAAACATTTTAGCACCTGTGCGCCGTCATTGCCCTTCAAGAGCCCGGCAATGTCATGCGCCTCTCAGGTTATAACACTTTTTAACAGGACTCATTCACCGGCCTTCTTATTATTAAAACAATAATTACGCAAGAGATAGACTTCGAAATTTCAATACCGTACTTGGATACTATGGTCACGGTTCTTCCCCTGCGCAGAACCAATCCCCCCCCCCAGTGCATATCCTCAATATTTATTGCAAACCCAAACTCAAAAACATCACTTTCGCGGACATCTTCAGCAGGACACTGAAGCTCGCCGGGCATGCATGACGCCTTTTGAATAGCGGGTGACTTCAGCGCCCCTAGCAGACTTTGGGGCTATCGCTAGACAGAGGCGCGTGGAAGGAAACTTGCAGAGCTAACTTCCACGCTGGGCATGACTCTTCAAACAGACCCTGTGCAACCAGCTCGTGTAAGTAACTCTGTCAGCCGGGACACCTGCCCCGACCTAACATTACCAAAAAGCAACAGACACGCTAACTGGTTCAGTACCGAGGAAACCCACAGTAGTGACCACTCAATCCTTAACACTACATGTTCCACACGACCCCTACAATGCCCCATCGCACAGGCTCACCTCCCAAACTGGGAAGCCTTCCGGCAGTCCCACCCTGGAGATCAGTTATTTCCAGTGGACTCACTCTGCGCTTGAAACACTAAGAAAACACAAGACCAAAATACAACTCACGGATAGTCATCAGGATGTAGATAACCATCTCCTTCATCTTTGGGAGGCCTGTCACAGCCTCACAAAAGGATGGCGCCGACAAAAAATGGCAGCATATCCACGGAGTGAATGACGGAGAGTGAGCGAAGCATTCGTCCATCTATTCGTTCTTGCTTCCGTTCGTCTATGCGTCTGTCTGTGTGACCGTCGATGCGTCCATTCGCCCGTCCATGCGTGCGTCTGTTCGTGCGTCCGTCTCTGCGTTCGTCCATGCATCCGCCACTCCGTTTGTTCATGCGTCCATCCATGCATCTGTATGTGTGTCCGTTGTCCATCAATTCAACACTCCAAGTACCACGATCTCGCATATGTTCCATCATATATTCTCCATATAAAAGCACCGCCATCCAGCGTACATTCAAAGAACTAAACGAGGGGTGGCACCCGCACACTTTCTTATGGCTTGCGCTTCGGGTCTACTTACCACCTTTAACCACCTCGAGTTCATGGTCGCGGGTTCGATTCCCGGCTGCGGCGGCTCCATTTCCGGTGAAGGCGGAAATGTTGTAGGCCCTTGTGCTCAGATTTGGGTGCACATTAAAGAACCCCAAGTGGTCGAAATTTTCGGAGCCCTTCACTACGGCGTCTCTCGTAATCATAGGGTGGTTTTGGGACGTCAAACCCTACAAACCAATCAATCAATCGAGTTCATGGTAAATACTAGTTCACTGTATTCATGGCACTGCGACCCAACGCCGGCTAAACCTTTCTAAAAGCAAGGAGGTTACGCCTAGCGAGTATAACGTAGCAACCTTTTTCTGTCAGATAGTGCTCAATGTACATGCCAATGGCTGCTAATGGGGATCGCAACGTGCACGTTATTCAAAAGCCGAATGCTCCTGTTTCTAATTGCCCCTTAGAAGCTATTGGCATGTACATTGAGCACTATCCTTTATTGTTCAACAACGCAAAGAAGAAATCTCTCATCGCCACAACCTTGGAGGTCAAAATGTTATACTTGTTACACACTACAACGGCTACAAGGGACGAATAGGTGCCGCTAGAAGGAGCTTCGCCCCTAAAACACAACCGCAAACTTCACATGCGGATACTGGATCTCACCCAGAAGGCAGCCGAGTATGCTGCCCAGCTCGCCGACTCAAATTGGGTAGATTGCTGTAACACTGCCAACAGGCAAATCTCCAGCCGGAATACATGCAAACTCTTCCGCAGTCTGATTGATCTCACTCAAACACTAGGTGAGAGGCGAAAACAACTGCAGCGAGCCTTTCACAATTTTCACAGCTCCACAACACAACTAGCCCTATCACTACGGAACTGATATCTTTGCACTCAGCAGGACACGCGGGGCTCCGAGTATTGCTATGCAGGCAGAGAGAACTCGGCCCTGGATGCTCTTTTCCAGTTACACGACCTTCGCGCCGCTGTTCCAAAATGAGGCGAGGTACGGCTTCTGGGCAAGACAAAATTACCGTTAAAATGCTGGCAAATCTAGCCGATGCAGCACACCAGTCGCTTCTTGACTATATTAACGTGATCTAGTTCGGAAAAACGCCCCTCCCTCTAGACTGGAAAACGTCTCTAGTAACCTTTATTCCAAAGCCTGGAAAACGAATCAACACTGAGAATCTCCGACCCATTTCTCTTACTTCTTGTGCGGGAAAGCTAATGGAAACTATTGTCGGGGATCGTGTCTCTCTCTTCTTGGAAGAGCGCCATATTTTCGCTGAATCGATGTATGGCTTCAGGTCCAAGAAATCTTGGAAGGGCATACTCCTACTACTACACCACGTAGTACTTAATCTCGTAGAACAGGCCTACAAAGACAAGATCATTCTAGCGCTTGACCTGAAAAGAACCTTCGATAACGTCAACCACGTAGTCACTTAGCTCATCTAAGTGCCACCAACTGCAGCAAGTGCACCCTCAAATACATCCGAAACTTTTTTACTGACAAAGCTGCGTGCATTCGCATCCAAGATCAGTAACACGGCTCCTATTCTTTGGCCACGCGAGGCACAGCACAGGGTGTGGTCTTGTCGCCTGTGCTGTTCAACTTAGCTATGGCACAGCTCCGGGCCCGCTTGGCTGCTGTTGACGGGGTAAAGTATGCACTTTATGCCGACGACATCACTCTGTGGGCCACAAAATGATGTCTGGGCAGCATGGAGGACAGCCTGCAAACCGCAGCCCATACAGTGGATGAATATGCGGCATACTTCGGTCTCTAGTGTTCCCCACAGAAGTGCGGATTCTTGCACCTTCAGCCGTCGGGGAAGTGCACTTTGTCCATCAGTCTTTCCCTGCATAGTGAACCTATTAATAAGGCGCAGTAGATCCGTGTCCTTGGACTCCACATTCACAAACACCGCAGGGTCAAGACAACAAGCTGCGTAAATTTGGACAACAGGTGGGCCGCATGGTATGCCGAGTGTCCAACGAGTGGGGAGTTCACAAAAGCAAGGATGCGCTTCGTCTCGCTCATGCTTTTGTCACTAGTCGCATCTTGTATGCGACTCCATACCAGCACTTATGGAAGCACGATGAAGATTCCTTGGAGGTCATCCTTAGCAAATTTGTCAAGAGAGCCCTAGATCTCCCGATCACTACTTCCAATGCAGAACTTCTTGCGATAAGAGTGGTAAACACCTATTGGGAGTTCCGGGAGGCTCACCTAACAAATCAATACATGCGTCTGGCGCAGAACCCGACGGGCAGACGACTCCTAGATAGCCTACACACTCGGCATGAATCCTACACAGAGTAGCAGGTACGAGTGCCGGAACATTGGAAATACGCGATTCATGTTCGACCCCTCCACACCAATGTCACGTGAGTCGCACGCAGGCCTTCGAGAAGCGCGTGCTCTTGATCTCTGGCGGCTATTCGGCTCTGAACGAAACGTTTTTTCTAAGGCCATTGCCGGCCCTTGCCGCGGTGGTTGGTATAGAGCTGCCGCAGTCCACCAAGACAGGTAGGTAGATGGTCTGTCCTTTCGCGCGACCAACGCAACCTATGCTGAAGAGGTGGCCATAGCTGAGGCTGTATCACTCGACAGTTCTCAATTGATTGCAATGAGTAGGAGCCGAAAAAGGAGAAGAGGAGGAAGAGGTGCAGTTTGCAGAGACAGAGACCGGCCGGCTACCTTACCTCCATCGGCCGCACCGGCTAGTTTCCCGATGGAGGCGGTGGTGTAGAACGTCGCCGTGGGGAAGATCAACGGTGTGAGCGACTGGTTCGTGGTGTCAGGCTGCGCTGTGATGCTGCATGGCGAGTCACTTCTTCTGTTAAAATGTGTTCTATTCTGGCGGAAGGAATTCCTGGGTAGCGAGCCTATAGCGTTTGTTGCGCGATGTTCTGCCGGCCAATGATCATCGTTGACGCCTTCAAAATTAGGCCAAATTGGTGGTGGGCCATACCTCGTCTGGTGGCGATGGCGCCAAAAACAAGAGATGTGTCCTGTCGCACCGCAGCTGTAGCAAACAGGTGAAGGGTGACCGAAGTTGTACACTTTGGGATAAGCCACCCTCGGACGCTGCGAGTACTAGCTACAATATTAATAGTGCCGATTCGTCATAGAATCCCGATAAGCGCGTTGGTCATGCGTCACGTCGTCAGGAAGCGTATGGTGGTGCTGTTGTAGGGAATCGGTTCGACTGTCTGCAACGTCTGGCGTAGCTGACAGCAAAAAAACCACTCGTGCAGCTTCGCGGGGTTGATTAAAAACGCAATCGAGCTGGTCGGCCTTCATGGCGTTCATTGATTTTTTGTGTCGCTCGAGTTCTTCACGGACGATTTGCCTCACAGTGGTAGCAAGGTCCCAGTGGATAGTGCAGCTGTCCTCAATGCGTGCAACAGTCGCAACATTCACCAACCTGCATAACTTTGGCGTGATAGAGTGTAGCTTCAAGGTCTCAAACGTGTGGCTATGATGGATCACGTCAGCTACCAAATCGAGGCTCTCTTTACCAATGAAGTAGGTATACACGTCTTTGGCAATACCTTTCACGAGGTACCCGACTTTGCCTCTTCAGACATACGAGACTCGCCGTCTTACACAGCTTCAGGATCGTCTCAATGTACGTGGTACAAGTCTCACCTGGCCCTTGAGCATGCTGAAGTAATGTCTGCTCCGCTCGCTTACTTTTGCAGTGGAATCCCCAAAGCACTCTGTGAGCCAGATAGCGAAGTTATTCAAGGTTGTTAGCGACTCTTCGTGGTTCTTGAACCACACAAGAGCAGTGTCTGACAGGAAAAGAGCAACATACTCTAGCTGAGCCTTAGCATCCCAGCCGTTGCACTTGCTCGCGCGTTTGTAGTGTGTCAGCCATTCTTCCACTTCCTCGCCTGGTTCTTTGAGAAAGGGCGTGGCTCCAACTGACGCATCCAGGCCCCGGGTGTCCGCGCCGAAGGAGTTGAAGCTGACTGTAGGTCACCGTTGTTTGACATCGCGAGTTCCGGTAGTGTAGGAGGCAGTCGCGCGAGGCGTCGGCTTCGGCGAGGACCTAGCGGCAGTGGCTCTGTCGTCTTGGGCGAGTACCCAGCACCAACACCACAAAACTGTTGCGGTTAATGTCAAAGGGTGTTTATTGGCAGGGCGAAGTTGATGGTTCGGTAGTAATGGCGTCGGTCTCTGTGCCAGTTCATCTCTTCCTCCTCTTCTCTCTCGGCTCATACCCGTTTATGACACATTTTTTGGTGTTTGATTTCACAGAAGGTGACACAGAGACTTCAATACGGCGTTGTCGTGCTCATCACAGAATCGACACCGGATCTGCACACCCCGTTCGTCAAAAACCTTACCACGTTTTGTCGACACAGAGGGCAGTGATAGCTGAACAGGTCACCGATATGTTGCGGAAAGGTGTTGTCCAAGAGTCATCTAGTCCGTAGGCAGCGCCTGTGATCTTAGTAAGAAAAAGGGATGTATCATGGTGCTTTTGCGTTGCATATAGCAAACTAAATACGGTCACCAAAAAAGATGTGTATCCGCTTCGTAAAATTGATGACGTCGTTGATTTCCTGCATTCGGCTGCCTACTTTTCGTCGCTGGATTTGCAATCAGGGTATTGGCAAATACCCATGAAGCCAAACGACAAAGAAAAACCGGCTTTTGTGACACCTGACGTTCTTTTAGAATTTAATGTTATGCCTTTTTGTTTTTGTAATGCACCGGCAACATTCGAACGATTTATGAACACAATACTTCGAGGACTTAAATGGGAAATTTGTTCGTGCTACCTAGATGATGTGGTCATTTCTGGCAGCACACTGAACAAGCATAACAGACGTCTCAGTCTTGATTTGGATTGCACACAAAATGCCGGCTTGATTTTACACTCCAACAAATGTCGTTTTGGTGAAACGGAGACATTAGTACTTGGACATCTCGTTAACCAAAATGAAGTAAGGCCAGACCCGCGAAAAATCGAGGCCATCAGCTCTTTCAAACCACCAAATCAGTGCGAGAATTGAGGAGCTTCTTGGGCCTATGCTCATATTTTCGTCGTTTCGTTCCGAGGTTCGCTGGCGTGGTGCATCCCCTAACAAGTCTGCTTCAAAAGGACGTCCCTTTCAACTGGACTTAAGCTTGCGACGATGCGTTCTGCCAGCTAAAGTTTCTGCTAATGTTGGGGCCCATACTGCGTCACTTCGATGCGTCCTTGCCTACGGAAGTGCATGCTGATGCTAGTGGCATCGACATCGGTGCTGTACTTGTGCAGCGTCATCAAGGAGCTGAACACGTAGTGGTTTATGCCAGTCGCTCTTTCAACAAAGCTGAACGCTACTTTACCGTAACAGAACAAGATTGCTTGGCGGCTGTTTTTGTGGTACACAAATTTTGACCTCTATGTACGTTCGTTCACTATCATTACCAACCATCACGCTTTATGCTGGCTGCTGAATCTTCGTGACCCCAATGGTCGACTGGCACGTTGGGCTCTTCGACTTCAGGAGTACGACTTCGTCATCTCGTTCAAGTGTGAACGCCACCACGCAGATACCGACTGTCTCTTCCGCCTTCCTCTCAAGACGACTGGGTGTCAAGAAGACAGTTTTGACGTCTGTTTTGCCTCCATTTTTTCCACATTCCTAGACTTGAGTACTTTCAAGAAAGAACAAGAGGCTGATATTAGCTGGGAGCCATTACTTGCCGCGGCATCACGTCCTCAAGCTAACGGTCGCTTTTGTGTCAATGACAGCCTTCTATACAAGACAAATTATTCGGCTAAAGGCGCACGCTTCCTTCTAGTCGTACCACTGAGCCTACAATTTGACATACTCAAGACTATGCATGACGATGCGACAGCTGGTAATTCGGCGTTCATCAGAACTTTGAATGGGACACAAGAGCGCTTTTACTGGCTCAGAATGCGGGACACAGTCAAGCACTATGTCGCAAGTTGTGAACAATGCTAACGCTACAAGCAGCCTACGACTCCTCCGCCAGGTCTTCTCCATCTGCTGCCACCTTCTCATCTACCATTTGATCAAGTTGGTATCGACCTTTTGGGCCCATCTTTACACTTGTCTAACAACAATCGATGGGTGATAGTGTGCGTCGACCATCTAACTCGTTACGCAGAAACTGCAGCGATACCATCCTCGACTATGGCATGCGTGGCCACATTTTTGCATAGATTCATTATTCTTCGGCATGGCGCTCCCAGAGTGATCATTAGTGATCGCGGTCGCAAGTTCGTTGCGGACGCCATTGAAGAACTCGTTCGTTTGTGCAAATCGCAGTTCCGCCATTCATCCCCGTATCACCCTCAGACGAATTGGCTCGTGGAACGTACGAAGAGAACTCTGACTAACATGTTGGCCATGTACGTATCGTCTGACCACAAGGACTGGGACAACGTTCTCTTCTTCATTACCTATGCGTATAACACAGCCAAACATGAGACAACCAATTACAGCACTTTTTGCCTTCTTTACGCAGGTTCACCGTTAAGCTGCATCGACACTATTCTACGATTTGACTTCCATAGCGACTACTCTGTCTCCAGGGCACTCTGCCCAGCCGAAGAAGCCCGGCGTGTTGCCCGTCTTTTTACTATGGCTTCGCAACACCGATCACAATAAAGCTATGACAGCCGCCATCAGTCTGTATTATACTGCAAAGGAGACTTTGTGTGGTTGTGGACGCCACAATGTAAACAGGGCCTAAACGAAAAGTCTTTATCTCAGTATAGTTGCCCATTCGACATTGTTGATCGCTTGAGCGATTTGATATACGTGGTAGCACGGCTGACATCAGCTGGCCTTCGGTCAAATCAGACCCAGCTCGTACATATCGCCCACCTTAAACGATTTCACCCTCAACATTCAGAATAATTCATACTCGCCCAGAGGGTTTCGTCTGGGAGCCGGAAAATGCAACGGGTATGAGCCGAGAGAAGAGAAGTGGAGGAAGAGGTAAACTGGCGCCGAGACCGACGCCTTTACTACCGAACCCTCAACTCCGCCCTGCTATTAAACACCCTTCGACTTTCACCGCAACATTATTATCAGACTCCTGAGGAGCTTGCGAAATTTTCAACTGGAATGGATCACACCCCCATCTGCCAAAATTCTTAAATCTTGTCCGCGAGTAGATTAGCCCTCTCTGCGGTCAATATTCTGGACTCCTAGCCATCAGGGCCTCGCAGGCAATGAGGCAGTGCACGCTGCCGCCCACGCACTCATTCCCCAGACCACTGCCTCGTCCACAGATGACCCCTGCGTTCTAGAAGAAAACGCTCCTCTTCTAACTGATAAATAGATAATTACCTATTACTGACACTCCCACCACCGTTTTCCTTCGCCCTGCAATTGACTTGGGAAGGCGGACGAGAGAATTCTTCTCCAGCTATTTAAGAACACTTTACTGTGCCCAGCAGTGCTTAATCATTTTAACTCTTTCTTTTCCGGCCTCTGCAAGTACTGTGTGGACGTGGCTGACACCTACCACACGGTATGGACATGCCTGCTCAATCCTTCTTTACCCCCGAACCCAATTCCAACAAGAGAGGACTGGGAGGTGGCCCTGCTCGTTTGCCAGACCTTGCGGCCTAACGAGTCATGGTCCAGCGTGTCAGGACAGTGACCACGACCAATGGGGTCTCTGACTAGGGACTCCACCTAGTACAGCAGGGAGGCTGACCCATTAGAGGGCGGTCTCCCTAGCAACCTCTGTTTTTTTCTAAATAAATGTTTACTTACTACTACTACTACTACTACTACTACTACTTATACTACTACTACTACTACTACTACTACTACTACGACTACTGGCTGGGCACCTCTCAAGGCAATGGCAGAAGTCGGTGAAGTGTAAAGTCTGACGGTAATGGTACCTTCTATCGGGACAATAAATGCATTCGCGTTTCCCCACAATTCCCTTGGGGAAGGTGGGGGCATTTTTTTGTTGAAACTTGCTCGAAAAAGATTGTTTGTATTCTGACAATGGAAAACATTTTTACGCATCTGCTGCTAGAAGTGTTTACCAAATATTGTTTTGACACAATGGCTCAAACATATCTTGTGCGTGACCTAAAACTGAGATAGAAACACAAAAAACAAAAAACTTTCTTGTTCGAATGAGGATCGAACCCAGGCAAATTCGACTTGGTAACACGTAGTTTATTATTATATATATATATATATATATATATATATATATATACTGTAGTGAAGAGGAATGCCCACTACTGCAGCGACATCGACACGTTGGCGCGAGGCACGAGCTAAGACTGCCTGGTTGCTGCTGTGACGCTGCCCGTACATCCGGCTAACTCTTGCTGCTTCTGTACTGACTGACGTTGATACCGCTTGTGATTTTGCATTTACATTATATTTTGGTGGAGAGTGCTGTGGTCTTCCCCAGTCCTGGAACTACGTAGCCGAAAGCTGCCGTCCGTCATGCCTGACGACGCTGTCTTCACACCCCCCCCGGCTTCGCCACGCAGGAGCGGTCCCGGTGCCCAGCTCTTGCGACAACCCGACATTTTCAGCGGAACCGACGAGAAAGAAGTTGAAGATTGGCTGGAATCTTATGAACGAGCCAGCGCTACTAACAAATGGGACGATCCGATAAAGCTTGGTATCGTGATGTTTTATTTATTGGATGTTGCCAAGCTGTGGTACAGAAACCATGAGGCGAATATCCCCACTTGGACCACCTTCAAAACCTGCATCGCATATGTTTTCGGACGCCCTGGTGTGCGCAAACTTTGCGCAGAACAACGCCTACGAGGCCGGTTCCAACAAACTGGTGAGACATTCACCAGCTACATAGAGGACATCCTCGACCTCTGCCAACGTCTCAACCCGTCGATGGCAGAAACTGACAGGGTGCGACATATCATGAAAGGAATTTCCGACGACACCTTTCAAATGCTGCTCTCCAAGAACCCTGTCACTGCCTCAGAGGTCATAGAGTTGTGTCAAAGGTTCGACGAGCTGCGACGACAGCGTCTTCTCACGCGGCGCCCTGACGTCCCGGATGACACCCTCTCAAGCCTGACCACCATATCTGACCTTCAGTCGCTACTATCGCAGATCAAGGAGTTTGTTCGGGCTGAGGTCGCTCCTCAGCTATCGCTGCTATCAACAGCCGGCCAACCACCGTCACCCCTGCCAGCAAACATTCGCCAGGTCATCCAGGAGCAAGTTTGCGCGGCTCTGCCACCTGCCCGTGACACTTCATCATTGCCGAGCCTGTTGCCTGTGCCGAGGTAAATGCACCTCTAAGCTATGCTGAAGTGGCGGCTCGACCACCTCTACAGACTTTTACGACACTCTCCCTCAGCCCTGCCGCTCCGACCCAGTCCTCGGTTCGCTCAGCCAAGGTCCGTCCAGAGTAGTGGACAATGGCGTACACTCGACAATCGCCCAATATGCTTGGCCTGTGGGCTACCTGGCCACATAGCGCGGTACTGCCGTCGGCGCGTCCCTGTCTACCGCCAGAGCTACGACCAGACTTTCGAACCTGCCCTTTATGTGCCACCACGCCCTTTGTTCACAGGCTCTCAGCCCCCCGACCAGACGTCATCGTACGCCGACCACCGCCCTCCTGTTAACCGCCGCTCGCCATCACCTCGACGCCGCTCGCTATCGCCGATGCGTCGTCGTCCTTCATCGCGGGAGCGGGAAAAATAATTGCCGCAGTTCCAGAGGCAGGAACTGCGTCGCTAGCAAAAAGATCAAGGCTTCTCACTTCACCAACGAATGTTCTTGACGTACATATGGACGGCGTCGCTTCACTCGCTCTTGTCGACACTGGTACCGCAGTTTCAGTGATAAGTGCTAGACTCTGCCGCCTGCTCAAAAAAGTTATGACGCCACTAGCAAGTATATCACTTCGTACAGCCAGCGCAGATCACGTCACGCCGGCCGCTGCCTGTACTGCTCGCATCGTGAATGATAGCCTCATTTATGCAATTGAATTGCTAGGGTTGGATTTCTGCTCCCATGACATCAATTCTGGCTGCGATTTTCCGTCCGCTAATAAGGCCGTCATCGACTGCTCTCGCGCTGAGGTGGCATTTGAAGTGTTTGACGACGCTCCATTATATGATGCTCATGAAATCGGGGACAAACTATTTGTTGCTGAAGACGTCATCATACCGCCGCACTTTATTGCCTTTACCATGGGGTCTTGCAACTCTCTCGGCGAGTCTAGTGCCCTTTTCACGCCATCTGCTCTTTTCGTTCGTCGCAAGTGTTCACCGCTACCTTATGCTCTTCTGGAACTACATGACGGCGTCAGCAGACTGCTCATCTCGAACCTGTTGTCATGTCCTGTAACACTACTTCGCGATGAGTGCGTCGGGCGTGTGTACAGTCTCGACCCTTCTGCAATTATCGACATGCCGGCTGGTCCTTCCGCCGAACACGAAGTCGCCGGAGTTACCTGTGCCTCTTCGCCGCAGACTACTAGGCCGGACGTACTGAGCAGCTTTATCGCCGACACGTTAACCGTTTCGCAACGTGCTCATCTTCTACGACTGCTGAACAAGTTCCGTTATTCCTTCGACTGCCAGCATGCTTCCCTCGGCCGCACGTCAGCCGTGTGCCACCGCATCAACACAAGTACCAATGCGCCATTGCGTCAAAGACCCTATCGCGTGTCCGCAGCCGAACGCCAGGTTATCGATGACCAAGTAGCTGGCATGCTCAAGCGTGGCGTCATCCAGCCTTCGAACAGCCCCTGGGCATCTCCAGTCGTTCTCGTTAAGAAGAAGGACGGGTCAATTCGCTTCTGTGTTGACTACCATCGTCTTAACAAAATAATTCAAAAGGACGTTTACCCGTTACCGAGAATCGACGATGCCCTTGATTGCCTCCAAGGTGCAGAGTTCTTCTCTTCTATTGACTTACGGAGTGGGTACTGGCAAGTCCCTCTGGCACCTGAAGATCAGCATAATACGGCCTTTGTCACACCTGATGGCCTTTACGAATTCTGTGTCATGTCTTTTGGTCTTTGCAATGCACCCGCAACATTCGAGCGGATGATGGGCAATTTTTTGCGTGGCCTGAAGTGGAAAACATGCCTGTGTTACTTGGATGACGTGATTATATTTTCACCGGATTTTCCAACGCATCTCCGCAGGCTAGATGAAGTGCTGCAGTGAATAACTGACGCTGGCCTTCAGCTCAACCTGAAGAAATGCCGCTTCGGCGCAAGTCAGCTCACCATCCTCGGTCATGTTGTATCTAAAGAGGGTATTCTTCCTGACACCACCAAGCTTCGGGCAGTTGCAGAATTCCCTAAACCTGCGTCTCTAAAGAATCTGCGCAGCTTTCTTGGCCTCTGCTAGTATTTTCGCCGCTTTATTCGGTATTTTGCTACGATCACCGCCCCCTTGACTGAAGTTCTACGTAGTAACTCGAAAAGTTACGCTTGGTCACCTGCCTGTGACGCTGCTTTCGAAACGTTGCGCAGCCTGTTAACCTCGCCGCCAATCTTGCGTCATTTCGACCCGGCTGTCCCGACGGAGGTACACACCGATGCCAGCGGTGTCGGACTCGGCGCCGTGCTGGCGCCGCGCAAATCAGAATTCCAGGAGTACGTAGTCGCATACGCAAGCCGTACCCTCACCAAAGCGGAGAAGAACTATTCTGTGACAGAGAAGGAGTGTCTGGCAATTATATGGGCTCTAGGTAAATTTAGACCGTACCTATATGGTCACCCTTTCGACGTAGTAACCGATCACCTTGCGCTTTGTTGGTTATCCACGTTTAAGGACCCCTCCGGCCGTTTAGCTCGCTGGGCTTCGCGGTTGCAAGAGTTCCACATGCGTGTTGTCTACAGGTCTGGCCGACGTCACATTGATGCCGACGCTCTATCACGCTCACCTATGTCCCCCGAAAGCTCTGCATGTTTATCTGCCGTGGACGAAATGGTTGCGTTCCTAGAAAACTGTGACATGGCGTCTGAGCAACGCAAGGATGACTGAATCAGCTCTCCTGTGCGATTTCTTTCAGATCCGTCAACTTCTCCATCTTCTCGAACGTTGCGCCGTCAAGTGGCTTACTTTGAGGTCCGCGATGGCCTGCTTTATCGCAAGAATTACAAGTCTGACGGCTGAAAGTGGTTACTGGTCATACCTCGCCATCTTCGTGCTGCAATATGTTCAGCTTTCCACACTGATCCTCAATGTGCACATGCAGGCATCGTCAAAACATACGCTCGGCTTTCCTCCCAGTTTTATTGGCGAGGCATGTACACCTTTTTGCGCAAGTACATTCAGTCATGCCCGCAGTGCCAACGACGGAAAGCTCTGCCTCATCATACCTCTGGTCTGATCCAGCCAATTCCTTGCCAAGCCAGGCCTTTTGACCGCATTGGGATAGATCTGTACGGGCCTCTTTCATTCACGGCTTCCGGAAACCGTTGGATTGTTGTCGCTGTCGATTACTTGACGCGATACGCAGAAACAGCCGCTTTGCCTGCTGCCACGGCACGCGACGTATCTTCTTTTCTCCTGTGGCGCTTCATCCTCCGTCACGGCGCACAGCGTGAACTTCTCAGCGACAGAGGACGTGTATTCCTCTCTGAAGTCGTCAACGCACTCCTTGCCGAATGCCGTATCATTCACCGGACTATCACCGCCTACCATCCGCAGACGAATGGACTGACGGAAAGATTCAACCGTACCCTAGGGGATATGATATCAAAGTATGTTGCCTCAGACCACTCCGACAGGAACCTCATTCTGCCTTTTGTGGCATTCGCCTACAATACTGCTCCACAGGTGACTACGGGCTTTTCACTATTTTTCCTGTTATATGACCGAGACCATTCCACCACACAAGAAGCCATTCTGCCCTACCACCCCGATTCCTCTGAGTCTACGCCGATCTCTGAAGCTGCCCGCCACGCCTAGGAATGCCGTAAGCTCGCCCAGTCGTTTACAACCATCGACCATTGGAGACAAAATTCTCGGCGTGACGATAACCACCCGTATCCTAACTTTTTTCCGGACACTCTTGTGTGGCTTTGGGTTCCCGCTGTGCCTCCAGGCCTTTCCTCGAAGTTTTTTTTCAATATATATGTATATATATATATAAATATATTGCCGCATTCAACCTGCAGAGGACAGCTCGCACAGCAGAGAGGAAGACGAAGCTCTTGCCCGGTCCTCTTTCCGAGCGCCTTTCATTTTTAATAAAAGTGAGCTCTTCTATATCGAACTCCTGCTGTGTCTGCGTCGTGACACTGGTGGAGGAGCTGGGTACATGTCCAGGACACCTTCCAACAGCCCGGGATCTAGTCCACAAAGACTTCCGCTCGGCGAAACACCCGTTCACCGCGCCAGCCGCCGCCTGTTAGGCCTGAGCCCAGATTTGGGTCCTTGGACGGAAAACATGACCGCACCGGGAAGCAGTTGCCCCACCATGACGAGCCCAAGCACGACCCAGGTGACTGTTTTCACCCCTAAAACTCCTGTGGACTTCCATGGCAACACATACGAGGACGCAGATGACTGGCTTGAGGAGTTCGAGCGCACAGCCAACGTTAACGGGTGGAACGCCGCACAGAAGTTGGGGTACGTGTATTTCCCTCTTCAAGACGGGGCTCGCACGTGGTTCACGAATCACGTGTGGTCAACGTGGGACGAGTTCCGGCGGAAATTCCTGGACACCTTCGCAAACACCGAAAGGCGGGAGCATGCACAACGACTCCTTGAATCACGGATTCAAAAGCCTAACGAGTCTGTTGCTATGTTTGTTGAGGACATGGCTCGTCTCTTTCATCGAGCCGATCCCGATATGTCCGAGAACAGAAAGATCAGCCACCTCATGCGTGGTGTCAAAGAGCAGCTGTTTGCTGGTCTCATACGGAACCCACCTTCTAGCGTCGACGAATTTTCGAAGGAGGCGACCGCCATAGAACGCGCACTACAGCTACGGTACCGCCAGTACGACCGTCCAAACAACAGCGGACAAATCAGCGCAACCGCCGCGACCACTGTGACTCCTGACGAGCGTACTTTGCGTGACCTGATACGCGAAATTGTGCAAGAAGAGGTGAAGAAGCTCGCCGCAACACCGAATGACTGCGCAATTGCGTCGGTCACAGAAGTTGTTCGCCAAGAAATAAGGCAAGCGCTTTCACTTCCCGAGCCGAACACTGAAATAGTTAGGCCAACATATGCAGATATTCTCCGTCGACAGCCTAGATCTAACGTACCGCCACCTCAACAGTACCACCAGCAACAGCCGCCGACAGTGCCTTGGTACTACAGGGAAACGCCGACGCCGATGCGACCCCCCCTCCGCAAAACCGACATATGGCGTACCCCTGACTACAGGCCCCTGTGTTTCCATTGTGGGGAAGCAGGCCACATCGTGCGGTATTGTCCTCATCGCGTTGCCGGGTATCAAGGATTTTCGTCCATTACCCGTCGGCGCTATTTCGACGGAAGACGCAACGTTGAAACGAGCGCGACGATCCCGCGAGACGTTTCTCCTGGGTTCCGGTCACGCTCGCCCTCCCCAGGTCGTTTCCCCCCGATCTAATAGAGGTAGCACCACGAACATGGCGAGAGGAAGGTCTCCTAGTTCACGCCGGGGAAACTAAAAGCAGTGACCTTAGGGGGGGAAGGTTGCGAATTGCCGAAGATTTGAAAATCCCCCATTACCGCCGCATGAAGTGCCGCACATTTCGAATGAACCGAAGAAAGACGAGTTTGTCACCGCCGACATTACACTTTCAATTGACGGTCATGACGTGACCGCACTGGTCGACACTGGTTCGGACTTTTCAATAATGAGTGCGAACCTGGCCGACGCACTCAAGAAGGTAAAAATGGAATGGACGGGGCCGCAAATTAGAGGAGCCGGAGGCCAGCTGCTAACACCTACCGGAAAGTGCACCGCACGAATCAAGATTGGGGATTCATCATTCGTGGCAACCTTCATTATTCTTTCTGAGTGTTGTAAACAGGCCACCTTGGGTATGGATTTCCTGCGGGAGTACGGTGCCATTATAAATATACCGGACGGTGTACTGACCTTCTCAGCGGACCATAGCGCAGCGCTGCAGCGCAAGCCCATGCGCGTGATTGACGACGTGACCATGCCACCGTTGTCATGCCGCCTCGTCTCTGCCACGTGTAACACGCAGCATAGTGGAGAAGGTGTCGCGGAACAAATATCGACGCTTTTACTTTCTCGAGGAATCGCTATTGCCAGAAGTCTCGTCAGTGTAGTGTCGGGGCAAGCAGAGGTCCTGTTGACAAACTTCAGCAACGAGCGTCGACACATTGCAGAGGGTACCACAGTTGCATACTTCGAAGAAATTGTTGAATTCCGCGAGTGCTTCGCAGTACAACAGACAGAGACGCCGGCCGCTTCAACACCACTGCCTGTCGACGTGAGCACAGATTTATCGCCAGCGCTTTGGCAAGTTGTAAACCCCAAACATAATCATGCAGCTCCCTTACTTACTGAAAATGGCGTGACTTTGAGCATTATAGATAGCGCAAACAAGTTTCGTAAATGTTTTTCCGACGTTTTTACTAGGGAACACGCACTTCATGATGCTCATATATCTCATCAACCGCTCATCCAGTACCCTTTCTTGCCCATCGTAATATCACAAAATGGCATATCTCGTGCCATTGACAGGCTCCCTAATAAAACCAGCCCCGGTCCGGATGGTATAAGCGCCAAACTTCTAAAATTTACGTCCCATTACTCGTCTTTATTGCTATCTTTAATATTTCAACAATCGCTGGATACAGGATGCGTACCAGAAGATTGGAAATCTGCCTTAGTGATTCCAGTTTTTAAATCAGGTGACTCCACAGATCCCACCAACTACAGACCAATTTCTCTAACATGCATCTCCTGCAAACTGCTTGAGCATGTCTTGTATACCCACATTATAACTTACCTCAACCAAAACAACTTGCTTCTTGACAACCAACATGGATTCCGTCAACATCGCTCATGTCAAACTCAACTGTTCGAACTCGTCACAGATATTCACACTTCAATACACAATCAACTTTACATAGACGCCATCTTCATTGACTTTTCTAAAGCATTTGATCGCGTACCTCACAATCGCCTCAAACTTAAAATCAGAAATTTACAACTTGATTACAACTGTACGCGATGGATTGAAGAATTCCTTAGTAATAGATTTCAGGTAATCAGTTTGCAAGATTGCTTTTCTACCCGTGCTGACGTCATCTCGGGAGTTCCCCAAGGCTCCGTCCTTGGCCCATTACTATTTTTGATATACATAAATGACATAGCCGTTAATCTCGCATCTCAAATACGCCTTTTCGCAGACGATTGCGTCATTTACAAACCCATAACCAGCAACAGTGACGTCATTTCTCTACAATTAGACCTAAATAGGCTAACAGAATGGTGCAACATATGGCAAATGGAAATCAATATTTCAAAGACTAAACACGTGCAATTCGCTTCAACTATTCGCCAGAACGCTAATCAATATAAAATACGTGGTGCTAACATTGGCTCAGTATCCTCGATTAAATACCTTGGTGTACTTTTTACGTCAAACTTAAACTGGAATGCGCACATTGAACACGTCACCTCCAAAGCATGCAAAAAACTAGGATACCTTAAACGACGCCTACATGTCGCAAACACTGATACGAGGCTTCGTGCGTATATCTCACTCATAAGGCCTTCTTTGGAATATGCCTCTATAATTTGGCACCCACATCACGCTTACTTGGCCAATCTACTCGAATCAGTTCAAAATAAAGCAGCCCGATTTATCATGTCTTCATATTCTCATTACGTAAGTGTATCTGACTTGAAGAAAAGGCTAAATCTTGTCAGTCTTGGCTCACGCAGAAAATTTGCACGTCTGGTGTTTTTTCATAATCTTCATCATGGAAACTCCACATTTGCTCGAGCTAACCTTCTGCCTGCTCCCAATGTATCTACTCGGCGAGACCATGTTCATAAAATAAAACCAATATTTGCGCGAACGAACTTGTATCAAAATTCGCCGCTAGTGTTATCAATTACAGAATGGAATCCCTTGCCCTCATCTCTAGTGTCGCTTACAGAACCAACTCTATTTCAAGTTGCCCTAACAGTGTTTTTCGATGGAAACCCTCCTTAGCCTAATATATTCGCATATCTTGTAAAAAAAAAAAAAAAAAAATCGCCCACATTAAAATTGCCTAAACGCAAACTTGTCACTACTGTTGTATTTGCCTTGTGTATTTTTGTCCCAAACTTTCTCGTTACCGCTTCGCATTGTGCTCTATTTTTATAATGTCACCTAAAGTATTTCATGGTTTTGTGTGCATTTCTTACCATTATATGTACACACCTCGTTTTTGTAAACTCACTTGCATCCCCCCCTATGCAATGCCCTCTTTGGGCCCTTAGGGTATTTGTATAAATAAATAAAATATAAATAAATGTGTCTGCTGTGCGTGTAAAAAAAATGTGAGGCGTGTAGAAAGGAAACCGTGCCTACACTTACAGCTTGTTTGACGCCGTTTTCGTTCGCTGTTGCGGAGTCACTATGCAAATGCGCCTCGTAACAAAGAGTGCAGGAGATTCCGTACGTTCAAATTTACTTTTTTGCGCTGAAACGCACCATTGTAGTGCGTTTACTTATTTGTACTGTACTTCTTTGAAAGATTATTCACGTTTTCGTAATAAAACTATTGCATTCGTTGGTCATTTGTCAATATAAGTATTTTCTTCCTCTTACCATCCACTTATGCCTTCAGTTTTAGCAAAACTAAGCAGTGTAATCAAACCAGGCCTTTAGCCAGGAGAGGGGAGGGTGGGGTCTTCAACAAGTGTATCCATCCCCCCCCCCCCCCCCGGAAAAACTTTTCTTGGCTACCGGCCTGAAATGAACAATGTGCAACCATGCAACTTTTGGTAAAAGTTTGGGAAACTTAGTTTAAACATAATAGCGTCCCTAAGCTCGTTGATTTCCACACTGACATGAAAAAAGGTTATCTTTGTACACTCGCCAATAGGCATACTCGCGCTTCTAAACGAAAAAAGAAAGAAAAAGAAATACAGTTTCTGATCGGCTCTACGCTCCACTCTTTTTGAAATTACCGGCATCAATTAGAAAATATTAAGCTCTATGTCGACCGAGGCACTTATTTTTGTGCCAACAGACATTCACTGCACAAATGAGAAAACACAAACAACGTTTTAAAGCCAGAAGAGCAACTATTTCACCGGTCTATAGTGCAGCGCAGCAATAGCTGGTGATGCGCGTATTTCTCATGGAAAACGGGGCCCTGATAAGTGTGCCACTAGGCTGGACAAGAAAGAAAATCCTTTTCTTAAGTACCTTAACGCCTTAATCCTCTCCGTTATATAAATAAATATCTTACCACGGGAAAAAAGCCTCAAACTCACAGCCGCGCTTTCCGCCCTTGTCAGGAGAATATCCTTATTTTTCTCAGTACTTATTTTCGTCCTTTATGTCTAGTTAACTGCCACCAATACTGTAACCGTTCCCTTATGTGTTTCTATCGCGAGGTTTTCATTGTCGTCCCTAAAATCAAAGGCTCATTGTGGCCTCGTGCCCAAGCGTACATCTGGAACCCCCACTCCCTAATCGTTGCAGGGCGTGGAATTTCCGAGAGAGATATATTCCCGCCTTCCCTGAGAACACAGCCTCGAATAAATATTCCAGCCTGTACTAGTGCCTGCAACTTGTATAGCCATACCCGCTAAGTTAGAAGCGCTGTGCTTTAATTGAACAGAACTGAGCACTTTAATTGGAGCCCACGTTCCGTAAACCTCATTAGGTGTGTTCACAATCAATCAGAACATGCTCCGTGGTTTCCCTAACCTCCTTAGAGCATGTGCATTGGCCCACCAACCCGTTGCGCACCTGGCAACGGCCGCAAGCAACTCGAGACGTTCAGCGAAGCGCTCACGGCGTTATAGGCTTAATTCCTCTCCGTTTCTAACACCATCCACCATGCTATATAAAGGGTAAGTCGCGAGCAATAATGCGAATGCAATTTGAATTTTGTTGGTCAAATAAATTTATACGACTTTGCGGCGAGGTCATGGCATTTCTTGGTTTTGAAAAATTAACATGAATCAAAAATAATGGCAGCTGAGGTGCCAAGCATGAGGGAACAGTGGAACTGGGTGGTTTCACTCGATTCTGTTTCTATCGTCCTGCTTTCTTTATCTCAATAGTTCTATTGTCTATGTTTAAGTTTTTGTTTTTTGTTTTTTTTTGCACCGTGTCCATTTTTCTCCAATCTTTGCTGCTTTTTGTTATGCCGTCACGTGTGCTTTGTGTGTGTGTGCGCGCGCACGTCTGTGACGCCTCAGCTGGACGCCTGAACCACATCGAACTATTGCTACTACCACGTGTGCATCGTTCCGCGCAACGAAATTCTGCGGCTACCTTCTAGGGCAGGTATTTAGCTTAGTGGTGACCACCAGTCGTTGCTGCGGCCTGTTGAGGTCCAATAGGTGGACGCCCACCATGGTCGCTGCCCGGATAAAAAGGTGGGTGCTCTAGCCGGAGGCCTACCGGTACCAGCTGCAGTACGCCCCAGGACGAGAGATGATGAATGCGGAGGCCCTAAGTCGACCGCTGCAAATTAAGGAAACTGGCGACGACGGTGAGCCAATCGAACGTGTATTCTCGCTAAACTAGATAAAAGGGAGTGTCGTGACTACGCGTGAGTTGAGGGTTTTCATGGCGTTAGATCCTGTCTTGGTAGAAGTCAAACGACACATACTACATGGACGGCCCAGACACGCAAACAGGCTGGGAAACGACAGATTACAAGTTGTTGACTGTCAGCTGGAGCTATCCCTTGCACATGACCTTGCCTTTAAAATATACAAAAACTATAGAGAACCCTATGAATTATCGTAATCAGTACACGTTGCTTTGAAACAGTCCCGCGACGTCTGTCCCGAAGGCATTATATATTGAAGGAGGCCCTAAGGCGAATATATTTGTCTCCCTGGTATTGTTGGGGCGGTCGATTGAAGGCCAAGGGCAAGGGAATTATTGATTTTGTCTTTTTCTCCCATATGGCCGCGCTAAAATGTACCGATCCACGTGCTGGAACAATTAGAGTTATCGCATTCAACGAAAAAGCTGCTGCACGCGTACATACAATGTAGCTGATCGCTCATGTCGTTACACATGCTGCTGATTAGAATGCATTTATTTATGCCATTCAAGAATGCTGCCAAAACATAGCACGTGCGTGGTCCTCTGGCAAGCAGATAGTAAAATGGTGTATGCAAGGCCACTGATTCAGGCCAATTGGAATGTTTATCAGTCTTCAACATCACAAAATTAGCATAACATATAGCGATGTATTCTTTCCTGCTAAATGTGTGCTTTGATCTCTTTTCCGACCTTCGCTGAAGGCTAAAAATTTACCTGCATGTACGACGACATACGCATATCACCTATTCATGTGAGAACCACGCAGACACTTATGCGTTTTGGCTCAATGGGCGTCCTCAGACGGGATATACATACATTTCTTCACTTTTGAATTGCTACCAATATGGTCATAATTGAGCGCATGACTGAGAAGTGATGTAGGAATAGTTAGTTCCGGTTCTCATATGAAGGCTAGCGCAAGGACATCAGCCAGAAATGCGGAAGCCACCGACCGTTGGTTGATAGTATTTTCGATAATTTTCTTACAGGTGTTTGCCTAGTTAATAGCGTGACTTGCGACTCTATCTGTCTGGTGATGACTATACTACGCACAATGATAATATATGCAAACAAATGTTCAGTGCATTCACACAAACTGCTGGGAAATGCAACGCGCTCCTTCGAAGCGTAAGGCGGACTCATAAATTATAAAATGATTGGGGATTTTGACTAGTTCGTTTCGTTCGGTTTTTATCCGTTCAATAATTTACTAAAGTATGACTGCACCAATGTTTAGTTAGGTATCCGTCATTTGCGAATCTGGATGATGGGCATCATGACTGTATAAATCATTTACTGTAACCTTTCAAAGGGAGCTTAAAACTTTTACATTGCATAGAACTCATTCCGCTGACAATCCTAGTCTATAAGACCATTACTAAATCGATTGAAACACTATCCATGCTTAAACTGCATAACTTATGACAAGGCTTGAAATACAGTGATCGCTGATGGTTCCGATCGGTGCCGTTAAAAGTTTCACCGGACCTGTATTTTCAGTGTGGTATGTCTTGCGATGTCACTGGCGACACCAGATGAAGCCCTGAAACCTAGCCACGTTTCGAAAAGACTTTTTCTTTTGTGTAATACATGTGCCGAATTCACCATTGTGCGTTTTGCAGACGCCTTGGCTGTCATATCCTCCAAAGCCAGCTGCGGCAACATCCCCACATATTGATATTTTGGTTTAAATGAAGAAAAACAGAAAGCCGCCAAAAATTACTAAGTAGAGCCGAACCACTGTTTTTCAAGCAACCAGCCTTGAAAAGTAATCAAAATTGGCACAAACCTGACAAACATAACCTGGCCTGATGTTCCCTGACGGGCACCGAAATCAAGGTCTATGGGTCTCTCGAGAGAAAGAAACAAATAGTGAAAGTTTAAACGAAAATTAGGAAGTTTCAGCAGAAAAAAATACTGGTTTGCTACCCTGTTTTAGGGTAAGGAGGGTAAGAAGTAAAACGGTGAAAAGAAAATCGGAATGAATAAAATGAAGCCAAAAAAGAGACGTAGAGCTTTCTTTACCGAATCATAATGGCGGGCAGCGCCACATGCGATTAGTGGTGCTGCGAGGGTAGTATTGCACACGCCCTTTCTGATTGCCTTCAGTACAGCTACCAGGCAGAGACAACAGCTTTCAGCAACGTTAGCACGGCTAGATATCCAGCCGCTTTCCAAGAGTCAATTATGGAGTGCCGGAACGTTAAAGGTTCCATCCAAAAAGCGGTGAAGGTGCTGCCGAAATTTCTGCGGTGAACGCAACTCGCTAAACGACTGTGACACTCCACTGCTTGAGTGTGTAGGGGACTCTAGCATCGTGCTTTCATACTGCGTCACCTGTTATCGTGCGAATGGTACGTATGCTTTGTTATAGCTTAGCCGCTTGCCTAATTCCGAGGCACCATTGCAGAACCCCTTCAAGGACGACGGGCTTGGCATATCCGACTTTGATGAAAGGTCTGTCACCTCAGTACAAATAGGTGATGCCTATAAGGTGTTTGAAAATAAAGTATCAAAAGAAATATGAGTGCCATGGCTCCATATTTGTTCTTTCTTTATCCCTTTGTTTATTTCTCTCCTGAAACTTTCTACTTACTATAGGATTACTTCTTTAGGATTTCACAGTCACCTACCTTATTTTTCAACAAAGAGACTCTCACTTTGTCGCCAGCTTTTGTGCAAGATGACCGATTCTCGACTCAATGATTTCAAGAAGAGTGCCTAACGAGAAATAGAGTTCCCGCGCGAAAATTGCTGTGGAAGTGCCGTTCAGCTGCGGAAGTAATATCCGACATATGGCTCCCTCGTTTCCAGCATTGAACATGCTGGAAGATTCCTCTCCCGCAGGGCATGGGTATCAGGAAAAAGATACTCAATATGGACTTCTCTTTGGTTTATTACGTTTTTCTCCCTGTCTTTTTTTTTACGCTGAAAGCTGTTAAAAGATCACAACAGCCTAGTATGGGGTTGTTTTCTTTAGCCACTCGTTCGACAGGCTGCGTCTGTAACCATTGTCACGTCGAATGAGGAAAAACACATCCAGGACCCCACCTAATTTGAACCCAGGCCCTCTGCGTAGCAGTCCACTTTTACACCCCATAGCCACGCCGACGCTTGAAAGACCTTCGCGAAAATACCCTATGAGGGTGTTACGTCGGGCGAAGAAGTATGTTAACAAATCATCAGAGAAGAGTCAACCAAGATTAAGATTCACACAATGTGGAAGGAGGAGGAGGAAGGATAGAGAGATTAGTCAGTGCTCAGACCGGCTGGCTAATCCTGTTCTGAGGAAGGGGGTAAGGAGAATAAAAAATGACAGAAAAGAGACCTTGAAGGAGAAAAAAGTAAGAAGGAGAACAATACGACCCATGACACTGCTTACAGTCTGTCTTTAAGACCACTTGCCCGCAAGAAGTGCAACAACGCTCTCAATGCCTTGCGTGCATACCGAGGATGGTCTCGGTCAGTGTCCTAATATTCTTTCTTCTGGCAATTGGCGATCGTCAAGTATATCTGGAACTTCCTGCAGTTTTTTTCTTCGCACACTGAAGCGAGGACATTCGCAGAGGAGGTGAGAAAATATCTCCGCGCAGCTACAGTTGCCGCATGTCGGGTTGCTGGTCACTCCGATTCGAAACGAATAAGCATTCATAAAGGCCACCGCAATCCACAGATGGCACATAGGTGTCTCTTCAGCTGTGGTTATTCCTGATGGAAGACGGGGCTGTAGGTGTGAGTCCAGTTTATGTAGCCGGACTTTGGTAAATGCTGTCGAATTCCACTGAGTGAGTGTCAGGATGTGTGCAAGTAATCGAAGCCTTGTAGCGGCATCCATTCTTGATGTTGGTACAGCTGCATAAGGGTCATGATCATGAGCAGATCAGCCTGCTTTCTCTGCATGGTCGTTTCCTTAAATGCCACAGTGGCCCGGTATCCGTTGATACGCTATGTCATGCTGCTTCTCTATAGCCTGGTGATGTAGCACTCGTCAGCCACATGATCAACAAGGAGCACACAATGCTTTGCAGACACGTAGCGAGAACGCCACTTCTCTGCAGAATGATCAGTGCATCATTCAGTTCGCCAAAATAAACTGATCTACGGTGTAGAGGTTACCTTGCGATTGTTTCATTTTGTGCGATCACATTTGGTTTTAGCCACAGGGATGTTTTGAACGCTGTATCGAGACGAAGAAGTCTAAAAGAAGTGAATGTTAGTGTGCTTAAAAGCCAGCTGAGTAAATTTGACTTGGGCGGAATCGGCTCAGAATGCGTAGTGTATATTTGGCAAACAGTGAAAATGACAGTGAATAAGCTTGTGATTGCATATTTCCTTTGTAATCGCTCCTATAATTGTCAGCTAGCTGTTGATTTGGAGCTCTGGTGGTGTGCTCAGGAAATTCGAACACAGATGGAAATGACGTCAATGGCAGCTTAGTACCGCTTGTGAGCAGAATTTGCTGCAGACGTATCTCTTCCTTTTCTGCGTGGCGCCCACCTGCGAGCGGTTAATTCAGAATAATTAACTCTTTTGTAGTACGAAAGCCGGCGCCTTAGGCTATTGGAACTTATGTTACTGCTGTAGTCAGCTTTCACACTTTCCCGAAAAACGTGGAGTTCGAAACGTTGAGGGTTATCGAAGTCAGTCGAAAGGAATGCGATGTATTGAAGAGCATGGTGCTTTACGCGACGCAATTCGAAGGTGATAAATATAAAACACGACTGGTGTCCATCCTCCGAAACACTCTTGAAATTGAAAAGAATGTTGAATCACGACGCAGTGTCTTCAACATTCAGCCACTGCAAACAACAGTGGGAACCCCCGACCACAGCTTGAAGAAGCGCTGGTCATGATAAGTATTTGTAAAAAATCAACTTTGTATGGCTTACAATTTTATGTTAGTGCGTTTTGTTCATTAAATTGTAGTGTAACGACATTCCAAAAAAAATTGTCCCTGTATCTGCATTAACGCTGCAAGTGTCGTCGCAAGACGATGGTCTTGCATCTGGAGAGAGTGAACAAAATGTTTAATGGATGTTCTGCGCAAGAAAATTGATTAATCGTATTCTGGAAGCGCTGTGTCCGAGTGCCTCGAGCATGCGGCGGAGGCGAACGAGCGCATCGAGTCACGCCACAGATAAGACACGAGGGCTATCTGGCAGTTACCTTGGAAAACGAAGCGCGTGGCGTGCGCATTCATCTTGGAGGCGATAAGGTATAGAACGCAAAGCGACGGGTAGGTGCCGCCACCCTGTCGTCTTGGCAAAGCGTTTGAAATACTTGCGTTTTCGTGCAAGCGTTGCATTATCAGCACAGCGCGATGAACACTACGGTCTTTAGAATTACATATGTATGCCTTTTATAGGCATAAAGGCACACATACAGAATATTGAAATGTTGTTATGGTGCCTCAGATATGCGCAATAATCGCTTCTTAATTGACAATCGCGCAAGTATGAACGATAGAACTTGAGCAATATTGCTTGGCGCTGCGGATGGCGTCCGCCGTTTGGGGTATCTTTTGATGTCGTTTGGGGTGCCTGCCGTTAAGGGCGGACAAACAGACAAACGTACAGACAGAAAGACAGACCAAAATTTTTGCACCAAAGGTCACCAAGAAAGACTATATCATATTTAAAAACGGAACCAGTAAAATGACGCCCCACGAAGTGCTAGACTAGCTGTGACATCCATGATCATGTACGACGTATAGTCAAAACTTGAAATCGCATCGGCTCGCTTCTAGTTGTGATTATTCCTGCAGCGAAGTTCGATAGAAATGTCTTGTGCTAAATTTAAAGCAATTTAGGTACATAGACGTATTATAACAAAGGGGATTGTGCGATGTTAGGTGTACTGTAAACGTTTTGCGTGCAGTGAGATAAGCATTTACAGATATTGCAGGGCCGATTTTCATAGACCTGGCAGTGTGCTAAACCAAGCAACCATATTGAAAACAGGGCTGTCTTATCATCTATGTTATCAAAAAATCGAGAATGCGGTGGCTAGAATATCGAGGACATTGGAAGCATAAACGAGCAGCATCATTTATTGTTAACCAGCAAGTTCGCCAAGACGGCAAGACACAACTTATGTCGCGAAGTGGGCGGACGTTATTATCGATATGCATCTTAACGCGGTCTCTATAATAACGTAAAATTGACGGTGCATATTTGCATTATCTTATTCTTCATTACCATTATTGGGGGCTGTAGCACACCGACGCTTGACGAGCAGTATTAATGAATTCCCAAGTGGAAGCTGTGCAATGGTGCGCACATGACAGCAGACGAAGTGTGCAGACACTGGTACAAGATTCCGTACATTGTAAAGAAAAGATGAGAAAGGGTGGCTGAAGGCTCCAGAAACCGCGACTCGACCGCCCCCCTCCAGCAGCGTTGACAGAAACCAGACCCAGCAGCTTTCAACGCAAGAACACAGAGAACGCTCCAGGTCTAGACGGTGTCCCCGACCGACAGGGTGCTCCCTATCAAGAGGGTGCTAAAGCCCCTGAGGGCGCTCCTGCTACAGTTCCGTGTTCACGGCCAGGTCACAATCTAGGGGGCGTTCCAGCTAACACTATCGCTTTTATTAAGGTTTTACAGTTGAGATTGTTTTGATCGAGGCGAAGCCTCAAGGCAGGCAACGAAGAAGTCATTTTTCAAAAGCACACAATAAATATAACGTTATACCCTACAGAAAAATGAAACATAAGAAAAATACACACAACTACCAGAAAGAGTTGAGGTCAACTTCAGTTCACGAAAATGTTAGTGCTACCGGCATCACGAGGTAAACTTCCATTGAACGTTCCAAAGTAAAATTCTTGTGCCGAGAGAAGGTACCGTTATCGTCAGGCATTCGCTTTCGCCGACTTCTGCCATCGCCTTGAGATGCACCAAGCCAGCCAGCGGTCGAGAGTGAGGAGTGAGCGGACGGGAGAGTGGGGCGCCAGCGTTCTCAGCTCGGCGTTGGCGTTTCACAGTGGCGTCGCGAGCACACTTTTCCGGATGTTCTTGAGAGGCGCCCTGCCAGCAAACGATCGAGAGTGAGGCACGAGCGGACAGGAAAGTGGGGTGTACTGAGGAGAGGGAGCGAACGGTGAGGGAAGGAGCGGCGAAGCACTAAACCTACCTTCTCCTACACTTTCTCGCACCACATGCCGGTAGCTAGGGACGAGGATAAGCGCGCACGCCCGCAGCTTTTGGTGACAGCTGCCGACGTCAAACCGTGGCATGGTGAGGGCTCCAGTTGCTAGGGATGCGCGTGCCCGCAGCTGCTGCTGTGAGAGAAAGTGGCGGACAGATCCCGACGGATGCCTGACATAGCCGTACTGAGAAATGCATTCACATTTGAAATTTAGCAATTATTTCATGCATGGCCCATCGCCCCTAGCTGTCGGCCAGAATGCCTAGGGACACGATAGCAGCAAGGGCTTGACTGATTATGTGACGCTGGAAGTTGAGGTCTGGGCTGCGGAGCAGGGCATCTCAAGACTCTACAGTGGGGGACCATCGTTTTGACTACATGTCCACACTTTGTCGACCGAATTTGATACCTCATCACTAAATTTACACTAGGACAAGTAACAGCAACCTAAACTACAGAGATTTCATGGTGGGATCCACTTGCAAGAACGCATTCACACCAGGCGAGGTGCCCATGCGCTGCTTCGCATGCCACTCATGCTTTCCTCATGCTGTACTTTTTTTAGCCTTACCACAACAGCAATATAGTGAGTATTGATGAGATGGTGTCTGTTGTGACACGTTGCGATAGCGATGGAAAAACAGAACAGAAACACAAATACTTGCTATCCAAACAAAAATCTGGTGGCGACCTAGGGTGCTCTGACCTAGGTGTCTGGTAACGGTACTCGCACTTTGGCGATGACCCACCCGACCTTGCGGCTGTGCTTCGTAGAGTTACGTCAGACCAGAAATTCGACGATTTACCGTACCTGCTCAAATGTAACGCGACTCTTTTTTAGGGCACTTTCTAGCGGCACCCATTCGTCCGTAGTAGTCGCAGTAGTAGTCGTAGTGTGTAACCAGTCTTACATTTTGACTTCCAAGGTGGTGCCGGTGAGAAATTTCTTCTGTGCGTTGTTGAACAATAAAAAAATTGCCCGCAGCTTCCCTCGGGGGAACACTGAGGAGGATGCGGAGCATATAATTGTTTAACGGGGTGTTAAAGTGCGACTTACTTGGGTCGATGGCTAAATTGGTTAACGTGTTTGTGAAATGAGGTGTTAAATTGCGACTTACTTGGGTCGATGGCTAAATTGGTTAACGTGGTTGTAGGAGGGGGTGTTAAATGAGTGAACGCGTACACACGTGTGCGAAAGGGCGGCACTGGTCGAAGGGACGTCGATCATTGTGTTTGTGGATTCGTTGGAATTCATTTCACCGCGACCTTGGACGTCGACGCGCCGTACAAACCAACCGACGAGCGGCAACTGAGAGAGCGAGCGCCGACCTTGAGTATATATACAGCGCGACGGCGCATGCACTGTCAGCTGTCGAATGTTCGAGAAGGGGGAGAAGCGCAACGGCGCATGCGCGCGCGTCAGCTGCCGATGTTCTCGAAGCGCGACGGCGCATGCGCGCGCGTCAGCTGCCGATGTTCTCGAAGCGTGACGGCGCATGCGTGCTACATTATACAGCTAGCGAATGTTCGTGAAGAGGAGAAGCGCACGCGGTGTGTAGAGGAGGAAGGGTGCACAGATGGTGGAGGAGTGAAGCGCGCGCGGTGTGTAGAGGAGGAAGGGATGCACAGATGGTGGAAGAAGGAGGAGGAAGCTTGCGGACGGCGCCGCACTACAAGCCTCGAGTATTAGATGCTCCGCATCTAAAATTCGCAGCGTGCGCGTTAACCAAAAGCCGAATTCTCCTGTTTCTCATACCCCCATAGCAGCCATTGGCATGTACATTGAGCACTGTCTGACAGGAAAGGGTTGCTATGTTATGCAAGCTGGGCATAACCTGCTTGGTTTTAGAAAGGTTTAGCGAGCGTTGGGCCGCAGTGCCATGAATACAGTGAACTAGTATATGCCACAAACTCGAGGTGGTTAAAGGTGGGAAGTAGACACGAAACGCTAGCCGTAACAAAGTGTGCGTGTGCCGCCTCTCGTTTAGACCTTAGAATGTCCGCTGGATGGCGGTGCATATACGGAATATATGATGAAAAGGTGCGAAATTCTGGTACTTAGAGTGTTGAATCGATGGACGAACAGACACACAGACAGATGCATGGATGGACTCACGGATGGCTGCGCCGACGGATGGACGCATGGACGGACGCAGGGGCGGATGCATGGACGAATGCAGGGACGGACTCACGGATGGACATGTGAACGCACAAACAGACGCACGCACGGACGGGCGAATGTATGCACGGACGCTCACACAGACGGATGCATGGACGGACGGACGGAAGCAAGACCGAATGGATGGACGGATGCTTCGCCCCACTCTTCATGATTCACTCCGTGGATATTCTGACATTTCTTTTAACTTTTGCCTGAGCTTTACCCATAGTCGAGCCTCACGCTTATTTATCGTCGACCTGTGAAGTTGAAACCATGATTATGCTACAGTCTATTTACCACGGTCTTAATTCGTATACCATTACAATCTATTGCCATCGCCCTCACAACTTCGCCTTTGCGATTCAACTCGGATCTTTCTTAGTTTATTTTTTCTTTCTTCGCTACTTTCTTTCTCTAGTTTTCACGTTTTCTTTCGTTCTTTTCTTCTCTTTTTTCATTTCCTGCTTTCTTTTTTTCCTTTGTTTCTACCTTTTTTGCCTTCTATTTTTTTAGCTGGTATCAATCCAGACGACTTCTTTTGTAGTCTTTCGAATTGTACGCAACCAGATTTAGGATTCGTATTTGGTGACTTTAATTTAAGGGATACCTAAAGCACGTAATACATTTTGTGGGTTGTGATTCGTAGTGCAGCAGGTGTCATCTCTAGATAAATATGCTCAAAAAACTTGCAGAGCAAGTAGGGCAAGCCTGGAGATCCTTGGCTTTGACGTGTGCTAGCAGTGCTGCCCAACGTGTGTAATCACGTCGATGCAGTCTTTCGTCTAATCCTCTATCCACACCCATAGTAGAGTACCCTGTGCTCTAAATCGTTACCCCCTTTTTCTAACCCCCCCCCCCATCCACACCCACATTCGGGGAACGTAATCCACACAGACAATGTCTCGGGACGGCTTTTAGCTCTCCCATAATGAAGTACCAAGTGATCTAAATTATTAACCACTTTTTTCTAAACACACATTTCTCGCCTACTTTAGTGTGAACCAAGGGACGGCTGTCAGCACTTCCAGAGTAAAGTATCGTGTACTCTAAATCGTTAAACACTTTCTCTTAACTCACAAAAGTGCACAGGGCATCACCAAAGCACAGGGCATGTGACGGCTCTCAGCTCAGAGTAACTAGTGCTCTAAATGGTTACCGACTTTTTCTAAACACAGGAATCTCCTTTTAGCAGGATGGCTGAGTGTTTTGTCATAGTGGAGGACGAAGTACTCGAAAGCGTTAAACATTTTTATAAACACAAGAACGGTCCCTGGCCAGACGGTTTTCTTGTTTAGTTTTACTTGACATTTTGGAATGAGATTGGTTCTACCTTTACCACGGTTATCCGGCGATGTTACGAGGGTGGTGTCTTTCCGTACAGTTTTCGAGACGGACGCATTGTGCTTATCCAAAAAGATGATGCTTCCTCTGTTGATCCAGAAGATTGGAGACCTATCAAGCTCCACAATGTTGACTATAAGATATTCGCGACGGTAGTCATTCAACTTTTGAGGAGTCTGTTCAACGCCCTGATAGGTCATCACCAGACATCAGTGCTCAGACGAGAAATACACAGCTTGTCATTTACCACACGTGGTAATATAGCCTATACTCTGTCGCGATCCTTGGTCTTTGCACCAATAAAAAGCATTTGACCGACTAGAGCACACGTATATTTCTAATGTGTTCACAGCCTTTTGTTTTCCGCATTCTTTCGTGGAAATGATAAGAAATACCTACGCTAGTCTGAAAAGCGCGCTAAATCTGGATGGCTGGGAAAGTTCTGCCTTCTCTATAACACGTTGGATCCGTCAGGAATGTCCATTGTCTCCTGCGGTGTTTGTCCTCAGCCTTGAGCCATATGTACGTGCTCTTGATGCGGATTCATGCGTCCGGGGCCTTGTGCTTCCTGGTAGCAGTGTCGTGAAAGTCGCAGCTTTCGCTGATGACATAACCTTGTACCTTTCAGATGAAGATAGCCTTTCAGGTACCCTGCGTGTATTTTCCCAGTATAGCGACATTTCAGGTGCAGCGTTGAACATCTTAAAATTATGGCATTTCTTCATTGGCTCTCCGAACTCCAGGCTCAGCGCCGGTTTTACCATTCAGCCGGCTGCGTCGCTTCGTATTTAAAGTATTTCAAACAATCAATACGGCATTTGCCAATTCATTTGGTTTAACGCTCACGAAGAAGTAAGACTAAAAATTCAGGATGCACGGGATTTTGACGTTCCGCTATTTGAGCGGAGGTACCTTGCGCAAACTGTCTTTTGCGGCTGCATTTGGTACCTTTCTCAAGTTGTGCAACCGTCTTTACGTATCGTGCGATCACTGCAATCGGCATTGAGTTCCTTTTTCTGGTCAGGTGGCACTAAGTTGGTCTCTCGTGCAGCACTGGGACAGCAGCGTTTTCAGAGAGGCTTTGCTTTTCCTTCAGTGTCCTTACGCTGTCCGCTGCTGGCACTGCGCTTCCTTTTGCACCTAGTGCAAGGGGAGGAATCTCCCGCACGAACGCTTGCATATTACTTTCTGGGTACTTACTTTCGGCATTTGATGCCTAATGTGACCTTAACAGGGGGGCACAGACAATAACACTTCCTGCTTTTTAGGAGCGAAGCTCCTTACAGCGGCACTTGTTCGTCCCTCGTAGCCGTTGTAGTGTGTAACAAGTATAACATTTTGACCTCTATGGTGACGCCGGTGAAAGATTTCTTCTGTGCGTTGTTGAGCAATAAAAAATAGTGCTCAATGTACATGCCAATGGCTGCTAATGGGGAATGAGAGACAGGAGCATTCGGCTTTTAGTTAACGCGCACGCTGCGATTCCCATTAGCCGCCATTGGCATGTACATTGAGCATTATCTGACAAGAAAGGGTTGCTACGTTATACTTGCTGGGTGTAACCTCCTTAGTTTTAGAAAGGTTTAGCGAGCGTTGAGCCGCAGTGCCATAAATACAATGAACCAGTATATACCATGAACTCGATGTGGTTAAAGGCGGGAAGTAGATACGAAGCGCAAGCCGTAAGAAAGTAAAAGCCGAATTCTCCTCTCTCTCATTTCCCATTAGCAGCCATTGGCATGTACATTGAGCCCTATCTGACAGAAAAAGGTTGCTACGTTATACTCGCTGGGCGTAACCTCCTTGGTTTTAGAAAGGTTTAGCGAGCGTTGGGCCGCAGTGCCATGAATACAGTGAACTAGTGTATACCATGAACTCCAGGTGGTCAAAGGTGGGAAGTAGACCCAAAGCGCAAGCCCTAAGAAAGTGTGCGTGTGCCACCTCTCGTTTAGTCCTTGGAATGTCCGCTGGATGGCGGTGCTTCTATATGGGAAATATATGATGAAAAGGTGCGAGATGGTGGGACTTTGTGTGTTGAATAGATGGACGAACGGACACACAGACAGATGCATGGATGGACACATGAACGGACGCAGGGGCGGATGCATGGACGAACGCAGGGACGGACGCACGAGTAGACGCACGCACGGACAGGCGGATGGACGCATGGACGTTCACACAGACGGACGCATGGACGGACGAATGCTTCGCCCCACTCTCCATCATTCTCTCCGTGGCTATGCTGCCAATTTTTCAATGCAACAACTGTTGAATTTTTTCGCCAGGTACAGTCGACCTGGCTTGGTATAGATGTGTTGAACAACCACATAGTTGAGACAACTGCTGCTCTGCTGCTTTTGTTGGTTCCCCCTGCCCGCCGTGCTCACTCTAGTCGGGGGTTTTGGAGCACGTTAACGACGTCTTTTCTGCCTAAACACTACCGGGACTTCATGTACTGCCTGTGATGGGGTGGGCTTCCCACTCTCGACGCTTCGAAAGGTGGGGAATGGTTCAGTCAACAACATGCCCTAACTGCTCCCTTCGGGAAACAAATCAGCATTTTCTGAGGCATTATGCTATTGCTCGCGTTTTTTGGAGAGCCATAGATAATGGATTTCACTGCCTCAGAGTGAACCGCTTCCTTTCTTCAGGGCGTTGTTCGCGAGGCCGCTTCTCTTGTCTTCTCATTCTTGCCGGCTCTGTCTGCCTCGGCTGCAACCGCTGCGAGGCGGTTGCAGCAGGCCGCCGCCGCCACGCGCTCTTCTCGATCCTAGAGTGATTGTACTTGGAGCTGCTGTCTGTTTTGGCGGAGGAGCTCTTCTTCCTCGGTGAAGAGGAATTACTTCGGCTCTGCTCTTGCCCTTTTGTGTCGGTCAGTGACGTACGAGTGAAACTTGTCTTTCGACTGGCCTGGTATTGGTAGGCTGATGTGTCGATGCTACGGCAGAAATGACATGCCAACATGTAAATATGCGAAATGTACATATTCATGTTTTATTTGTGTATCTCATCTACCTTGCAATATTTTTTTTGTGGCTGTGCTTGTGTGAATCATCGAATGTTCATGTTCTTTCATCGTCAACTCACATCCATGTTCATGTTAATGACGTCCGTTTTGTCATCATTGTTATTTTATGTCTAAGAAGAAAATGTTCTATTGCATGTTATTGACGTCTGTGACAATAAACTTTTCTAGACATAATTATAGAGGCTCACGGTTGCATAAAGACCGTTTTATGCTCTCTCAGAGTAGAGTACCGAGTACCTTAATTAGTTAACTACTTCTTCTCAACACAGATCTTTAGAGTTGAGTACGATGCACACGAAATCGCTAAACACTTTTTTCGAAACGCTTTTTTCGGGGCAGCTACATGTAGTTTTCACATTAGGGTATAATTACTCTGAACCATTTATACTTTCTCTAAACACATGACCACTTGTTACCTTAACGAACAGATAGAAATGCAAGGTGAAGATGTCTTCATCAGAAGGTGGCATACACAATTTTTCGAGGCGTGGAAAGGGAATATATAATGCCCTGTACTGTCGTTTCGAAAGTGCCTGACATGGAAAAAAAAATCTCAGCACCATAATCACAGCGAAAGCTAGAAGAGAGGCCTTTCAGTGCCTTTTTAAACGCCTTTTGGGTAACTTTTACGAGTACACTTGGAAGGTACCCACTGCGCCATAAACAATCCTAATTGTTTGTAGTAGGAAGGTTTGACAGTGCCTCTTTCTAAATTCTTCTGACAAGTGTGGTACTGGCTCTTCACTTGCAAAGAATTTTTTAAAGCTCATTTGTTATGCTGTGGCTGAATTATGCCTGATGATTTTGTATTGGGTTGGGAGCATTCGATGACCGACTCGTTACAGACTCCGCAAAGTGTGAGGCCTGGTTGGTCCTTTGCTATTCTAAAACACGTTGTTACTCATATTTACGCGACTTCTTTCCCGAGATGAAGCCTGCTTAGGGTCAGTTTGGAAGAAAGCTCCAAGCGCCGCTGTACCTCAGTGGTAGAATACTGGGCTGGTACCCAGGGCAGCAGTGTTTGTACCCCATTGAGTCATAAGTGCTATTTATTACCTTAGTTTTCTATTTCTTATTTTGCGTGATAGTTGTTACGAAGGTCAACGGCAGCGGCAAAAATATAGTGCAAGAACGACCTTTGTTTGGATCTCTTGACATTTCTTGCTGTAAAAAAATGGGCGGACCTCACGTACCAGGGGAATCAATAATATACAAAGCACAAATAAGGAAGGTAATATGTCAACTTAAAATGAGCATAACATTGTAAGGTGGACGTAAATTATGCCTTACTTGAGTTCCGTGCCATGCTAATCATGTTTGGATGTGTCACTTACCTTCGTCATCTCTTCACATGACGTAATACCAAATTTCGCATATGTGAAGCTAGTGAAACGACGGCGAGGACGCTATGAGCGTGGCATGCAGTCATGTTTTACACGACGGGCATATCATGATTATTATGTGTGGACGTGTCACGTTCATCGTCTATTCACGTAATCAGATAGCAAATTTGGTATATTTGCAGCTATCAAAACAACCACCAGCACGCCAAAAGCGTAGCATGCTTTTATGTTTCACATGACACTCATGTCATGATTATCATGTTTAGACATATCATTTACCCTTGTCTTCTATTCACGTCACCTGATACCAAATTTGGTATATGTGAAACTATCGGAGGGACGGGAGCATATCATGAGCGTGGCATGTAGTCACGTTCTTACATTACACGCATCTGATGATAATCATGTTTGCACCAGTCACGCAACCTTCGTCCTTTATTCACGTCCCGTAATAGCCAGTTTGGTGCATGTAAGGCTAGAGAAACAACTGCGACCACACCATGACCGTGGCTTGTAGTCATGACTAGTTACAACAAGAAAATCATGCCATGCATGTTATGATTTACATATGAGGGCCCGTCACTTATGTTCACTCGGCATTCATGTCATACCATGCCACTTTTTCAAAATCTCTTGTGAGTGTAACCACCGCAAGAGTAGCAAGATCATGAAATGGAAATCATGAAATTCATTACATACACGTCATGATTTTCATGCTATGACTGGTCAGTTATGCTCGTCATACCGTCATGTTATGCCATACCAATTGTGGTATCAATACAGTAATTGAGACGGCAGGGAAAGCTAAACGTCCTATGCGGCTAGATAGATAGATAGATAGACAGATAGGTATATAGATAAATAGATAGATAGATAGATAGATAGATAGATGATATATAGATGATACATAGATTGATAGATAGATAGATGATATATAGATTGATTGATAGATAGATAGATAGTTGACAGATAGATAGATAGATAGATAGATAGAGAGATAAATAGATAGATAGATAGATAGATAGATAGATAGATAGACAGATAGATAGATAGATAGATAGATAGATAGATAGATAGATAGATAGATAGATAGATAGTAGGTAGACAGATAGATAGATACGCTCAAAGTCTTCGAGGATCGCTAAAAATACCTCGCATTGAAAAAAAATGGCAGATCCCACGTACAGTGGAAATCGATGATATGCGAAGCACGAATGACAAAGGTTGATATGTCGCTTTAAAATTAATACAACGTTACGAGGTAGAAGTAAATGACGCCGTACATGACTTCCGTGTCATGATTATCATGTTTGGTTGTGTCGTTTACTTTCGTCATATATTCACGTCACGTGGTACCGAATTTAGTATATGTGGAGCTAGCGAAACGCCCGCGAGCACGCTATGAGCGTGGTATGTTGTCACGTTCTTACATGACACGCGTGTCAGGAATATCATCTTTGCACCAGTCATGTATTTCGTCATAAATTGACGTCACGTAACACCAAATTTAGTATATGTGGAGCTAGCAAAACGGCCGCAAGCGCATTATGTTGGGTGTAATATACTCCAGTATATCGTTGACGCGCGCGCACGCGTGGCACAGCGACGCAACGTTAGCAAAACGTGAGCACTCTATAGTCTGACGCTAGGCACGACCGACGCGACCAGCGTCCGTCGGCGCGGCCCGACGGCAAATGGCGCGAAATGCGACATGCTGCGATTCGTGCCCATGCTATACCGAGACAACACTGCGTCACCCTCTTTTCGTGACGGAGGGACGCCAGACGTGCTGAAACGTGCATGCGTCAAAGCAACGCACCATCGCGTCCCTGCGGGTATATAACAGTACCGGCGCCTGGCGTCGCAACACCGGCGTGACGCTACGAAATGAACGCCTGCGAGCACGGCCATCACGTTACGTCAAAATGTATTGGCACCTTGACTGTGACATGTAGTCATGTTTTCACATGACACACATCTCATGATTATCATGTTTGCACCATTTCTATACATTCGTCATCTATAGGCGTCACGTAATACAAAATTTGGCGTATGTAAAGCTAGCGAAACGGCCGCGAGCGCATCATGAGCGTGGCTTGTAGTCATGTTGGTAAATGACATGCATGTCATGATTTTTGTGTTGGGGTCTGCCGCTTGTGTTCCCTTTGCAATCATGTCATACCATATACCAGTTTTGCAACATATCATGTGAATGAAACCACCGCAACAACAGCAAGACCATGACATGTAAATCATGACATTTATGACATACATGTCATGACTTTTATCTTATCACTAGTCAGTTATGTTTTTCATAGAGTCATGTTATATCATACCAAGTTTGGTATTAATATCATCATTCAAACGGCCAGGAGAACTAAAAGTCATAGGCGGCTAGATAGATAGATAGATAGATAGATAGATAGATAGATAGATAGATAGATAGATACGCTCAATGTCACCGAAGTTCGCTAAGAAATGCTTCGCATTTAAAAACACGGTCATCGGTTATTGTGATGCTTACGGTGGCTGGGCTGGCGAAGTTGTTGCGGAGACGGTGAGTCAGCGGCACGGACACTTGTGGGGAGGACGAGTACACCGGTAGGCTGAGGCATCGATGGCACGGCAGGCCGGCGATTTTCTTGCCCACGTGTGGAGGCTGGAAAGCAGGCCCTGGGTCTGGTCAGGAGAAGGTCGTGGCAGCAGTAACCGCGAGGGACTCGGTTGCGGAGACCCTTTGATGTTGTCGGGCCATTCTTCATCATCATCATCATCATCATCATCATTCATTCATTTATTCGGGCGATTCGGTTGTCGGGCCATCCGTACTCGCCCCCAAAGGTCGACTGCACGAACCCTGGCACCAGCGTCTTGTCGCTCTTTCTTCTCCGGGTCTCACTTGGTAACCGCGGTGGCGTAGTCGACTGACCACGAAGGTTCGGCTGTCCGGATCAGCTGCGTGGATGGAGATAACGCCTCGCCCGCAGGATCGCCTGTTTTCATGGGTGTTTGGAGAAAGACGCTGTCAGGCCATTTGTGCTGGAACCCAAAGCACAATAGCACAGACCCTGTCGCCAGCGTCTCTTCCTCTACGCTGTCCAAGTCAGAATCTATCATGGCCTACTTCTCCGTCATGTTTTTTTTTGCCTGCTCTGCCACGGCGCAACCTTTTCATTGGTTCTTGTTTTCTTCTCCTAATGCCGCTGCCATGCCGCCTTCCAATTGATCGAGGCGCTTTTTGCACATAGTCATCCGTTGACGCGTGCGATCATCCGCCAACGTCCTCATTTTGTTGTGCCACACCGGTCACATTGTGCCACACCGGTCATAGTGCCGCTTTCGTGTCTACGCCACCACGTTTGCCGCACTGGCGACGCCACAACAAGGCGCAGAGAACACATCACTGCCACTTGTGGCGCACTGAGGTCACACTCACTCAACGCAGTCACCGAGGCGAAGGAGGACTGCAATTCCACCTTTCAGTCAACGTTCCAGCCAAGTTCCGGTCAACGTGGTCCTTGTCCAGGGAACAAAGACCAGGGGGCGAGTTGACTTTGGTTGATCTGTTTCATAAAGGCATCACTGAAAAAGAGGTAACGCAAGGTTTGCCGCCAGAGCATAAAAACGACAGGCTTGCTCAAATAGAACGCGAAAACGAGACCACGAGGAATACGATAGCAAAACTGACGCAAGTAATATGGGAGATTAAGAGAGGCCGGAGGGAGCTCTCTAGCTTCGTAGAGAAGTAAATCGCTGAGCCGGTGCCGGTGGAGATACCCGTGGTGGACTACTCAGCCGCGAAGAGGTCCGCCAAAGAGAGGGCCATTACTGTGTGGATGGACGGAAGATTTCATTGGACCATTGCTGGAGTGCAGGAGAAAATTGTGAGCAGGGAAAAGTCATACATTTGCGAGATGCTTTTTTTTCTTTAAGAAAGAGTGTGAGAAAGTTGACTGAAACTGTCCCCTACCTTCACTGCAGCATACTAACCATGGAACAGAGGTACAATCAGCAGTGACTCGCTCGCTGGATTCAGTGCCGATGGTTGTGCCTTCGCGATCTCCGACGTCAGCGTAGCTCTGGCCGACTGGGCTCGCCCTACGTCATCTCCTGACGCCGACCTCCAATGACAGTGTAGCTCTGACCGACTGGACTTGCTCTACGCCATCTCCTGACGCCGACAAGAGCTCTCGCAAGTGATGCCCCGTCCTCGGATTCCTGTGACCGTGTTTCCATCTTTTCTATCTCTCCTATCTCCTCGATATGTCGTCGCTCTCTGGCATACTTTTTCTCTCTCTCTACACGTTTATTCATATCCTTTTAATATCTCCTCACCCCCATTCCTTGTGAGCTACTTTTGAGGTGTCGCTCGCTGAAGCAGACAGTTACGGGGCTCACTTTTCTCTTCCTTACCTCACTTTGTTTGTGAGGTACAATCAGCGGTTTCGTAAAATTGAATCGTTCCTCAAACATGTGGCAATGGACCCGCAGCTGCTCCAGGCAAACACCTTGGCCAGTGAGAATGTGACGGCTTCTGAGATAATCAATGCAACAGTTCAGCAACAGCCACGAAATGGCAAAGAAAACTAAGTATTTTAGAATATGACACTGGAACTGCGAGGGGGGGTTCTACAAGAGGGCCCCCTTGCAGTAATTCATTCACTCAAACTAGGAAAAACCACCTGTATTGCTGTGTCGCAAAGCAGGATGAAGGAAGAGTCATCCGTTCCTGTATAAGCTAGAAACTGACTCATTTTACCCATGATCGGCAAGTGGCTTCAAGTACAATTGAATACCTAATAATTCCTGGACTCCTGAGTAGAAGGCGAATTTTCATCTTGAACGTATACAGCAGCCGAAATGGCTTGAGGCCGTGCATCAAGACCCTTGTCTCTAGAGCAGTACAGCTCGCCAGAGACTTCCCGCTGATCATTGCTGGCGAGTTTAATGCCCCGTATTAGACATGTAGCTATTTATATGATAAACACGAGGGCGAGGATCTTTTAAAGAGAGGGGTGGAACCAGGGCGTCATGCTTCAATGCTTGTCACCGACCCGTCATTCCCCCCTATATACGGTACGTCTGCTATTAGGGACACTACTCCTGATTAACCTTCGTCAGAGAAGTGGTGTAAGTTCAGTGGGTCTACCTCAACATATAGACCTGGGTAGTGCCCACTGTATTCTGGGCATGAGTCTGCACACAAATGCAACAAATCCCCATACATACATACATACATACATACATACATACATACATACATACATACATACGTACATACATACATGCATGCATGCATGCATGCATACATACATACATACATACATACATACATACATACATACATACATACATACATACATACATACATACATACATACATACATACATACATACATACATACATTCATACATACATACATACACATACATACATACTGTAACAAGCGTATTCTTCGGAAGAGTTTCAATAAGAAACTCGCCAAGGCAAGCAAGACAGCTGCAGCACAGAAAACAGGAAACCGAGAGCGTGAGACACGAACTTCGTCGTCTTTTCTCTCCCTGGCACAGAGCTCGCGCCAATGTGCACTGGTACAAGACATACATACATACATACATACATACATACATACATACATACATACATACATACATACATACATACATACATACATACATACATACATACATACATACATACATATCCTGATATATTATTGCTACAAAAGCCTTGGCTAGTTCCAGATCAGTATTTTCATTTAAAAACTATCGATCATTTGGTCTTGATCGATTGTCAAGAGGGTGCAGGTTACTTATATAAATTTTTACTAGATTTTGGCACAAGGCACAACTAACACTTCATTTTCTGTCGTCACAGTACGAAATTCTAGCATTTGCTTTGAGTCTTCCTACACGTAGAGCATTTAACATAGCAAATACATATTGTCTGTAAGGGGTTCATAACGCAAACCTTCTGGATAGTGTAATATCTATTAGGGGTAATAAGGTCCTACTGGCGGGGTACTTCAAGTCCTAACGTATAACACAGGGTTTAAGTACACACTCGTGGGCGTCATGGTTGTGGAACTGGTCCCAGGGTAATAGCATCACTTGTCATAACCCAGGTATCCCCACTTTTATCTGAAGCTTGTCTTTTCTAATGACTTGACCTTTCCGGGATCAGGCCATTGCATCTCATCTTAGTCGACTGTTGATTCTGAGACCAGTAATGATCGCATTCCAATGATATAAAACATTGTATGCCCACTAATATCTTTTACTTCTAGAAGACTCCCGGCCATAAAATACAGTACTTTTAAAAGAATCTTGCTATGCTACATGGGTTTTCCGTCAGAAGCAACGGTGGAGCGAAATGCATTGAGCATTTGTTCAGTTTCACAGGAGTCGCGTAGCAAAGCGGAATTCGAGGTTCACTCAGTTGGACAAAAAGCAGTGTCTGATAGTGGAATGATAACTACTAGGAATTTCAGGTGTAGCAAATCGGCCTGGAAGAAGCCATAGTCAGTGTCCCCAAAACATAGTCAGTGTCCCCAAAACTGGTCAGATTATATATAAATACGTTGCAGGTACATTTAAACCTATGGCGGCGAAAGCAAAAGTGACGTAGGATAAAAAGCATTTTGAGTTTTTTTCGATATAAAAGAACAAAAGTGCAGTATTTAGACTTCTGAGGCATAAGAAACTATTTCCTCAAGCAGTAAATTCTTACTCCAAGGTTTATTGTCTCCGGAATTGAAGCAGTCTTGAAGAGCATATGTCAAGTTCTGAAAAAGCGATGTTCTGCTAATGTGTATTTCCTTTAAATAGTCTCATGATCAGGTGACAGATTTACCAAAATATCATTGGAAGAAGTATCATAAGTTATGAGAAAACTTCTGATTGTGGCTCCCGGCCTGGATGAAGTCAATTTAGCAATTTTGAAAGTTTTATTCAATGAGTGACGGAAGAATGTACCTAATGTACTAAATTATTTGATAAAAGAAGCCTAAATCGCACTCAAATGGAAAACCGCGAAAAACATACCTGTTCTTAAAAAAATTGGTAGATCCCACGTACCGTGGGAATCAACGATATGCGAAGCAAGAATTAGGAAGGTGTATCTAGCACATTACAATCAGCACAACGTTGCAAGAAGCACGTAATATATGCCGTACATGACTTCCATGTCATGATTATTATGTTTCGCCTGGCATTTGTGTTCTTCGTCTGTTCACGTCACGTAACACCAAATTTGGTATTTGTGAAGCTAGCGAAATGACCGCGAACACACTTTTAGCATGTAGTCATGTTTTACATGACACGCACGTCATGTTTATGATCTTTGGGCGCGTAATTTATCATCGTCATCTGTTCACATCACGTAATGCCAAATTTTGCATACTTGAAGCTTGCAAAATAGCCGCTAGCACACTATAAGCATAGCAAGTAGTCATGATTTACATGACACGCATGTCTTGATTATCAAGTTTGGACATGTCAACTACCTTCGCCGTTCATTGACGTCATATAGTACCAAATTTTGTACATGTGAAACTAGCGAAATGGCAGCGAGCGCACTATGGGCATGGTATGTATTTTTTACATGACAAACATCTCATGAGTATCATGTTTGGATGTGCCATTCCCCTTCGTCGTCCGTTTGCATCACGTAATGCGAAATTCAGTTATATGAATTAGCTAGTGATACGGCTGCGAGCGCATCATGAGCATGGTGTATTTTTTTTATATAGTCCTTTTTTGTTAAGTTACCCTAATTTTGGCCCATTACACTGCGAAATGGGTGTGAGGGAAAAATTTGGAATGTGAATCTACATCCAAATCTACAGTGAGGGGGTACTATTACAATGGCGCAGTCATTGAAAACGTAGTCCTACGTCTTCGATTCCTCCTGAACGGCACGCGCCAACGTGCAGCCACGGTAAGCGCAGCTTGACGACGGCGTCCAGGCCTCCTCGGCACCTGCTCACCCGCCACCGCTGCCACCACCATTCAAAGACGGCGTAAAGGCCTCCTCGGCGGCTCCCGGCAACTGCATTCGTACCTGTCTGCGACAAGGGACGTCGTCCAAGCGTCATTGGCCATGGATCCCACCACCATTAGTTCCGGGACCACCGCGTACTACGCTTTCAAGATCGGGGACATCGCCGCCGCACTTTGAAGGCGGCATATTTGGATGCCGTCGCGAAGGACTCCCCGCGTGGCTCACCCGACGAGACAGCGCAGATCATCTACGCACATCATCCGACCATCCACAACTGGGCATCCTGGCGTCTCTCTGCTCGTCCTGTGACGTCCCAGTGAGTACTGAGGCCAACACGGGGATGTTGGGGAAGGCCGCCAGATTGATGACGTATTCCTTGGAGTGGCTTGCCTCAAGATGCTGAAGAACCAAAAAAAAACAACCAACCAATTTTGCGAGAGCACAGGCAGAGTTCCCCTCAAGAGAGTACACAATGGACCAAGAAAGGCAGCTTCTCCAGCTATCACGCTATCGGTTTCGTGCAGGCTAGTTGTTTTTTTCGTTCTATCTTTATGTATAGTGCACAAAAGAACTCGTGCTCATGACGACACATCCTTCGTTGTTTTATTGCTTCACCTATGTTATTAAAGAACACTATGCTTCTATATTTTCGGGGCGTCTTTTCATCTTAGAAGTGTAATATTCAGCATGTTAGTGATGTGATCATTGACGAATAAGATATAGAAGTTACGGTATATTTACAGTACTTGCCTGAAGGTATTGTTAAGATTACCTGCCCCTGCGCTTCAAAAGTCAATGCAACCACGTTATACCTGCCACAAAATGTTGTCATATTGTCATTTCTTTGTTGAAAATGCGTGCTACCCAGGAATTTACGTCAGGACGGAGGTTAAAGGATGTAATATTCTCGTGGCTTTCGCAACTGGTTATCTACTTGCCTGTTCTAAAGCAATAGGTGCACATGTCGGCACGGTGATCTGGAACGACTGCACCATAAGTAAACTTCCACACTCCAAAACCAACGTATTCTTCACCATATCTTGGGAGAGCCAAATATACAATGTGAACTTACGAATTTACAATATAGGGAGCTAACACTTAGGAAGACATTTATTTTTCTGGAAACTATGTGCACACTCCACAAGGGCATACATGCAGCTTGCGTGCGTTATTTTATGATCGCACGCATCGTGCGGTAGGTAATTAGGAAGCCATGAACGGGCGTTATGACACCTCATGACTGTGGCATTGGAACTGTGGCTTTAACTTCACAATATATGCCATGAGTGGACGCTGTCGCTGTGCGCTCACAATAAAAGAGGCGTAATAAATGTGCCTGGTTTTCTCGGTCAGGAAAGATGCCTATCGCGTTGTGAAGAGTGGGCCACTTCACGAAAGAGGGGAAACAGCTTTGCAGTGCACAGCTGGTATATTTCCAAGCCGGGAAAAGTGTCGAAATGCCATGCTTAGAGGGTTTTAATCAGAATCACAGGAGGGTTACTTGTAGTGAGTAGGTTGAATTCAGTAGCCTACTCAAAAAGACACAGCATTTTCTTCTTCTTTGTGATATACTTTTTTAATTTGCAGCTTTGACAACGCTTTTTTTGTCACATAAAAAGTACTACTGGGGTTCGCTTCCAATTTTTTGCTCACGTATTACGCCGAAAATCTTGCGGTGCCTTTACCTGTATCTGTGATGTCCTCCGTTGCATCTTCAAAGCAGAATTCTGAGCTCACCTTCCCATATTTGTTGATGCAGTGAAAAAAGATAAGTAGTAGCGAGATGTGAAGCCTCTATATAACTAATCTACTAGACACGCGTTTTAAACTGTGTATCTCATTTTGGACAAGTCTCAGAGATTAAGTCAGTGAATTTGCACAAAATGTAGCTGATAAACGACAAAATGAAGCAGGGCCTTTTAAGTATGCTAGCGAGTTCAACAAAATTTACTATCATGTCATTATATTTATGTTAAAAAATGACCTCAGAAAAATCGAGAGGGCTAATTGCTTTCGGCTGACGTGAAAGAACATACTTTCGCTTTTGGGGCTGAAATGCACAACCTTCGGTTTGAACCTCACCGACGAAAAGGGTGCTTTTTCGTCTGCATTATTGCATTTAACTAAATGCCAGGATTGTTGCTGTATACATAAAAATAACCAAATAATGTTTCCTGGAATTTGATTGTATAAAATGACTGTGAAGTTTATCAGATTTTGTGAAAAAAGTTAACGAGCCTCTCTAACAACGCCACTTCTTTCTCAAGTCAAAGGGAGGGTATGACATTACCCACTTAGTTGGGTCTTGGCTAAGTGCTGGCTAGTTACTTAAAGTGGATTTCGTGGCTAGTTTCTTTCAACTTTAGGAGCGTGGTTCTAATAGTTTGAAGTTTGTTATGTATTTCGCTGCTTAAGTTTCTCTGCATGATTACATGGTGGAACATTTGTAGCTTGCTGGAGTGAGTCTTAAGTGGCACTTTCTAAAGCAGCAGTGCTTGATGTCCATGTAGTGCAGGCAAAAACAATAGCCACCTTGCGAAAGGGGTACAACGTAGGACAAACATCGGAGGTTGTGGCTGACCTAGAATACTAGCGATGTAATATTTGCATTGAAGTGTTTAGCACAGCACTAATAAACATGCTCCTAATTTGCTTGGTCTTGAATAACATATACAAATTAGCAAGATCTCAGTGGGCGGGGTCTTCTCTTTCTGAATGTCTGACTTTTTTCTATTTCTGTTTCTTCCTGTGTTTTTTTTGTTTTCCTTTTCCTTCATTTATATGCTTGGTGCTTTTCTTTTCTCTTATTCAAAAAGCCCTGCAATGGAAGAGTGCCTACATCACCCATTTATTGCATCATGCTCAACTGTCGTGTTGGTGACAGGCCTCATTCCCCTGCCAAATTACTAGGTGGCGCTGCAAAAATGTTATGCAACTATGCGGAATTCTCCAATAAACGTTCTCGAAATCAGTCTTGATAAGTAGTCAATCCTAAGGTAATGTATGAGACAAAGAAAACGCGTGCCGGCCGAATATATGCGTGTCGCGCGCTAGGCGCAGTGTATTTTAGGGGCGAAGCTCCTTATGGCGTGGCTTGTGCGTCCCTCGTAGTACGTAACCACCAGTGGCACATACCCGAAATAGTGGTCCTTACAATGTCTGCTGGATGGGGGCACTTGTATATGATGAATACATGATGAAAAGATGTGAGATGGCTGTGCTTGGAGTTTTCTCTACACATATGGATGGACGAACGGACTGACACGCACGGACGGACGGGCAGAGGGGCGCACGGACGGATGGACAGACAGAGAGCTGGCCGCAAAAAGAGATGGACGGACAGACAGACGAATGAACAAACGGACGGATGCACCAAGGATCACACAAATAGGCGGACGCAAGAACGAATGGACACACAGACTGACGAACGCTGCGCCCCACCAATCATCATTCACTCCGTGGATATGCTTTGATTTTTTTTATGATCACATGGAATGGTGGAGAGAAACGCCTAAATACTTCAACTGTTGAACCCATTGTCAGCTACATGAACGGAAGAACTGCTCAAACACTGTATCGAGTTTTGAAACGCATGCAGAGCATAGTAAGGATTCTTCTGGGTCCAATAGGCCTTGTCTAAATCTTCAAGCACTACCAAACAGTGTGTGTAGTGGGCTAGTAGCAGACCTCTTTACCATAAGGCGCATTAAACAAAATTAGTTGAACATCCACAGCACCTCAGCGGACGCAACCAGCCAGCAGTCTTTCTATTGCAGGCTTGTTCGCAACCCTGTTGCGGACGCTCAGCTAAATCGGTTAGGTGATGACAGTGTCACAGTGGTGCGTAAAAGCATGACTCCTCCCTCGCAGCAAGTTTCTAAAGTGAAGCTGCGCTTGCTGAGTGTCTCTTGGCCGGTTGTGCCTAGCGCAGGTATGCAGTGCCACAGTTGGACAACGCCACTACACAATAGGCCTCCACTAAAAAGGAAGAATTTTCGGTGGGCAAAAACGAATGTGCCACAGAACTATGGCATAATCCCATACTATAGTACCATTCGTAAATAAAAAAAATCAGAGCATATCTACAAAGTGAATGATGATGAGTGGGGCGAAGCGTCTGTCTTCCTGTCTGTCTGTTTGCCTATCTATCTATCTATCTATCTATCTATCTATCTATCTATCTATCTATCTATCTATCTATCTATCTATCTATCTATCTATCTATCTATCTATCTATCTATCTATCTATCTATCTATCTATCTATCTATCTATCTATCTATCTATCTATCTATCTATCTATCTATCTATCTATCTATCTATCTATCTATCTATCTATCTATCTATCTATCTATCTATCTATCTATCTATCTATCTATCTATCTATCTGTCTATCTATCTATCTGTCTATCTATCTGTCTATCTATCTGTATGTCTGATCTATCTATCTATCTATCTATCTATCTATCTATCTATCTATCTATCTATCTATCTATCTATCTGTCTATCTATCTGTATGTCTGTCTGTCTGTCTATCTATCTATCTATCTTTCTATCTATCTATCTATCTATCTATCTATCTATCTATCTATCTATCTATCTATCTATCTATCTATCTATCTATCTATTTCTATCTATCTATCTATCTATCTATCTATATATATATATATATATATATCTATATATATATCCGCTTACGTTCGCGTGCTCTTGTGGTCACCCCCTTAACTTGACGTGAACCGAAATTAGCATGGGAGGGTAAGATGGTTTGACGAACATGACGCGCTAGTCCCGTCGCGTCACGTAATTTGATATTACGTGACGCGAATGAACGATATAGGTAAATGACACATCCTACCATGAGAATCATGACATGTGTGTCATGTAGCAATATGGCTAAATGCCACACTCAGGATGCACTCGCGGCCGTTTCGCTACCTTCACATATGCCAAATTTGGTATTACGTCGCGTAAATGTATGACGAAGGTTTGTGACTGGTGCAAATATGATAATCATGAGATGCGTGTCGAACTCGCTCGCTGGAATCCGTGCCGAACGGTTGTGCCCTCGCACAGCGCCTCTCATAGTCATATGGTGGTTTTGGGACGTTAAACCCCACATATCAATCAATCAATTCCTCATGCTTTTATTCTACTGTGACTTATCGATGCAGTTACGATGGGAACGAGCAAATTGTTTAAGAACCGGTCAAAGCATTTGCTGCTTCCGGAAAATAATTTTCTTCGAAAAGGATATACCATCACCGCTGCTCTGTCGAAGCTATGGTGAGCTGATGAGCCCGACGAATCGTTTTTGATGTACAAGTCTTTCCATACTGAAAGGCCAAGCATTTTTTCTGCTTTAGTCTATGATAAACCTGAGCAGCCTTGCTTTTTGTAACTTCGAGCCATACGGTAGCTTGCAAAGTGGACGAATAAAGCAGTCGACTCGAACTCAGTAGGACGCTCAGCTTTTAAGCTTGTCCCAAAACTTGACCCACCAGACCAGAGAGAACGTTAAATACCGCGAATGTAGCACTGTGAAGGTATAGTTGGGAATTGGGACAGTTGGTTTTCCCTCAAATTAGATTCTCATTTACAGCTCAAAACACGTCTCGGGCAGTAAATAAGCCCACACATGCAGCACTGCTTATTTCTTTGTATTTTTCCTTCTCTCGGAAAGTATGAGCTTACAGAGATGTATACGCGTGCAAACTACTAGGCACCGCTATGCTGCATAAGGAAATATTTTATTAAACTCATAATCCATCTCGCCAGCTGTTATATGTAGCTGCTGCTTATGTGATTGGCAGTTAGCTTACTTGAAATAAATTTAGAAGGAGATGCTCTTCGGCTTGGGAACTTCATATAACAAGCAGCCAATTTCGTGGCACGCCGTAAAATTTAAATGCCGTTTATTCTTTTAATTTTGACGTGTTCGTGCATGAGTCGTCATAGCGCAATGGGTCATTTTCACGTCATTTATTGCCTTGCGTAACAAGCTAGTGCCATGTGCATGACAAAGACTGCTTACACCAATATTTCCTCAACGTTCTCCTCAAGCTTCTCAGTGCAGCTTTTCAACCTGTCTCTTCGCATCTGGTCTCCTCGCAATAAACTCAAATTGATTCAGTATACAGCTAACGACCAATTCGAAAGAAAGCAACAAGGAATATTTTAACGTTATAATGGCTCACATATTGTTGGTTCAAAGGAAAATTTTCTATTTGTATTCGTGTATACGTGCAGGCGCCTGGGGGCCCGTTAAGAAATTTTCATACAGATACAATGAATGTAAACAATTTACTACGCCCCCAACACCAAAAATTAAGCAATTAAAAGGGGCTGAGAATTTGATAATAAATAATAATAGTAATATAACAATACCAATATTATTAATCTTTTCACGCTCCAGATACAGTATTCAGGCTATTAGCAAATAAGGCAAATTGTAATACATGCATGCCTGAATATATGCAAGAAAGTGTAATGCTTAAGAAAAGTATAACAGCATTCATTTCTTAAAAAAGAAACATGGTCGATACCTCCGTCACAGTAATCGTCATGCAACAGGAAAGTAAAACGTGCCTTTACAGGGGTAATAAATGTTTACTGTACATTGATAAAGCAGGGTTTGCCGAACGTATGCTTTAGTGTTTGGCAGCTATAGCTCCATTTAACGTGGATGTATCTTCATTGACGCTTGGTACATCTCTATCCCGGCGACTAACATCCACGATAAATTTATTTAACTACTGTGGCATCTCTAGATGTTAACTGCAAAAGCAAAATCAGTGAAGGGGCGTGATAGCAAGATGAGCGTCGCATATTGGACGCGGAAATCGGGCTAAGGGTGCCATTCCTCGGCCTTTTAAAGTGTGATTGAACTTCATGGTATCTAAGAACGCGCGTCGTGTCCCATCTCTGTACGTATATTCATATAACAGTACAAATGCCCCCCCCCTACACACACACGCGCGCGCGGAAGAGTTGGCACGCCACTGCTTCGACCATGTCCCCATCTTTCTCTATCTTATCTTTACTTCTGTATGTGGGAGTCTTCATCTCTATCACTATCCCTTTTAATCCCTATTTATCCCTCGTGAGCCACTGTTGAGGTGTTGCACTCAGGTGCAGACAGTTACGGGGCTCACATATGTCTTCTTTTCTCTCATTTAGGTATCACTCCCCCCCCCCCCCCCACGATGCGTGTCTTGTAAGAACATGACTACATGCCACACTCAACACTCAAGGCACCAATACACTTAGGCGTGACCCGGCGTGCGCGCGCGCTGGTGATCTTTTCGTCACTTCATGCCGGCGATTCCACGTCAGGCGCCGACTTGCCTGACGCATGCTGGTTTGGGCGCGCCCGGCATCCCTCCGTCACGAAGAGAGGCAGACGTTGTGCTTTCTGGGTAACGTCGTCAGCGCGAAACGAAGCATGTCGCATGTCGCGCTGGTTGCCGCCGGGCCGCGCCAACGGACGCTGATTGTGCCGGTCACTCCTGGCGTCACATTTTTGGCTAGCGTAGCGTCACTGCACCCAGTGTGCGCGCACGTCAACGTGTATATTGGGCCCTTCATTATAGGCTCGCCACAGTTTCGCTAGCTTCCTATATACAAAGTTTGGTATTACGGAACCTGAATAGTTCACAAAGGTATGTGAATGGCGTAAACATTATTATCATAAGATGCGTATCATGTAACAATAGGACTACATGCCACGTTCATGATGGGCTCGCGGCCGTTTCGCTAGCTTCACATACACCAAACCTGGTATTGCATGACGCGAACGGGTGACGAAGGTAAATTACACGTTCAGACATGATAATCATGTCGTACGTCTCGTCTAAAACTTGACTACATCCTACGCTCATAGCACGCTCGCGGCCCTTTCGCTAGTATCACATATACCAAATTTGGTATCACGGGACGTCAATAGATGACGAAGGTAGGTGGAAGGTTAGAACATGATAGTCATGACATAAAAGTCATGTACGGCATAATTTACCTTCGCCTCATCACGTTGTGCTGATTTTAAAGTGGCATATTACCCTTCCTCATTAATTTGTGCTTTGAATGTCATCGATTCACACTGTACGTGGGATATACCAATTTTTTTTCCATGATTACTCATGCAGTGTAGTCAGCGCTGGCTCCAAACTCCTTCTTGAAAGGCTGCGTCTGTTGCGTGCGTCGTTCAATTTGACAATGGGTCGAAGTAATTGGCAAATATGATAACTCTTGCCCATACACTACCAGCTGGTGATAGCAAGCTATGACCGTTCGTCACATCGGGGTGGAACATTGCGCCGATCTTCACCACCTTGCATGCGTAATCATGCACTGCACAATAAACTTTGCCACGGCATATCTCGGAGCAAACACATATAGAGAGAATTTTTCCAAGTGTAACTGTTTAGAAACGTGGCTGCCTCCCGTTTTTCAACACAATTATGTCGGCTTGTTGCAGTAACTGAAAAGTTAATTATTAAATCTTTGTTATTTGCGCCACTAACAGTCAGAACTATTGTCCCACGTTGTGTCCGCCTTGATGCATCAGTTATCTGAAACAGTGGTTTTCATGTTCTTACCAGTGCTGAATTGTAACAAAACCATAAAGCCTAACTATGATCACCTGGTATATAGGGAAAGCAAATTTCACATGACATTGAGGGTAAATCTTCCAGGTGCATCGTAGGCTATCATCTGTACACACGAACCCCACCTGCTATAAAGGGTTTTGTGAATAGTGCTAGATATGGCCAGCATATTGTGTGCCGGACTGTCTGAAGCCATTTTGAGGCACCGGTCTTCACAGCATAGAAACAATGCTGTAAAAATGTTTTGGTGCTCGAGTCCTACGCCTACCCCCTGCACAGGTTTATCATAGACTAAAGCAGAAAAAATGTTTGGCCTTTCAGTATGGAAAGACTTGTGCATCAAAAACGATTCGTCGGGCTCATCAGCTCACCCCAGCTTCGACAGAGCAGCGGTGATGGTATATCCTTTTCGAAGAAAATTATTTTCCGGAAGCAGCAAATGCTTTGACCGGTTCATAAACAGTTTGCTCGTTCCCATCGTAACTGCATCGATAAGCCACAGTAGAATAAAAACATGAGGAATTGATTGATTGATATGTGGGGTTTAACGTCCCAAAACCACCATATGACTATGAGAGGCGCTGTGCGAGGGCACAACCGTTCGGCACGGAATCCAGCGAGCGAGTCCGACACGCATCTCATGATTATCATATTTGCACCAGTCACAAACCTTCGTCATACATTCACGCGACGTTATACCAAATTTTGCATATGTGAGGGTAGCGAAACGGCCGCGAGCGCATCCTGAGTGTGGCATTTAGCCATGTTGCTACATGACACACATGTCATGATTATCATGGTAGGAAGTGTTATTTACATATATCGTTCCTTCGCGTCACGTAATATGAAATTCGCCTCATGTGAAGCTAGCGAGACAGCTGCAAGCGCATCATGAGAGTGGCATGAGGTCATGTTGTTACATGACACGCATCTCATGATTATCATGTTTGCACCAGTCACATACCTTAGTCATCCATTGACGTACTGTAATACCAAATTCGGTATATGTGACACTAGCAAAACAGCCGCGAGCGCTTCATGAGCGTGGCATGTAGTCATGTTGTTACATGACGTGCATGTCATGATTTTCATTTTACGGTCAGTCGCTTGTGTTCGCCATGCAATCATGCCGTACCGTACCAGTTTTGCAACATGCCATGTCAACAAAACCACCGCAAGAGCTGCAGTACCATGAAATGTATATCATGACATTCATTACATACATTTGAAGATTTTCATGTTATGACTAGTCCAATATGTTCTTCATACACTCATGTTATGCTATACCAGAAACGGCCAAAAGAGCTAAAAGTCGTTGGCGGATAGATAGATAGATAGATAGATAGATAGATAGATATAGATAGATAGAGAGATAGATAGATAGATAGATAGATAGATAGATAGATAGATAGATGGATAGATACATAAATAGTTAGATAGATAGATTTTCGTGTTGGTGTGTCTCTTGTGTTCGCCATGCAATAATGTGCTACCATACCAGTTTTGCAACATGCCATATGAACGAAACCACCGCAAGAGCTGCCGGACCATGAATTGTAAATCATGACCTTCTTGGCATACACTTTATGATTTTCATGTTATGACTAGCCAGATATGTTCCGCATGCAGTCATGTTATGCCATACCAAGTTTGGTATCGCTACCGTTATCTAAACGGCCAGGAGAACAAAAGGTCGTAGGCGACTAGATAGATAGATAGATAGATAGATAAATAGATAGATAGATAGATAGATAGATAGGTAGATAGATAGACAGATACGCACGATTTCGCCGGAGTTCGCTAAGAAATGCTTCGCATTTAAAAGCCCGGTCATCGGTTATTGTGATGCTTGTGGTGGCTGGGCTGGTGATGTCGTTGCGGAGACGGTGAGTCAGCGGCACGGACACTTGTGGGGAGGACGAGAACACAGGTAGGCTGAGACATCGATGGCAAGGCAGGCCGGTGATTCTCTTGCCCACGTGTGGAGGCTGGAAAGCAGGCCCTGGGTCAGGTCAGGAGAAGGTCGTGGCAGCAGCAACCGCGAGTGTCTCGGTTGCGGAGACCTTTCGATGTTGTCGGGCCATTCGAACTCGCCCCCAAAGGTCGACTACACGAACCTTGGCACCAGTGTCGTGTCGCTCTGGCTTCTCCTGGTCTCACTTGGTAACCACGGTGACGAAGTCAAGTGACCGCGAAGGTTCGGCTGCCCGGATCAGATGCATGGATGGAGATAAGTCCTCGCCCGCAGGATCACCTGTTTCCATGGGCATTTGGAGAAACACGCTGTCGGGCCATTTGTGCTTGAACCCGAAGCTCGATAGCACAGACCCTGTCGCCAGCGTCTCTTCCTCTACGCTGTCCAAGTCATATTCTACCATGGCCTACTTCTCCGTCATGGTTTTTTTCCCTGCTCTGCCGTGGTGCCACCTTTTCATTGGTTCTTGTTTTATTCTCCTAATATCGCTGCCATGCCGCCTTCCAATTGGTCGTAGCGCTTTTTGCAGTCATCCGTTGACGAGTGCGATCATCCGCCAACGTCCTCATTTTGTTGTGCCGCACACGTCAATTGCAAAGTGCCGCTTTCGTGTCAACGCCACCACGTATGCCGCACTGGCGACACCACAACAAGACGCAGAGAACACGTCACTGCCACTTGTAGCACACTGAGGCCACTCATTTATCATAATCACCGAGGTGAAGGAGGACTGCAATTCCATCTTTCAATCAATGTTCCAGCCAAGTTCCGGACAACGAGGTCCTTGTCAAGGGAACAAAGACGAGGGGGTGAGTCGACTTGGGTTGATCGTTTTCATAAAGGCATCACTGAAAAAGAGGTAACGCAGGGTTTACCACCAGAGCGTGAAAACGACAGGCTTGGTCAAATAGAACGCGAAAACGAGACCATGAGGAATACGATAGCAAAACTGATGCAAGCATTACGTAAGATTAGGAGAAGCCGGAGAGAGCTCTCTAGCTTCGTAGGGAAGTAAA